>CM072517.1:34420646-34630646 GCA_036898135.1 Oncomelania hupensis | reverse complement strand
AATTGTAGTGCTGAGAAAACACCACTCCTTGTGTTATTTCATTAGATAAATATAATATACACTTGCATTTCTATTTATTTATTTTTTAAATTTATTTATAGTGTATGGAGGTGGAGATGGGGGGAAGGGAGCAGTGTGAAGATGGGGACTCTTTAAACAAAACAAAGTATTTGTAATGCATGTATCAAAAATTGTATTTGATTTTATGAAATATGTTTCCTTCAAATAAAATGTGTAATCTTTTATATATTATTTGTGCGTTTGTGAACACGTTGAATATCCAAGTTCCATGCATTGTTGATCACTATTGTACCTTAAGATATTATTTGTTACATTTATATTGTTGTTGTTGTTGTACATATATTGTTGTAGTTGTAATTCTTTGTATTCTACTATTATTACTGCTACTATACTGCTACTGCTACTACTACTGCAGCTACTTACTACTACTGTAATAGTTTTATTTCTTTATGTAATTATATCAATTATACCAATATACTATACACAAAAATATTCATGCAGCTGGACATTTTAAGCATGTACTAAAATTGTTGGAATGAGAGCTTTCATGATGAAGAATTATGCAGCCCCAAAACTCTTAAACCCACTGCAAGGAATCTCTGATGAATGATTAAAAGTGAAACTGCTGCAATTTTGAAGAAAAGACTGAAGACTCATCTTTTTGACACATAGAATCAATTTTTGCCAACATACCACTATAGAACTCAATTACCTGTCTTGCCCCTTCTTTCCTTCACACTTTCTCTGTAGACTACCTTTATCATTTCCATTTTTCCTGGAATCTTTGTGCACAGTGAACATGCTGTGAGAGAGACGCTTGCATGTAAGAAGTGAATATCATCATCAATCAACTAAAATATGCTTGGAGAGAGAGGGAGAGATCAAGAGAGTAGCAGCGAGAGAGACAGAAATCCAAACCAGAGAAAGAGGAAGAGAGAAACCACATAAGATAGAGTGATGGGGAGATAGACAGGCACAGAGAGAGAGAGAGAGAGAGAGAGAGAGAGAGAGAGAGAGAGAGAGAGAGAGAGAGAGAGAGAGAGAGAGAGAGAGAGAGAGAATTTCACGGCCTTGGGCCCATATGCATACCAAGTAACAGAGGGGAAGGGAGGTCATTCCCTCACCAACTCTCGAGCAATGGTATTTTCTCAATACAACAAATTCAAAATAGAAATTCAAGCTACGTCCACACCAAACTAGAGAAAAATTCTTGTAAACAAATATAGTGTAGGATACAAAAGGATTAAGCTATAATAATTAAAAAAAAGAATAATACATAAATAATACATATATACACAGTGCTCTGTGGGTTCGGGCATTAAATAGAATAGACCCAACGTTTCCCGGCGTGTCGTAAGAGGCGACTAACAGGGGTGATGTTAGCACGGCATCACTGGGCGAAAGTCTTCTACACAGAAGTCACCGGCCAGGGCGGAGGAACCTCACGTTACTACAGGTTCAACGACCATGTGCTCAGGGCCAAGGCGAGCCACACTGTATTCGTGGATTTCGGCTGTGGCCAACAGCCTGGAGAGGATTGGGCACCGCCAGGTCTTTTTTGCCCAAGACACACCACATGATGACACAATCCACTAATTCCATACCGGATCGGTCGTCGCCCGGGCCGTCACCCGGCACAAGGACCGCGCCTTCCGTTGGCCACCAGGACGGAGGTGTTAAGTATGCTACTGATGGACAATATAGCAAGATCCGCACGAGAAACAACATCGTCATAGGAACCTGGAACGTCAGGACCCTAACTGCGGAAGGAAAATTAGAAGAACTGGCCCACGAGTTGGACCACTATCGATGGAACGTTCTAGGTATCAGCGAACTGCGATGGAAAGGCCTAGGTGAAACAACGACCGACAAAGGCCACAAGCTCTATTTCAGCGGTAGGGATGACAGGCACGAACACGGCGTTGGATTCTTGGTCCACAAGAACATTCTAGCGACTGTCATGGGTTGCCGCCCAGTCTCCAGTAGACTCATTACCATCCGCCTGAGAGCAGCCCCTTTCAACATCACCATCATCCAGGCCTACGCCCCAACATCAGACTATGACGACAGCGAAGTGGAGGATTTTTATGAAAATCTACAGGCGGTCCTTGACCAAGTGCCGAAGAAGGACATAGTCATAGTGCAAGGCGACTGGAATGCCAAGGTTGGCCAAGATGCGCACCGCAACTGGGGAGACACATGTGGACCCCACTGCAACAACGAGACAAATGACAGGGGTCTGAGACTCTTGGAGTTTGCCAGATACAACAATCTGGTACTGGCAAACACGCTTGGTCTCCACAAAAACTCCAGACGATGGACATGGCACAGTCCTGGCGGGGAGCATCACAACCAAATAGACTACATCATGGTCAAGAAACGCTTCAGATCAAGCATCAACGTTGGCAGGACACGTACTTTTCCAGGAGCAGACATCGGAAGTGACCACGATCTCGTGATGATGTCTTTCCGGCTCCACTTGAAGAGAGTAAATACAGCAAAGTGCACTAGACTGAAGTTCGACCTGGACAAACTGCAAGACCCGGAGGTGGCAGAACTATTTCAGGCCACAATTGGAGGGAAATTTGCACCACTGCTCATTTTGGGGGCTGGTGAAGTAGATGTCAACACCATGACCACCACCTTCAACTCAGCTGTGACAGATGCCGCCACTGAGATCCTTGGCAAGCACCGACCAAAGAAGAAGCTGTGGATCACACCTGAACTTTTGGATCTGTGTGATAAACGAAGAGAGATGAAAAAGAAAAAGAACACCTCACAGGGAGCTGATGTCTACCGAAAAATCAACAATGACATCCGAAAAGGCATGCTCACAGCAAAGGAGAACTGGATAGAAGATCAATGCCAGGAAATAGAGAACAGTCTGAACAAGAACAACAGCAAGAAGGCCTACCAGACTGTGAAGCGACTGACAAGTGTCAAACAGCCCAAAGTCTCCACTATCCAAAGCAAGTCTGGCATATGCCTTACAGAAGAACAAGAAGTCTTGGACAGATGGACAGAGTACTGCTCTGACCTTTACAACCATACACCAAATGGAGACCCATCAGTTCTAGCATGTCCAGAGAACAGAGAAGAAGAAGAAATCCTCCCAATTCTCCGGGAAGAAGTTGAGGCAGCAGTGCAAGCGCTAAAGAAAGGGAAGTCAGCAGGAGTGGACAACATACCCGCGGAACTGCTACAAGCAGGAGGAGAAGCGATGATTGATGCCCTCACCATTATCTGTAACAAGATCTGGCAGAGTGGGGAGTGGCCTATACCATGGACCCAGTCGCTTGTCATCACTCTTCCCAAAAAAGGTAACCTTCAGGAGTGTGAAAATTACCGCACCATCAGCCTCATCAGCCATCCCAGCAAGGTCCTCCTGAAAATAATACTCAACAGGTTGAAACCCCAAGCTGAACAAATCATAGCTGAAGAACAAGCAGGATTCAGGGCAGGGCGAAGTACCACTGAGCAGATTTTCAACCTCAGAATAATCTGTGAGAAATACCTACAGCACCAACAACATCTATATCATGTGTTCATAGACTTCAAGAAGGCGTTTGACCGAGTCTGGCATGCAGCTCTATGGGCAACAATGAAAGTGTACAACATCAGCCCAAAAATTATTGAAGTCATCAAAAGCCTGTATGACAAGGCTACCAGTGCAGTCCTCCACAACAGAGCCATCGGGAATTGGTTCAGAACAACAATCGGTGTGCGTCAAGGATGCCTACTCTCTCCAACACTCTTCAACATCTTCCTAGAGCGTATCATTTCGGATGCTCTTGCAGACCATGAAGGCACAGTCAGCATAGGGGGTAGAGCAATCTCCAATCTTCGTTTTGCAGATGACATTGATGGATTGGCTGGAGAGGAACAAGAACTTGAACAGCTGGTACAGAGGCTTGACACCACCTCCAAAGCCTATGGAATGGAAATAAGTGCAGAGAAGACCAAAATGATGACCAACAACACCAATGGCATCAATACGGACATCAAAGTCCAAGGCCAGTCCCTCGACACAGTGCATAGCTTCAAATATTTAGGAGCCATTGTATCAGACAATGGGTCCCGACAGGAAGTCCTCTCCAGGATCGCACAAACAACTGCTGCCCTGACAAGGTTGAAGCCCATTTGGAAAGACAGGACCATCAGTCTACATTCCAAAGTAAGACTGCTGCGCTCCCTTGTCATCTCCATCTTCCTATATGCTTGCGAAGCATGGACCCTCACAGCAGATCTCCAACGAAGAATACAAAGCATGGAGATGAGGTGCTACAGAAGACTTCTGGGCATTTCCTATACCCAACACATCACCAACGACGAAGTCCGACAGACCATCACACAAGCTATTGGACAACATGATGACCTGCTAACAGTGGTGAAGAAACGGAAACTTCGGTGGTATGGCCACGTCACCAGATCATCAGGCCTTGCAAAGACTATTCTGCAAGGCACAGTGCAAGGAGGTAGAAGAAAAGGGAGACCGAAAAAGAGGTGGGAGGACAACATTCGAGAATGGACTGGTTTGACACTGAGCGAAGCCATCAGGGCTGCTGAGGACAGAGAAAGATGGAGTATGCTGGTTAAACGATCATCTGTGGTGCCCCTACGACCTTCGGGTTACGGGACAGGATAGGAGGATAGGATAGGAATACATATATAAATGACAATAATTAACAAGTGATGTTAATAATAATTGTATGAAAATGATTTGTTACATGTTTCAGTCTTTATTTGCCATATATTATTTAGGGAATGACGTCTGTAGAATATATGAAAGTATTATGTAGAAGATGGCAAACTATTGATAGTTAATCAGCATTCGTTACATAATAGAGGTTCATGAAATCAATGTTAAGTCAACAAGTTTCTTCCTTCTTCCTATAGCATAATGGATGTATTTGCTAAGAGAACGATATCATGTCTGAGTCATAATTTACAAGCAAATGTGTAACAGACATGAGGTTATTTATGAATCTGCTGCGCAGATCGTTGTACAATGGACAAACAAAAACAAAATGATGTTCATCTTCCAGCTAGTTGATTCTTACAGTAATCACACATTTTATTTAATACATTTTCACTATAGGCCTACCTGTGCATATTGTTGTTTATCAGTAGAACTCCAAATCTAAACTGTGTTAAGGCTACGTGAAAACAATAAATATATCAATATCTATAATGTACAACTCTTGGTTACATTCTGTTTTAAATGAACAAAACAATGCATATCTGTCTTTCTCATTGATTACTGCTTCCCATTCTTGTCTAAACATATCTTGTAATCTTTTCTTAAACATTCTGAGAAAGGCATTTACGTTACAACCATACGAAATAAAACCCACTAGTTGACAAAATGTTACGAATATCCGAAGCCCGTGTCTGTTTACCATTTGTATCCAAATTAAATAACATTTCATAAGCTTGCTTTGGTAATCTGTCTTGACCCATTTCTAACAGTCTAAGCCAATATCTAAGGCTACGGACACAGGAGTTAATGTATAATGGGAATCAACCAAGTTCGCTGTAACCATTTTGTTTGGAGTGCGAGATGGAACACCTAGATAATGTTTACAAGCCATAAGATGGACTTGAGAGAGAGAGAGAGAGAGAGAGAGAGAGAGAGAGAGAGAGAGAGAGAGAGAGAGAGAGAGAGAGAGAGAGAGAGAGAGAGAGAGAGAGAGAGAGAGAGAGAGAAACAAAGCCAAATAATCATGCTTTTCCAGATTTATTTCTAATTCTCTGTCCAGCAAGAACAAGTTGATACTCATCAATGTTAATAATTAAAATTTGATACAACAAAATGTACATCTTTGATTTCTACACAACATATATTGTACTAAAAAAATTGAAGCAATGATTTTAATATGTTTAGAAGTGCTTTGCTTAGAATACTATAAAAAAATTGTGCATAGCGTAAATAGGCACAGTGTAAACATGACAACAATAATCCAAGAAAAAACATCCATTGTGTAATGTACTATACAAAAACCCACATTGAAAGACCTTGTCAGCAGATCAGGTGTATCTTTTAAGATTTTTCTGCAACATTTATCTCATGAAATCATATAAATAACATAGGCCTTACTTAAAAAGTCCCAATATAAATAACATGGACCTTTTTAGAATTATATCCAAGCGCACAGTATTCTCATGCAGTCTCTGCATGTACAGAGAATAATGTATATAATAACAATACATTTAAACACAAGAAACAAAACATCTAGTGACCAGTTACACTTTATTTCAATTCAATCAAGTTTTTTTAAAATTGTGACCAATATATATGCTCTACAGGAAAAGTATAAATACAATTAACAAATAAGTAGACAAGCCAAATAAATATAAGATTTTCTCTACACACACCACACAAACACGAAAATTAAAATATAACGCACAATACAATATAATATTAACAAGTTCATACATAAGGTTTATACAGTGGTATGATATGCAAAAAAGTGTCTTAAGATTTATTAATTAGTATACGATCTCAATCCATCCAATCATGATTTCCAATGTATAATCTTTTAAATCCCCTATAACAACATATGCAGATAATTAATATTATCTTCATATCACCAAATTATATTAAAGAAATAGCAGCAACAACAATAAACAAACAAATACAAACAGAAGAAAAATATTGTTTAACAAACAGCTGAATTAAACCACACAATAACAATCATAATTCTTTCTAAAGATATATGTACGATATTTTGGAAATACATGGCAGTAAAGGTGGAGTACTGCTGACAATACACAGACAGGTTTCAAACCAAACCTCGAGATCCTGGTTTGAATTAGTTTAATAAAGCAGAAACAGTTTCTTTGCATTCTTAAACCATATAATGAACTGGATTATATCATCTTGTACAGACACAAACCTAGTGAGCCAGTTGCTTTTGTACAACAGCTGAGGTCAATTCATGATCTATTATAAATACCTAAGCAAAATGAAAACTATAAATGCGATGACCAGTAGGCAAGCAGTGGGTGCACCCTCACTGTGAGCCTGACGATTATTTGGCGGTGAGTTAACCTCACTCACAGACCACACGTCTTTGTAATTCAAAATTTAAATAAATATTCTGTGGTTGTAAGAAAATTATGTCCTGCCCCCTTCCTCACACCCCATTTGACCTCACCCCAAACCTTCATCCACACAAAAAACAACAACACACAAAAAAACAAAACAACAACTATATATATACTCTGGTACATAATGCAAGCTCTATTTATTATCAACAACTTCTGTATGAAAAACGGATCCATAAATTACTGTCTCCACAAACATCTGCAAAATTCTGGCATAAATTCGTATATGTGTTTATGAAATACATGGATAATATTATGGTCATCCATATTTCACCATACAATCACATTCACTGAAACCAACCCACAACACTCATACCATATATATATGTATATATATATATAAAGCATTCGTATCCACACTCAAATCAAACATATATATAATCGTACTTAACCTCCATTACTCACATTACACTCTCTCTGAACTTCTCTGAACACAATCAAACAACAATGATGCTTACTTTCTTCAAACATTCTAAGAAGCTGAAAGTTATGCAAGATTAAGGATGTTAGTTTGCATAAAGCAAGTGTTCTGCTATACAAACTACTTCAGCCAATCAAGAAGAATCTGTGACTGCTCTGCGAGGCTTTTTCACCGGTTTGCCACCAGTATTCACTCTGGACATTGAATTATTGAATGATTGGGCTTGTTTCTGATGACCATCTGTCTTTTCATCATTGTTCAAGACTTGAGATTTTGAACCAGGTGTATCTGCAGAAGGCTGCATCTTGCTAGACATGGATTTCAGCTCTTCACGAATGCTGTCTACAAGTTCCTTTGGTGACGCCCCTTGCGCCAAGCTGGATGTGATGATGTCTCTCTCGTCTCTGCTGCCCACATTGCGTGTGGGAGGCTTGTGAAACGGGACGTCTGACTCTGCAGTGCTCTCCCCAGTAGAATCGTCAGGTAACCGCAGTTCTCTATGGCCACCATTCTGTTTCAATTTTCCAGAGTCTGGAGTTTTTGCGTCAAAACTGGAAGCTCTTAGATTCAGAGGCGGTTTTGCATACAAGGCAGACCCCCTGTTGCCTCTGATGTCTAAAGTGGCACTGTTATCGACAGTCTGAGGGGGTCCTGCCTCATGAGCAGAGCCTCTAGCATCTAAAGCAGAAGCTCTAGAGTCCATAGCAGACCTATTCACTGAATCTGCAGCACCTGATCTTGCATCAGAACCAATGGTTGGGAAACCACTCGTTGGCAAAGAGGAGCTGGTATTGCGAGGCCCAGCACTAATGTTCACAGTCGTGGTCATGGCCTCACCCAGCATTTCCTCATAAGACTCTAAGCCTGGATAAGGCGTGTAAGTGTCCTCTGTATCTCCCAAAGCAACGAATCTAGAACCATCAGTTCTGTTGAGAGCAACTGAATTATGAGGTCTGGGTGGAGTCTCTTTGGGTGTGGTTTTTGTGTGGATGAAGATAGGCTGTCCTGGCTCCGTGGTGTAGTACTGAGGTCCATGGCCACCAGCTGCTTTCTCCGTGAAAGTTGTTGTATGTAGTTTCTCCTGTGCTGGAGCCTTAGCGTCAGGTTGCTGAAAAAAAGATGAAAAAAATCAGGAAAAAATATGATAATCAGAACAATAGGACAGTACAATCTTTTTTTTTCGAAACTCTCTCACCAGATGTATTTGTCCAGCAAAATACAATACAATACAATACAATATAATTTTATTGATCTCAAACTGAGAAATTCAATATATGGTCTGCAATCCGACGTAAAAATTGAGAGTACATGGACAAGAACTAAGAAACGTATTAGCACATTAATGCATACATAATTATATAACACAACATATTCATTTCATTACTACTTATATGGCACATAGACTGGACATTACTTTCAAGTTCTCGCACAGCACACTTACTATCACATTTATTCCAACATTGAACCATCAAAATCAAACAAATGTAAAAATACACATAATCAAATTATGCATTACGATAATGCATACTCAGCTCATCAGTCTTTTGTGATCAAACACTCCTTTTTGGGGGAAAACATGTATAGTATCCAGGGAAAATCATTTATTGTATCATACTGCTCACATGTATCTCCAACAGTGCAGCATTAAGAAAGTGCACACTTTGCTCATCAACAAGGATGATGACTAAAATGAAGCATAGGACAATTAATGATGATGATAGAGGTGTCTACCACCCATGAGGCCATTTTGTGTAATGACTGCATGAAAATGTGTATTTTGTTTAAATTTACATATCGCGAAACACACAATTAAAAAAAACAAAACAACAAAAGTATTACATTCATTTTAAAAAATAACTTTTTTTTGGCACATTATGTTTTAAACCACTCTGTCTCTCTCCCCTTTTTGTCCTACAATGTCACATATACTAGCTTTACACATTCCTTGCTTATGATCAACTTGCTCATTTCCTGCCATACACCTCAACAAGCACTGCCTAAATTAGTTCTATTTCTCTCTTTCTATTTCATTTGAATTTCGCTATCATCGTAGCCATTTCCATTTCCACTTTCATGATGCTAAACTATTGCTCTTCTTTCTCTTGAACGTTTTCATGTAGTGGCAAAAAAATGACAAACACCAGCACTCCTTGTGGCCTGCGGATTTGATATGCCGCTATATGTCAAATCCATCACTGTGGCCAAATCCTTTTTGCACACAGTGCAGTACGCATGATGAAGCCTCTTTCTGGAGTCAACAATTCCTGGAAAACACTGGATATTGTGCTTTTTGAATGTCTGCTTGGTGTTAACCTCCTTCTTTGCAGTATCTTTCACCTCGCTTTCACTGTTTTCGTTTCAGTTTCGTTGCATGCACACATTTTCTTGGCCCAAACTTTGCCTAAAGACAAAGCCAATGTGCGACTAAAATTCTTGTACGCGCATGTGCATTGAGAATAACTAGTGAGGGAAATAGTGGATTGGACTTGGATTTCGTAAACAAAATTGTAGAAACTAAAAATCATATTTGATAACAGCAAAAATGCGTATTTTGAGCGGACAAATCGTATGTGCGTATTCTGGACTGAAAATGCTTAAAAATACTTGCTAGGGCGTAAGGTAGACACCTCTGGATGATGATCATGATGATGATCATGAAGCTGATGATGATGATGATGATCATGATGACGATGATGATGAAAATGACAAAACTAATGATAATGATAACAATGATCAGGATGAGGAAGACAATGATGCTGATTATTGAAGTTTACCTGCATATCAGGAAGCACAATATGAGCAGCTTCATCAGACACACGATACGGACTCCAGGAGATAAGACCGTTAGGGTCATACTCCGAATGCTGTCTCTCCACCACCAAAGGTGTGTGAAGTTTCTCTGCAAACATTCACAATACACAATCATTGAACACCCAGTCAAAGACACATACTATCACAGATGTTGATCAGCAACAACATATGATTAAGTCTATAGTATATCCCTCATCGTCATCTCAGTCCCTTGCCTGATCGGACTATTGCGTGGCAGTGGAGGGAATAATGAGAAATACAACTCCGACAATCATTTCTATCATGTCTGTTTTAACCCATACAGATGAGATATCACGTCCATATTTTAATATCTAATCAAGACCTAGGTCTGCACTCACCTGTTTTGTGCACTTTTCTCAACTGCAGGAGCTGCCTGTTAGCTTAATGCTAGGTTAATGCAACTACAGGTGCTGATATTCTAAAGAAGCTATAAATAAGACAATTCTCTACCTCCAGGCTTGGGAGCAAAGTCGAAAGGTTTAATAGGAGCTTCCTCTACCTCTGGCCTTCGGTGCTGGGCTGCAGATGGTGGGGATGACCTGAAAATCATTATTACAAAATTTAAATTATATGAGATTCTATAACAAGACGTAGAACAATGATTGATTGATTGATTGATTGTCACACAAAAAATACAGACGGAATGACATATACAAAGGAAAGGTTTTTATTTATTGATTGATTGATTGTTGCTTTAGGTCCAGCAGACTCTTCCGAGCCAAATCAGGACCGGACAACCCCCGATCCGCATAAAAGATCTGCTGAAACAACCCTAGTGGAAAAACTGAACACCCTCCAACTGCCAGTCACTTTACAATAAAGACATCCCACGCAGGGGATGGCTGAGGCTTTACCCCAACTAATCGAACCCCCGGTTACAAAAACAAAATAGAATACAAACATCATTATAAATTATCAACAAAACACATACATATAAAATGCCTATATTGCTAAATAATAACATCATAGGAAGCCCTAGTGACCACCCGGCAGAAAGCGTCCAATACTCCCAAGCTGATCCAACAGACCCCATACACAAACAAGGAGTCTTGTCCAGGGAGAGTTTTCAAGAAAAAAGGTAGGTCATTGATCTAGCGAAGAAGAAGATAGTATAGCAGAGTGATAGGACAGAGCAGGAATGGGAAAGAGCAAATGAGGAAGACAGCGACAGTGGGAATTTAAAGCACTAAATTTCCAGAAAGTGGGGATACTTTTTATACTGAAACCCCCGGCACTCCAACGGGGGTACTGTTGCCGCAGTGAATCGGTCATGCCTATAAAGGAAAGACAGGTTTTCAACTGGGGCTTTCACTTTTCCCTTTATAGGTTAGAACAATCTACAGTGGCAAGACTGCTCATGACTCCAAGGGGTAGACGTAGAACAACCCAAATATTAATTGCTCTTTACTGTTTATTATAATGCTAACAGCCAAAGATTTATGAACACTGTCATAATATGGTAAAGATCCAATACAATCCAATCCAATGTCCACTTGTAGGACGCACAACTCCATGTCCCAGAGATGTGCTTGGGGCTCATAAAGATGTACTTACTGTAAGGAATTGAGTCTGTTCAACTCTCGATACTAGTGCAAAAATAAAATTCTATATTTTTACGTCATTGTTGTACTGCATGATGACGCACATTTCGCCATTTCCGGTGTTCGTTAAAATGATCTGAAGAAAATGGATGTATGAATGTTGAGCCGTGTGTTTGTTATTGTAAAATAGTCGTGTCCAGCCCTCTTTGGAGGTACGTAGACCAATAGATAATATATAGAATAAGTACTTGGATATTAAGGAATGATAATAATATAGATTTTGATGGAAATGTATTTAGAATAAGGACTTGAATAGTGAAGGTCATAAAATGGAGAAAATGACCGTTGTTTTGCCCTAAGAAGAGCGGCGAATGTTCATTATGAATAGATTTAAGGTGAAAATAATATTATGACATAACGTTAAGGATTTTGTTCACATTGTCTGTTTTAGGGTTTTTATGTGGGATTTAATCAAGGGGAGAATAATGCGGTAATCCATTCTACATTGGGGATCTGTTTATCATCATCGAGCCATCACCATAGGACTGCCATCTTCATTGACTGTGCATTGAGACAACATCATCGGACATCATATTGATTCTTCGTAATTCTGCAAATTAGTGTTGTGATTATTGTTGTGTCATGTCGTTTTCGAGAGGAATAAATGAGTGTGAATGAAGTATTCAAACAAAAACAAAAAGTCTTCTTTTGTGTTTTTTTAATCATTCCAAGTTTATTTGTTATATAGATTTTTAACGAACGCTGCTTCGTTACACTTACAACTAGAACTAGGGCCTTTCTCGCATGTTTTCAGTGTAATATTATTGTGGAGTCATTTACTATGTTTTAGTGTGCTTTCATTGCTGAGTTATTTAACTGTGTTTGTGTAAACAAGAATGTTCTTTTGTAGATAATTCGCCCTAAGTGTACCCTTCAACTAAGCAAAAGAACATTTTCTTTAGTCCCTTTCAAATTAAATAATAATACAACTTTCAAAATGATAATGAGACAATGGGTAATATCTGTAATAACCAATTTAAGCAAGCAAGTAAGTTAAAAAAAGCTAGCATACAAACCAAGGAATAAACAAAAAGAAAGAAAGAGAACAATTCCTACTTTGCTGCTCTTGGAGAGCCTTGTGAATCATCTCCAGCACCCCTGGCATTTTTATTTGGAGAAGTGGGTACTACTTTGTTCCTGAAAAGTAATAATACAACTGTTATTAGAAATGAAAAAAAATTTGTCAAGAAAGTATCTCCCATACTCTTCCCTCACCCTCCGCTCCTCAAACACCCAATCCCTCCTCACCCTCAGCCCCATCTCCCAAAACACCTCGCTGTCCAGAAAGCAAAACCAATGATGTTTTCTAAGCATACCAAAATGTAAAGATGGTTATTATATATTCTTTGACAAAGCAATAACACAATTTATTATTTTCACCACTTTCAGCTAAATAATCTTTATTGAGAAGCATATTTTTTAAATAATCATTTGTGTACAATCAGTGTAAGATTTCTCTAAATAATATATTTTCCCTGTAAATAACTTATTATTTACCTAAACAATATATTGTTTAGGTACATTAATCAGGATATAGGTAAATAAGGCATTGTTGATAACTAAAGAACTATTAACATATAAAATGCATTATTTAGCAGATTGTATTAAAAATGTATTATTTAGAAATGTTTCTAAATAATGATTTGTTTACCTATATAATGCTTTATTTAGGTGAATTTGCTAAATAATATATTATTTAGAAGATGTTGCTAAATAATGCATTATTTACGTAAACAATTCATTGTTTAGGGACGCAATTTTTATTATTTAGGGGATTCGCAGGTACATGTTGTATTATTCAGAAGTTATGTGGTAGTGATTAAAAAAAATTGCAAAATCATGATTTTACGCTGTTTTGTGATTCAAAATGAGGCAACTTCTTTATTTCACTCTATTTTTTTGATTCCTTTGCAATAGTATTATTATATGAGACTGCAACAGTAAGGGCTCCGGTAAAGTGGAAGCTATCATTATTTCTGTTTTTGGCATTCTTGCCTTAAGAGTACTTCTGCCAATTCCCTGGTAGTTTTTAACAAGCTGAAACTTTCCATTTGAAAATAAAACATAATTCAACTCAAAATAAAAACAGAAACACAGTCTCAATTAACACAGTTTTTGAGTAAATAAATACAAAAAGAAAGCTTTTTTTTTCTGAGGGGACACTCAAAATACTTAACATTCCCGCACAAAAACTGACCTTGACCTTTTGTGTATGTTCGTTTATTACATTTATAGTCCCCAACACATAGCATATAGGGGACTATCTATTAAAAATTTTATTATGTTATAAGAATTTCGATAAAACTCCCAAAGCTCAGGATGTATTAAAAATCCTATCAGGATTTTACTAGCTTTATTGTTAAGAGGATGGAGAAAAAAAAAGAAGTTTGTACAATCACTGATGGCGACATCTATGAGGAAAAAAAAAAGTAGAGTCGGAGTTACACTAATGATATACTTGAGATGTAACCATAGGGAGAGAAGATTATATTTACGTTGGCTCATGCAAAAATCATAATAGACTTTAAAATACAATATTATATATATACCATGAATACAAATTCAATATAAATACATAACTAAATCAGAATGAACTAAAAAACTACAGACCAGTATCTAATCTATCATTTTTGTCCAAGGTTACAGAAAAGTTGGTACTGAAGCAGTTACTCTCATACTTGCAAAGCAACTCTCTTCTCAGTCCCCATCAGTCAGCCTATCGCACCTCTCATAGCACCGAGACAGCATTACTCAAAATCACAGGTGACATTCTGCTTGCTCTGGACAAAGGCAACTTATCTCTTCTAACACTTCTTGATCTATCGGCTGCCTTTGACACTGTAGACCACAATATTCTGTTCGAAACTCTCGAGTCGCAGTTTGGAGTTTCAGGGAATGCCTTGGCCTGGTTCAAGTCATACCTCCAAGGTCGTACGCAAACTGTCAGCATTGCTGAGGTGCTCTCAAAGAAGGAAAATTTGACTTATGGTGTGCCGCAGGGGTCAGTTCTTGGACCGATTCTCTTCGTGTTGTACACAAAGCCTTTGCTCGAACTGATTCAAAAACACGATGTAACTGTTGAAGCTTTTGCTGACGATACTCAGCTTTTAAAATCAAGTCTTCCGGTACAAATCGATACCAATGTCCAGACTGTACAGAATTGCATTTCTAATGTCCGATCCTGGATGAAACAAAACAAGTTAAAGCTCAATGATGATAAAACAGAGGTTCTCCTGTTCAAAAAGACCAGAACTGCCTTAGCTTGCACCTTGCCTACCTCTGTAAGTGTAGGAGAGCATGAAATCTCTTTCTCTCAGTCGGCTAGAAATCTAGGCTTTTTTATGTCGAGTGACATGACGCTTGATTTCCATATTGCACAAGTTTGTAAATCAGCATATGCTGCCTTGCGTCAGATCAGCTCCATTCGCTGCTACTTAACCCTTCAAGCAACCATCACCTTAGTCTGTGCTTTAGTCTTGTCTAGGCTAGACTATTGTAATGCCCTACTGGCTTCCTGCCCGAGTCATCTCATAGACAAACTTCAAAAAGTCCAGAATTGTGCTGCTAGGCTAGTCTTTAGGGCAAAAAAGCGCGATCACATCACTCCACTACTCCGTAAGCTTCATTGGCTACCCATAGAGGCCCGCATTAAATACAAACTGTCCGTACTGTGCCACAATTTCTTCTCTGGAACCTGCCCTTCATATCTGTCAGATCTGCTGTCAGTCTATGTCCCTTCTCGCACTCTTCGCTCTTCTTCTGACTCTCGCACACTCTGCACTCAAAAAACCAACACCAAAATGTACGGAGAACGGGCATTCACCTATTGTGCACCCAGACAATGGAACACTCTTCCAGCCAACATCAGACACAAGCAGACCACTCCCTCATTCAAGAAAGCTCTAAAATCTCACCTCTTCAAACTCTACTATCCTGACTAAATCCGCAGCTCATATTTGTTCTGCTTTTGGCTATGCTTGTGGATTTGCTGTGATTGTGATGACTTGTTTGCAGAAAGTTAACTTTATGTATTTTGTTTGATTTTGTGTGTTTGGTTTTATTTTATTTTAATTTTTTCTCATTGTATAATTTCTAATGCAATATTGTAAGTTGTTTCATGTTTGTTTCTTTCCTTTCATGTAAAGCGCTATGCGCTTGTCTATAAAAAGACAAGTAATAGCGCTATATAAATGTACATTATTATTATTATTATTATAACTTTAGCGACCACTATAATATCACGTGAATAAAAATGATCAAGTAAAATTCATTTAAATATTATAAAATACAGTGTTTATGTCCGGGAGGTTACAGACGTTTTATCTTCCAATTTGTGGAGTAATTTATTTTGAAAAATAAATAATTATCAAACAATTTGGATACACAATGTTTGGAAAGACCTTGCATTTAATTATATAAAGCAGTAAAATTATAAAAACCAAGTTTTCAAGCGAATCCTGGAATCCTCTAAATAATGAAAATTGCAGTCCCTAAACAATTAATTGCTTACGTAAATAATGCATCATTTAGCAACATCTTCAAAATAATACTTTAATTAGCAAATTCTAAATATAGGTAAACAAATCATTATTTAGAAACAATTCTAAATAATACATTATTTAACACAATCTGCTAAATAATGCATTACTGTATATAGGTAAATAATTTTTAACCTTTTATATTTAGCAACAATGCCTTATTTACCTATATGACGATTTATTTACGTAAACAAAGAATTGTTTAGGTAAATAATAAATTATTTACTGAGAAAATATATTCTTTAGAGAAATCTTACATTGTTTGTAAACAAATGATTAGTTAGAAAATATATAAAGATTATCTAGCTGAAAGTGGTAAAAGAACTAAAAAAAAAAATCGCAAATAAATATTTTACAAAGGGAATTCCACTTATTACTTACTGCAGTTTGTTTGCTAATGTAGTCATAGCACGGTTGAATTAAGAAGGAGAAGAAGAAGAAGTAGTAGTAGAAGCAGAAGAAAAAAAAACCGCACAAAAATTACACAGAGATAAAATTTAAAATTATTTAAAAATCGCAAATGTAATGCAAATAACACAGAAAATATTGTTGCAAATTACAAACAAGACGCAAATAGAAGAACACAAATAAAGAACATACAAACCTACGTACAAAAATAATGATAAAGACAGAAAGAAAAAAATAATGAACCACACATGTGACCAAAAAGCAAAGCTGAAATAAGTTTGTACAAATCATTAAAATACAAAAGAATGGCCAGAAGCAGTGAAACACATTGTGTAATTATAAAACAATATTAAAAAAAAAAGTCTATATTTTGTTCTCTCTCTTAATTCTAGCTGAACTGGTCCTGATTTGGCTTGGAAGAGTCCGCTGGACCTAAAGCAATAATCTTGTATTGTATTGTATTGTATTCTAGCTGAAGGGAAATAAACCACTAAAACTAAGATAAAAATCCCTCCCCCTCTCCTAATGCTCCCACTGCAGGATCTAACACTCAACAACCACAGTAAATATAGTCCCCGAATATTGACACTAACATCTCCAACATCTTGGTGAATAGTTCTCTAATTGAGATCAACATTATTTGAATTAACATTGTTATTTTTAAAGTGAATCAGGAGCAAACAAGGAAACGTGATCCAAAAACAGTGGAAAACAATATTATAGTGACGTTGCGCATGCTTTGGACACTCTACAAAGCGTATACCTTTTAAAACTTCTGCTTCTTTCAGATACTGCAGATCTGTCAAATAAGTCAACACTCCATCAAAATAATTTGACACTGTGATGTGTTGCCTCAATGATTTAAATGTATTACATCGAGAGCTCCATAGACACTGTTTCAATCTGATCTACAATACTTAGGTGGGATTTTTTTTTGTGTGTGTGGAAAAAATCAGTACCCTCTGAACAACCTACTTGAGGGAATCCAGATCCATCACAACAGTTCCTTTCATAGCTGCAAAGAACCTGTGTAGGAATGTTAGCACAAACCCAGTCCCTCAGTATTGATATTTAGTGTAGTTTAAAGGACCAGGGTGTGAAAAATGGTAGTTTATTTTCGTGACAATGAGTCTTATTGGGAGACTGCATTGTGGTTAGATTGAGAGATGATAATTATAATGGGTAATCAATGCTCAAACCGACTTCTAAGCTTTGCATTTTAAATGCCTCTGCCTTGTGTACACAAACAACTATGACTACATTACAAACTTTTGCTGAAGTGCTATATTTTAGAATCAACCTTCATGATTCTATTAATAGGCATATGATCAAATGAATTTATCAATTTATATCAAAAACGTTTTAGAAAAACGTCATTTTTTTGGCTTAATCTTTTCTTTTTAAAACTGTTGGGGCAACTTTCACTGTGAATTTCAAAAGGATCTGTGCCCTAGTGGCCCTTTAACAACATTTCTCACAACCGGATCTGGATCTGGGTTCTTGCCGTGAGAATGGTTAGCATGTGGCTATACAGGAGCCAATGATGATTATCCTTGTAGCTCATTATAATCATTGATTACTATATTATATATACTTGCAGCTGTTTACAGCATTAAACCTTGTTGTACATCATTTTCCTGGCAAGAATTGAGCAAGAAACAATGGAAATTACATATTTTTCTGTGCATGTGTCCCTTATAATTCTTTTTAGACCACCAGTGAAGCACATGCAAAGAAATCCAGAGTTACCCCATGCTGCTGTAGCTGTTGCTGAGGAGAGAGAAAGCGTCATCGAGAAGTGAGTGAACGCGTGATTTCACTTCTTCCAAAGATTCTGCTGTTGGTTGACTAGACCCAGCTTCTTTCTCATCTGTAAATCCTTGATTCTGAGAGGACAAAGCGTTATTATTATTATTATTATTATTATTATTATTATTATTATTATTATTATTATTATTATTGCTGTTGTTGTTTTCGTATTTTTTCTTTAATTATTTTTAATACAGAAATAAATTAACTAAACAAACTCAACTGCCAGGGACTAAAAATTGTCTTTTGACAATTAGATACAATGAATTTTATATCTTGTTTTTATTAAATACAAAGTTTCACAGAAATGGGGCAACAACATCAAAATAGAATATGAGTATTAAAGCTCATTGTTAAAAGCACATTTTTGAAATTATGCACACACAAAAATCTACAACTGATTTGTCCTAATATAGTGTTTTAATTACCACCACAAAAAGTTGTTCTGGATGAAATTAAGATGCATCTCAAAGACAAGAAATTGTACTTACCATCTGTCCTCTTTTGCTTCTTCTCTTTGATCTGAACACACAAAAATAATGTTTTTAACTATCTAGACAAAATCCCATATCAAATTCAAAGAAGCTATGGTAAGTTTTATACTTGTACATTTTGACCCAGCAAAATCACTCTTCAGAAAACAGATGGGACATAATTATAGTCAGACGTCATGTTGCCACTTTTAGTTTTGTTTTCCTGTCGAAGGGCATACAGGAATGTATTACATGCAATGTTATCTAAATTCGCCACAACTTCTTAGTAATAAAATAATTATTGCAGCCAGATTAGATATTTAATAACGTGCTGCTGCTCCTGATGATGATGGAGAAGATGATGCTGATAATAATGATTAATGAAAATTACATTTCTTTAACTTTAAGAAAATGCTTAAGATGATGAACGATATGTTAAAGTTTATTCTCATTCCCAATCGGTTAATAAAAACAACTAATCAAACCAAACCTTTTCTTCTCTGTATCCCCTAGCAGAACGTCTGGTACAGTGTTAGCTGCATGAGACTGCCTTGGGCCCAGGATTTGATCAATCTCTTTCTGTGCACGTTCGTAGGCTGCTTGGGTTATATCCTTCGGGGAGAGAGTCTGGTCATTACTCTGTTTGGAATTCTCTTTCTTCCTCAGTCGCTGTCTGTGCTTGTTTTTCCTTCTCTCTTCCTCTACAGACTCCATAAACTCTTCTTCTTCTTCATCCTGACACACAGAACCAGCTAATCAAACAATTAACCAATACAATACTTAACCTATTAACCACTAATCAACATTTTAAAATAACCTATTCATCAGTTTTACACCGGAATAGCAGTATTATATTCTAATGGAGCATTCTAATAAATAGTTTATAGTACCCTCTTTTAAAATCATATATCCCAAACAAATATGCCATAAAGCATAGGGAGCATATAAATGGAAAGCTGAATACAGCACTGAACAGTAAAAACTGACTTGAGGTAGGTTTAATGAAGTAAGCAGTGAAAACTGACTTGAGCTAGGTTTAATCAAGAAAACAGTAAAAACTGACTTGAGCTAGGTTTAATCAAGTAAACAGTAAAACTTGACTTGAGCTAGGTTTAATCAAGTAAGTAGTGAAAACTGACTTGAGCTAGGTTTAATCACGTAAACAGTAAAAACTGACTTGAGCTAGGTTTAATCACGTAAACAGTGAAAACTGACTTGAGCTAGGTTTAATCATGTAAACAGTAAAACTGACTTGAGCTAGATTTAATCAAGTAACAGTGAAATTGACTTGAGCTAGGTTTAATCACGTAAACAGTAAAAAACTGATTTGAGTTAGGTGTAATCACGTAAACAATAAAACTGACTGGAGCTAGGTTTAATCACGTAAACAGTGAAAACTGACTTGAGCTAGGTTTAATGAAGTAAACATTGAAAACTGACTTGAGCTAGGTTTAATTACGGAAACAGTGAAAACTGACTTGAGCTAGGTTTAATCAAGTAAACAGTGAAAACTGACTTGAGCTAGGTTTAATCAAGTAAGCAAAGAAAACAGACTTGAGCTAGGTTTAATCACGTAAGCAGTGAAAACTGACTTGAGCTAGGTTTAATCAAGTAAGCAGTGAAAACTGACTTGAGCTAGGTTTAATCAAGTAAACAGTAAAAACTGACTAGAGCTAGGTTTAATCAAGTAAACAGTAAAACTGACTTGAGCTAGGTTTAATCAAGTAAGCAGTGAAAACTGACTTGAATATTTATTACGCATCCTTCTCCTTCTTCCAAAAAAGATAAATAAATCAGTTCATTTAAATTTGCTTCTAACAATTTTTTTTTATTTAAAAAATCAAAAAGTCCAATTTGATCCATGCTAATTACCTCAAATGTTTGCTGAGAGTAAAGGTGTCGTGTTCCAGAACTGTGCATTATACCACTGTTGTAGAAACCTGGATCTAGTGCATCCATTTCCATTTCTGTTGAAAAAGAAACACCCAACACAATAATAAATATATTTAACAATTATGTTTTTAAAAAATCATGATAAATAAACACAGACCAAGCAGACTGATAACACGCTCACAGTCACATAGGCTTGAATATTGGAACAATATTGCATGGATATTGAATCTTCCTTGGAATCCAACTACAATGTATTTCACATGTGGAGTTAATATGGCGCGTCGCTGATTTCGTGATATAATGGTGCGCATGAGCAGTGAACGACTGGATTGTTTTGGCCAATATTGCATGGATATAGTCCCTGCCTTGGAATCCAACTACAATGCAATTCGTTTGTGAAGCAAGTTTTCTTGCAACTGGGTGAACATGGCCAATGCAAGTTGAGATACCATTATCTCTGTGACTAATTTATTTACCACCCCCCTTTAAAAAAATAAATTATGAATAACATAAACAAACCTGAATAGCCAGGTCTAACACCCAATTTAAGAAAAAAGATTTAACTGAAAAGAAGTTTAATATAGTTGTAAATTAATTAATTGAAATAAAAACACCCAAATAAATAAGTAAAAATAAATTGATGAACTAAGAATTGAACCCGGCCTTTTGTTTTGGTTACGAGTCCATGCCTTTACACATATGCCAAAGTTCCATCTTAAAGCCACGATTCTAAACTAAGCAATAATTAGAGAATCGGCCAGCCGCTGCAGCAGTGAATGCATGGCACGAGCAGTGCTGGCAAATTTGAACAATATTTCTATCGGGCTGCAGTTTCTGGAGCCAAGAAACACAGTTGACTCTGAACACACAGCCTACAGACCAATAATAAGAACTTATACAAGACAACATTCGGGAATGAACTGGCTTGACACCGAAAGAAGCCATGAGGGCTGCTGAGGACAGAGAAAATGGAGTACGCTGGTTAAACGATCATCTGTGGTGCCCCCAGCGACTTCTGAGTTTCGCAATAGGATAGGATAGAAAACAGACTGAAAATCTGTCTTGGATAAAAACAAAAGCTACCATTAAAATAATTTAAAAGAGACCTACCTTCTTCAACTGTATCCCTCATGGTTGCTTTCTTGCCAGCTTTCTTTTTGGATGGCGTTGACTTCTGACTAACCCTCTCAGCTTCTTCCTGATCAAATTCTTCTTCTGCTTCCTCAGGAACTGGGGGTGGTAAACCTCTGCAAAAGAGAATTAATGGAATATAAAACTTTAAACTCTGCCTGCTTACAAAATCTTTACCAAAAAAAAAAAAATTGATCTGAAGATTGGATTTTATTTGATCTGAAGACTGTTTCAGTTGAGTAAATAAAAGATAAAAAACATAAAAATACAGTCAATCAACAAACAAGCTGAGTAAAAAACCAAAGTGAAAGAAAAAAAGTAAATAAAAGAGAACCAGTAAATAGTAGTGAGCAATGTACTGAAGCGAAGCATCCATTCGGCAGAACAGAAAGCAAAACAACGGCAAACTATCTGATGCTTCAAATACGTTTTCCTAACAAAAGTTAATAACAAGCATTCGGATGAACAGCCAGAAACTCAGGAATCTGACAACATAGACCCTCAACAGGTCTAGGACTTTCAACGAGGTGCTACCAATGTATGCCTATGTATACATATATGTAACAATAAATGCTACAAACAAAGTTTATTTCTATGCAGTGGTGAAGCATGCTTTTTGTTTCTTACTTTAGTCCGCCAAATGAACATTTATCTGGAGAATGAAAGTTGTAAAACTACACTTACTTTTTCTTCGGCAGCTTCTTTCCACTCTTAGAGTTGTGGTTTAGGTTTCCGCCATCTCGTGGAGTTGACGTTAGTGCCACGCCTGTGTCAGGGTTGACGTTGTATTTTTGTTTGTGTGAGGTCAGCTTGACCAGACTCCCATTGGAATGACCGTTCGACTGACCAGGAGCACCACTGGAGTAGTCTAGGTTGTCTGCCACTTCTCCATTAGTACCCTATGAATATTAAACAAACCATATAAATATAATGACAATCACCCTCATATTAACAATCATCATCCTATTGTTTCATTGTCATCATCATCATTGTTGTTGCCATCATGATTATCATCACTGTATGTTGCTGTCATCCCAGAAATTTCAACTCGCCCATTGAGTTACTGACTCAGGCAAAGTTATTTGCCTGCAGCTTTTCTCATTAGTCCATGGACATCTTTCACAAAAAGTAACAGAACAAAATAAGGTTTTATTTCAGTACGTGTGAAACTTGAAATAATAATTGATAACAGAATGGATGAATTAATTAGGGACTCAACCACAGCACATAAAAAAATTTCACAAAGCAGTTGAGTCAGTCACAAGTTTTAGGTCGCTGTTCAGTAATTATTTAAAAAAATGGTTTTGATTTAGTTCAAAGGGGTAATTACCTTAATTGTTTCTCCTTCATTATTATTATCATTTTTATCCACCTTGTCTTTGGGTTTATTAACAGGTTTGTTGTCTAACTTTTCTTCTATTTGCACCGAAGTGCCACCACAGCATAACAGCGGCATGATTTATATTTACAGCACAAAAACAAAAAAACAAAAAACAACCAAAAAAATCAATTAGGAATGGTTGCCCGTTTCTTATAGTTGATGTGCAGTCTGATGTAGGCCTACTGATTTCACAACAGCTCAAAATGTAATCAAGCTTCTTAAGAAACAGAATGAGTCAGTCTAAATATCTACTTAACAATCTAAATCACTAAATGTTTATACTCCAATAATCTGTAGCTAAATTAATTTAAGCTAGTCTGCACAAATTCTGAAGATTTATAATTTGAAAGTGATTGCATGCACACCTTGTGCAATTTCAGATTCATTATCATAAGCCTACGCCACTAAAATATAATTTTGGGCTGTCAATTTCACAGCAAGTTTAAAAAAAAATCATGTATAGACTTTCATTAAACACCCATGTTTTCCTTTCTATTGAATAAAATTCGATTTTTCCTCAGTCAGTTTTCAGGCATATTTCAAAATGGCTACTGCAGATACTGCACTGCTGTGACACTTTAGAACCAGGTTTTAACACCTATCAAAAGAATCACTTAGCACAGTTACATTTGTTTACACGGGTCTTTAGTCGGCTGGAAGGCAAGGCGGGTAAAAGTGAAAATACAGCAGAATATCGGAAATACACGTCTCAACACGAGCAATGCACACAGTTGGCAAGGACGCCATCTAACCATGGGAAATAACAAAGTACTGCTTAGGGAAAAATAGTCGCTTACTTCCCTTATGTTTGTGGGTAGATTAACCTCCACAAGGTCTCTGACCCAATCATTGACTGTTTTGTTGTTAAGCTTAAACTTACAACTAAAACTAAATCTGAAATGGAAATGATGATACTACTACTACTACTACTACTACTACTACTACTACTACTACTACTACTACTACTACTACTACTACTGTTATTATTATTATTATTATTATTATTATTATTATTATTATTATTATTATTATTATTATTATTATTATTATTATTATTATTACTTATCTGCCTAATCTAGACTTAGCCCTAGGCGCTTACTTCAGTACAGAATACCTTCCACTATAAAACAACATGAGGAAAACTCATTAACTGCTGTCCCCTATACGCAACGTGTCCGGGGACGTTAATCTATACAAGTCAAGTCATTAACTATTAACAGTAGCCGTATAAATGACTCGAACACACACATACACACACCCACACACACACACCCACTTACTCACTCACTCACGCGCACACATTCACACGCAAACTATGACTTTGTAGATCGGTTTCATTGATTTCAATCGGTGAAAGGAAAATAATGAATTTTAAGAGAGGATTTAAACGACTGAATTGAAGATGAATTTCTGAGAGAAGCGGGCAGTTTGTTCCAAACGCTAGGGCCCTGATAAGAGAAAGCACGTTCATCATATGATTTCGTACGCACAGATGGAACTGCAAACATATGGGTGTCAAAGAAAGAGCGAAGTTGTCTAGAAAGTATATACATGTGAAGAAGGTCAGCAATATATTGAGAGGCAGTGAAGTTCTTCTTCTTCTTCCTGATTAGTAGGCTAACCACAATCGTTGTGACGGGGTTTTTATTGTTGCTGGGCTCTGCACAATGGACTGCTATTACCTCCTCATCTTAGTACATGGGGATAGCTAGTTAGTTCAAAGCTAGTTCAAAGAAAGAGCGAAGTTGTCTAGAAAGTATATACATATGAAGAAGGTCAGCAATATATTGAGGGGCAGTGAAGTTCTTCTTCTTCTTCCTAATTAGTAACCACAATCGTTGTGACGGGTTTTTATTGTGTGTTGCTGGGCTCTGCACAATGGACTGCTATTACCCCCTCGTCTTAGTCTATGGGGATAGCTAGTTATCTCCCTATGACTTCACTTAATACATTTATTTGTTTAGCTCGGTCTGTGTTTAGGCTGGGGTAGTGTACAGAGATAGATAGAAAAATGGTAACAGATTACTGTCACACTAGCTTTCACATGGCTATGAATCATATGTAGTCCAGCCACTTGATAACAGTAAAAATCACACATTTATTTCTTCTACTCTATACACGATATTCGAAGTACGAAACTAACTTAAAAGTTCAATTGTCAGTGCGAATGGTTTGCTCGCTGATAACAGCTACTTTTTCATCATAGGGCACTGGATACTTTCTGCCTTAATGGTCAGAGTTCTTGAAGAGTGGACTACTGTGGTCCTGTTTATACAGAGTTTTAGTGCACTGTTTCTTGTGGCACTTAACTGAGTGGTTGCAGCGCTGCGTTGAGGTCGCTTCTGGGACAATCTGTGTTGTCGTGGAGTCTTTGACTTTGTGATTCGTCGGTTGGGCTATCTTCGCACAATGCTGGAGATGCCTCGGCAGCCAACTTTAAGCGTCGACTTGGTTTTGTCTTTTGCTGAGTTGGGCTCACTGCTCGTCTGTAACATATTTTAGACGAAATTCTGCACAACCCTGTATAATAGGTCTGTGCAGAACGTCTCACTGAAGGCCAAAGTAGCCCTCAGTGATAGCTCCACATCTCTATATATATAAGCGACGAACATTCTGCTAAGTCCTTGTCACGTGGGGTTTATGGGCTCTGCACAATGGAATTATGGACCCTCACGTTTATTCGGTGGGAACTGCTAGTAAGTCACCCTATGAATTACTTTAATAAATTTATTTGTTTAGCTCGTTCTGTGTTAAGGTTGGGGTACAGAAATAGATAGAAAAATGGTAAAAGATTACTGTCACACTAGCTTTCACACGGCTATGAATCATATGTAGTCCAGCCACTTGATAACAGTTAAAATCACACATTTATTTCTTCTACTCTATACAAGATTCTCTAAGTACTAATCTAACTTAAAAAGTCTCAGTTACTGCTAATAGTTCGATCGCTGATAGTCTAGGCAGCTGTTATATTCGGGCACTTGCTATTATATCTCATGTAGATTTGGACTACTGTGGTCCTTTTTACAGTTTCTGAAGAGTTGGACTACTGTGGTCCGTTTTACAGTTTCTGAAGAGTTTAAGTGCACCTTCGTTTTTGCACTTAACTGCTAGATGGTGCGTGCGAAGTCCTTCTGTGAGGTAGCTTCTGGTCCACCTGTGTAGTTGTGTAGTTGGGTTCCCTTGCCACGCTGTGGGGTCTGACAGGGTGTTTTTCAAGGTAGCTCTTTCCGACTTGTGCGGTAGAGGTTCCTCAACCAACTAGTCGTTTCTGTGGAGTGGGGTGCACAGGATAGCTCGGGATAGCTCGGGATAGCTCGGGATAGCTCGGGATAGCTCGCCTGCTCGTCTGTAATATAAGAGACGAAATTCTGCACAACCCTGAACAATCGGTTTGTGCAGAGCGTCTCACCGAAAGCCAAAGCAGCCCTCAGTGATAGCTCCACATCTCTATACATAAGCGACGAACATTCTGCTACTTCCGGGGTCCACTGGAATCTCAACTCTAAATTCCTATACATACATAAATATCAATCGTGTCTAACTATACACATACAGAATTAATAATAATATAAACATTCAGTGGTACAGCCACTGGTCTGCAAACATAGACATAAGTTAAACAACAGTGGTTCCGTATGGTATACAACATGGCGGCGCAACCGGTCGTGTTTCGCCTCGTGGTAGGCTCTTCCACGTGGTACGGCAAATTCGGATTAACAATTCACATTTATGCATAGCAAATTCTTCAAACATAATTTCAACAATAATATAAATATATCACGATGAAACAGAAGGGTGTTCATTTACCTGTTTGACAAGTTCAGGCCCGTGGTGACTTGATAGAACTCTAAGATTCTAACGTCCTGCTTCCTGGTCTATGAGTGAAGAGATTTCTCTAACTGTGGAGATGTTGACTCTTCCTCGTCTCACACACGACTGATTCAAACTGTGCTAGGATCTGACACAGTCAGGACTGCTCTACCCGCTAAGCCTGCTCTCATTGGTTAAAAACGGGCAGATTCAAAGCTCAAGTGCTGACTCACTGCGTTGTGTGTGGCTAGCTCGCTGTGTAATCTACTGACTCTCTACTGGTACAAAGACTACACATGGCTAAATAGTAATAAGCAGAGTTAAAACTAGCCAGTTCATGACAGTCCTTGGTCCACTGGAATCTCCACTCTACATTAATTTCCTATACATATATAAATATAAATCGTGGCTAACTATACACATAAAGAAATAATAATATTATAAACATTCTCGGGTACAGCCACTGGTCTGCAAGCATACATATACTAAACAACCGTGGGTCCGACCGGTCGACAACATGGCGGCGCAGCCGGTCGTGTTTCGCCACGTGGTCGGATTCTCCACGTGGTCAGGCAAAGTCGGACTAACAATTCAATTCTATGCATAGCAAATTCCACAAACATAATTCAACAATAATATAAATACATCACGATGAAACAAAAGTATGTTCATTTACCTTTTTGACAATGTCAGGCCATGGCTACTTGATTGAATTCGAATATTCAACAAGTACTGCTGTCTAATCTTCTCAGGAGAGAGATTTCTGCTTGAGTGTACTGTGTACTGCTCAGCGTTTCAATGAAGACTGACCCTCTACCTGGCTTCTGACTGTCGGTAGAATTGGTTCTACCTAACCTAGCTGTGTCCCGATTGGCTGAGACATCGGAGCGCTCTCACGTTAAGCTGGATGATGTCATTGCCTACTAGGCTATCGTCAGCCTACCTGCTACGCATGAACACTTTTGTTGTCTGCTCCATACTACAGTAACCTTCTAAGTTTATACTGACTAAACAAGGCAAAAACTGAAGGGCAGTGTAAACGGGGCTCCCGTGACAATCGTCGTGTCAATCACTTCGTTGAGGACACTGAATCAAAGGGACGAAACTTTATGCTGGATACGCCGCTCCACGGGAAACAGTTTAGGGACGGAAGAAAAATAAGTGACAGGGGCAAATTTACTTGAGCAGAATATTAACCAGGCAGAATGATTCTGGACCTTTTGAATTTTCTGAATGAGATAGCCAGGAGAGCCAGAGAGGAGGGAATTACAGTAATCAATTCTAAAAAGTACAAATGCACACAGAACAGTTTTTGTTGCTTCTTCAGAAAGAAGATTGAATATGGACGAAATTCTGTGTACTTCATAGTAACAAATCCGACAGACAGTAAAAACATGATTCTGAAAAGACAGTGTTTGGTCCAGAATAAAAGCCAAGATTGCGAACAGAGGTAGAGAATGTTATGGTAGCTCCATTGAGTGCGACAGTATACATAGTTTATCATTAAGCTTACTTTAATCGACAATAATGTCAATTTTCTTTATCACGGCTATGTCTTTCACACTGGTATACAATTAAATGCAGATATCAGTGCATAGACTAAATAACAAATCGTCCTATCAGGCTACAGGGAAAAAAATCGAATCGAAAACAAAAACTTCTATAGCCACCACTACGCAAACTAGCCTGACTTCGAAATATATAATTCTTTATATTTTATTGCCATGGGTTCTGTTTATTTGCAACTTCACTTAGCTTACCTCAGAACTGCTTGGCACCTGAGGCAGGTTGAATTCGACTAGCGCCTTGAACAGCTCTTTTACTCCCTGGTAAATGCGCTATAGTAGGATATCTATATATATATATATATATATATATATATATATATATATATATATATATATATATATATATATATATATATATATATATATATATATATATAATTTGCTTCAGCCCACCTGTCCTCCGTGTTTGACGGTATGAAGGTCGTTGTCGATGTGCAGTTTGTCCTTCCTGCCCTCTCGGTGCCTGACCAGCAGACAGACCACCACCCATATTAGCAGCAGCAGCGCCACAGGCCCCAATACCGCTCCAATAATCCACAACTGTTTGTCCTCTGCCACTGGTGCTGCGGTCGCTGCTGGCTCCGGCCGCTGACGACAGTAAAAACGGTCACACATTTCATTGCCAGTTGAATAACTTCTTCTAGTAAGCATACTAGTCTTGGTCCTGCTGCTGCATCTACACAGATGCATATATACAACTGTGATTCAAAAGAAGCAGCTGCACCACAACAAGCAGCAGCAACAACTACCATCAACACCAATACACTCCTCTGCCTGTCAATACCCATCTTCCCCATTACAGAGGACGAGGACCAGTGAAGTCGTTTCCCGAGAACCCATGCCAAGGGCGGATCAGCAGGTTCACGCGGGAGGGTGCACTTTTTTTTTTTCTTTTTTTTTTTTGGGGGGGGGGGGGGGGGGGGGGGTTTAGAGAGAAGTTTTTGTATCTTACCTCAGATTCATAGCAAAGAACAGTTATTCTTTCAAAACAACAGTTTATGGGCAAAACGCCCTGACATACATGTGTTACACTTTCTTTTGTTGTTGAGTTGCTACCTAATTGTACTTAGATCAAATCAAGCTGTTGCTATAACTGCTGTAAATATACATTTTAGGAATAAACAGGATTAGAATAATATTAACAAGAATAAACGACAAATAAAATAAATTATAAATATCTTTATCTCTATCCCTATCATCATTATCAAACAAAATATGTACATACCACTTCAGTGTGAGGTAGGTCACAAAATGGTTCAGCACAATATAAAATGTCTTTTCACAAAATAGAAATACTCCTAAAAACTGGTAACTAACACTAATGCTGTGCAACAACTCTAGGCTGTTGCTTCTTTGACGTCTATCTAAATAAAGAGTGACACAATATAAAATGAACTCTTCTACATAGAGCTGGAATGAGAGGAGTGTAATTAAACGAAATAAGCAGAGGTATTCTCGCCCAATTTCCGGTCTTGTCATCATGCACTAATCATTGACACTGTGCTTGTTTAGTCTACAGGCTGGACAGTCCCCGCTTCTATCAACAATGAGCCCAGCGCACAAGGAAATAAATGTTTTACATTGAAAATAAACCTCAAAATGCAAACGGCATATGACGTTTTAGCGGATGTTACACGTCATAATTGGCCGGCGTTCTTTGAAGTTGAGCTGTTACATGTCTAACAAGTGTAGGCCGATTGGTGAGTGTGAGTAAACGAAAGAAGAAAGGAGGGAGAGGGTGGGGGTAACAGGAGATTGAGGCGTGAAGAGGGCAGGGATTGATATGGGAAAGAAAATAGGAGAGAATGCATTATTATTATTATTATTATTATTATTATTATTATTCTTATTATTATTATGATTTATCATTCTTATATAGCGCTTTTTCAGCATCTTTGAGGTAAATGACGATGATTATTATTATTATTATTATTATTATTATTATTATTATTATTATTATTATTATTATTATTATTATTATTGTATCACTTTGGTGGAAAGACTTTAAATAAATTATTATTGTATCACTTTGGTGGAAAGACTTTAAATACATTAAACAACTTCTTCTTCTTCTTCTTCTTCTTCTTCTTCTTCTTATTTTTATTATTATTATTATTATTATTATTATTATTATTATTATTATTATTATTATTATTATTATTATTACTGTCCTTTATTATTATTATTATTATTATTATTATTATTATTATTATTATTATTATTATTATTGTCCTCTATTCTTCTTCTTCTTTTTATTATTATTATTATTAATATTATTATTATTATTATTATTATTATTATTATTATTATTATTATTATTATTATTATCATTATGCTGCTGTTGCTGCTGCTGCTGATGATGATGATGATTAGCATGATTATTAGCATGATGATTATTATGAATAGTATGGATATTCTGAATATTCTTCTTCCTCTTCTTTTTCTCCTTCCTCTTCTTTCTTCTTCTTCTTTTCCTTCTTCTTCTTTTTTTTTTTTTTTTTTGGTCGTCCGTGGGGGGGTGCACGTGCACCCGGTGCACCCCCCCCACCCAGATCCGCCCCTGCATGCAATAATGTTGCTCGTGTTCTCGTTCTGCTGACAGATAATAATGGACAATAGACTTCAGTTTGGCTGGCGGCTAATCTTTCTTCACGCAGGTCTAAGCAACAGCTATAGCAGAGTGTTCAGCACGCTTTTAATATGCAAACGCATTATCAGAAATCGGTCAATCATACCTAATGCTGGCGTATGCCTCAGCAGTCTCGATACTTACGCTAGTGTCTGAGATAAGGCAGATACACACAAAGTGTCTGAGACTGCTGAGGACGCAACCGCCTAAACACTAGCCTTGATAGTCTTAACACGCAGTTTGGACCCCACCCCAAACCAAACCCACCCCCTCTCCTCTCTTCCTCAACCACCGATGCCCGATGCTTACGTCTGGCGTTGGTGACGACGACTCGCTGAAGCTCCAATGCGAGTTCTTGGTCCAGCAGCTGGTTAAGGGTGTTGGCAGCCTGTACTGCTGGTACCGTCTGTCCGGCCTTGCTGACGGTGTACATCAACTCCGCATTGCTCGGAGCGTCGGCTGGCTTGCTTATGTTCGTTATCTTAACAAGAAAGTAAGGGAGGGAAAATAAGAATGGCAAAATAATGAAAGAATATGGAGAAAAGAAAGTATAATCACGCGAGATCCAGGCAAAAGTCATCATCATCATCATCATCATCATCATCATCATCATCATCATCATCATCATCATCATCATTATCATCATCATCATCATCATCATCATCATCATCATCATCATCATCATCATCATCATCATCATCATCATCATCATCACCACCACCACCACCGGCCTCATACTCCTCCTCCTCATCATTGCTGTTATCGTTCTCGCTCACTCAATATCCATATAATGTGTTTTCCCTCACCTTCACTTCGACATCGTTGACGACCGCTCTTCTGCGGCGTGACAAGGCATCCTGACGAAGGTAAAGAGCGGCGAAGCGTTTCCTCCTGGAGGAGGTGAGGTTTTGTTGCTGGTAGGCTAAGTTGTAGGCGCTGGCAAGCCCTTTCTCCATCTCCGTAATGAACGACTGGTTGCCGATGTCGTCTGTTGTCCTCAGTTTGATCACTGTCGCAATGAATGAAGACAAGATGGAGAAGAAGAAGATGATGACGATGAAAAAGAAGAAGAAGAAGAAGAAGAAGAAGAAGAAGAAGAAGAAGAAGAAGAAGAAGAAGAAGAAGAAGAAGAAACAAAACAACAACAACAACTACAACTACAAAAACAACACCAACATTCATACACACAGGAAAAAGCCCTACAATAATTAAGTTACATATAAACCTACTTAATTTCCAGAAGTATCTGTAGACGATTCACAGTTACTAATAAACAATACCTGAACCAGCAAGAAATACATTATACACCGGAACAAACAAAATTCTTAAAGCAGTCTACGAAAACAGAAAGACCTACAGTTTATGACAAAATAAAATAATAATGCACATGTCTACTAACCTGTGATTACCAAGTTATCCACAGAAACCGGCGTTGTCGTAGGCTGTGTCGTAACATTTGGCGTCGTCTCTGGGGATGATGTTGTTGTTGGTACAGAGGATGACGTCAAAACCTCGGATGACGACGTGGGAGATGAAGTAATAGTTGATGACGTATCCGGAAGACTTGAACTAGGAATAATTAGATCTGACGTCATGGACGATGTCTCAATCTCTGATGAAGAAGTTGGTGTAGGTAGGATATTCGATGTCATCTCGTTTGAAGTTACAAACGACGTCACGATTTCTGACGTCGAAGTTGGTGTTGGCACGATGCTCGTTGGTGAATACGTGGCGAAACTAGTAACAATCACATCTGAGTTCAGAGATGACGTTGGTGTTACATTTTCAAAGGCAGTCGAATCGATTGATGAAACGATGACTGATGATGTTTCCAAAGCACTTGAGGTCACTTCAACGCTTTGACTGGAAATCAAAGACGATGGCATCGAAATCTCAATGCTTGAGAGAATGGTCATAACGGTGACGGATGGTGGAACGACGATGGTTATCGTGTTGTTCATTGAGGACAGTTCAGACGATGAGAACGCAGGAGTTTCCAGCGTTGACATATCCTCAAATGCCGATGATGACATGGACGACGTAACCTCAAACAGGGATGAGCTCACCTCCAGCATGATTGAAGTGCTTTCCAACAGTGACTTGGAGAACTCATCAGTGAAGTTTGTGGAACTTGAGGCCACATCAGGCGTTGACCCGAACGAGGAGGAAGAACCTAGATAACCTGTGGATAAAATGAAAGTAGACGATTCTACGCTATAAGAAGATGACGTCGTAACAGAAGACTGCAGAATATCCAAAGAAGAGCTGAATGCGGGCGACGATAAGGACAGATCTTCTGTAGAAGAAGGCAGCATTGGAATGCTGTCACTTACAGGCGATAGTTCTGAGGTTGAAGTGAGGACTGTTGTTGACGACATCTCCCTGGAAGGCACCAAGGTAGTAACACCAGGCAAGCTCATTTCTGAAACTGTTTCCGTAATAAAAGACATAGTTGTCATGGAGACGCCTGTCGTCATAGAAACTATAAGGGTAAATTCTGATTCTGATACGGAGGACTCAACAATGGAAATAGAGTTCTCTAAAGAACCGGAAATGGTTGGGACAAAAACCGAGGAAGAGAAATCTGTGGAATGAACCGATGTGATAGTAGTCTCAAAACTTGATGCCGAAACGGACGGAATTTCTGATGGGAGTATGGCAGTAGACTCATTGAAGGCAACCTCTGTAGAGGAAACTGTGACGCTGTCTGAAGGCAGTGGTAGGCTTGGCGTGGACATTGCTTCAAAGGAAGTAAGATCAGAGATAGCAAAATCTGTCGAAGAAGAGAAGACGAGGTCAGGCGTTATGGCAACATTGCTTGAAGGCAAAACACTTAAATCTTGTGAGCTCTCAAATGATATGTACGATTCGCTAGGCACCATGGTAAAAGATTGAGCTGGTGATGAAGAGATCATAGACTGACTGGGGAAAATCGATGTTGATGTGACATCTACTGATTGGTCAAAATCGGATGATACTGATTGGCTAGGCACGGCAGGGGATAGAGCTTCCGATGACGTCAAGAAATCTGACGACCGTGATTGGGTTGAGACATCAACAGTGGGCGGGACTTGTGAAAATGACGACAAAATCGAAGCGGTCAAATCAGAATCACTGGACAATGAACTAACCATTCCAACAGTTGAAATGACATCGACATCACTGGGCACTGAGCTATACATTGCGTATGAAAACACGCTAGACTGCAAACTAGAGAGTGCTAAGGAGAACAAGTCTGAAAACGCTGACGTGCTCTGTGACAATACTAGAATACTGCTGACTCCTGAAGATTGAATAGATGGGGTGATCGAGGAATCTACGCTGTCAGACGAGATGATAGATTCTGGGTGTACTGACGAAGACTCGGGAGTTTGCGCTAAACTGCTTCCTTCCGATGACAGAAGCTCTGAGGACACAATGACTGTAGAACCAAATACATAAGAAACACTAGAATAATCTGACACCAGGTCACTGGAGTAAGCCGGCAGAATGCTGGAGCTAGGGGTAACACTAAAGGTGGTAGGTATTTCTCCACTAACATTGATTGAAGTCATCAGGATGTCACTACTTTCAGGCCAAGGGGTTGCAATAAAACTAGGAACACTATCTGTTGGGTAGATCATTATAGTTTCACTAGACTCAGGCAAAAAGCTTGTAGGGCTAAAAGTAGATGCCATTTCTGTTTTGGGTTTGCTAACAGACACCACGCTAGAGACGCCAGTCTGTAAGCTCTCTGAATCTGCAGTTGAAAGTGTCTGAAAGGCTTCAGAGCTGAATGCTTCAAAACTTGTTGTTTCAGTAACATATTCTGAAAGGCTACTCAACCACACGCTGTGAGAAGTTATTGACTCTGATATCAACATGCTTGTGATTGGTGTAGCAGAAATCACGTGGACTGAAGATGCATCATTTGGTGACACAGTTTCAGTGGAAAACTCCAAAGACCACGTATCAACATCCTGTGATGTCAGCTGAGTGGATGCAACACTCTGCGTCGTTTTTGAGGTGAAATTGTCAAATGTCCCTGTGGATGCAAACTGTGACGTCATGACAGTGGACGTATCAAATGCCACAGTGAAATCACTGAGTGTTGTTTTGGTAGTGACAAAATCAAAAGATTCAAACACACTCTGTGACGTTAACACACTAGAAAGATAAAACGATGGCACACCAACGCCAGGTGACATGGATATTACCTGTGAGGTGATCTCAGTGGAATATGACGGAAACCCGCTCTCACTTTGTGATTGAGAAAAGTCTGTTGCTGACTGACGTGACGAAAGAATGTTGGTGGACAAAAATGCACTTACAGATACCATTGACGATGGTTGCAGACTGCGTGAAGATTCATCTACTGAAAACTGTGAAGTATCCATAGAAGATGGCATTAATTCTGTTGTAGTAGCCATTGCCTGGAATACTAACGAAGAAGATGCATCAAATCCAGAGTCGCTGCTCGGAATTATATCCAGACTGCTAGCAGAGGTCAGGAACTCGCTAGAATTTGCAGACATCTCAATAACCGATGTAAACTCTTGAGCGGTAGCTGGCATTTTTTCAGAGGTTTGGGTGGATGAAACACTGGATACTGCAACGTCAAACGATGAACTGAGACCTAGAGTGGAAGGTTCTGTGCTTGATGAAGATTCGGGTGATAGAGGCACCGAACTTAAATCTGTAGCTATACTCTCCGTTGAAGAAACAACAATCTGGGAACTCAGGTCTATTGTGTCAAGACTAACAGTACTGTAAATTTCAGGAATTGAAGAATGAGAAATCGTTGGACTCATTTCTACAGTTGATTGCTCTGTTGATGAGGAACTGTCGCCGGAACTTGATCCGCCAGATACACTTGACTCAATAAGGGCAGATTCCAAAGTAGGTGAAGAATATTCGTCAAAACTGCTGGATAAGGAATTGATTGTACTGGTAGACTGCAAAAATTCGTTCGATGAATTTGTCCATAGAAACGACTCCACAGTTGAAACATACACTGGCGTTGAGGGCAGGCTGTCTTCACTGTAACTTTCGCTGCTCTCAGTGACTACAGAAGTTGCTAAAACTTCAGAAGACTGAACTATAAAACTGGATTGAGTCAATGAGTGAATATCTGTGGCAGAAATAACAACTTGTTCGGAAGTTGAGGATGCTATTGCACTTATGTTATCCAAAGAAAAAGACTGTCCCATGCTGTCGTGAGGTAGCATCGATTCAACGAGACTAGAACTTCGATCGTCAAATCCGTTCTGGCTAGACGTAGAACTTTCAACAACTGCAGACAGTGTTCCTGATACAGCTGAAGAATCTTGAGAAGAATAAACTTCAGAGTCTTCAGACAGACTTTTAGACGCTTGGAAAACAGAAGTACTGAAAGTTGGCGTGGGGGAGATGGTGGTGTAGTCACTCCAAGACTCCGGACTAGTGTCACTCTGTGAAGTAGTAAGGTCAGTTTGAAGAACTGCAATGCTCGCCAGTATAACTGAAGATGAGGTTACTGTGAATTCAGACGTTGGAGGTGTCTCTGTGAAACCACTTTCCGTGAAAGTCTGCGTTAGAGTTTCTGACAGAGTTTGGGATATTGAAGCTTCGTCAGACCTGAATACGCCACTTTCAGTAGCAGAGAGGAGCGTTTCCGGTGTCGAGTTTTCAGTCGTCTGCAGTGATATTGTTTCAGATGCTGCATCAAAGGACTGGTCAGGTGATCCAATTACACTGATTGACGTCGCAGAACGAGAAGATATACTGGCAGAATAAGATGACGTCAAAATGTTTGATAAATCAGTAGGACTTCCTGAAGGAACAACCGCTTCACTTGACAAATGATTTACTGCGGAACTGAGGGTCTGTTGAGAATCGGAAATTGTTCCAATTATTTCAGAACTTGGAAATTCCTGAACTGAACTACTCTGAATGAAAGTAACAGAGGAGTCAACCATTGATGTTGTTTTGTATCTTGAAAACGAAATGTCGTTGATGAAGCTCCAGCTTTCAACATCCGGGGTTGAATAGGGTGTTACTGAAATTTGGCTTGATGTGGATAATACTTCATAATTGGATGTTTCTGAAGGATGGTCAGAAATAGAATCAGCCAAATAATCACTTGATGACGTATCTGTTTGGCTGCTGAAAACATCGTAAGAAATTGATGATCCTTTGAGCATAGAAGTTTGTGACACAAAGGAAGAAAAATCTGAAACGTCATGTTCTAAAACAACTTTCGATGAGGAGAAAGGTTCTACAGAAATGTCTGATGTGCTAATGCTGGGAACTGAAGCCGTATTTACACTCTCTGATGAACTAAGAATGAAACTTGTCTCTGATGGGTTATAACTAGCAGCAACGTTTGGTTCTGATGAACTAGGCTCCAAACTTGCCTCTGATGAACTAGACTCAAAACGTATCTCTGGAGAACTAGAAGCAAAACCTGCCTCTGCAGAACTAGAAGCAAAACGTTCCTCTGAGGAAACGGAAAGCAAGTTCGTCTCTGATGAAGGGTAAATATTTGCCTCGGAACTAACAACAGAGACACTACTGGTACTCTCTGTAACACTAGAAACAATGTCTACGCTAGTACTACTTCTGGAACTAGTCTCTATGGGACTAAAACCAAAGTTTGTCTCGGTAGCACTAGGGTCTTGAAAACTAGAAACAGAGGCAGTTTCTGAAGAACTCAGCTCACTAAAGCTAGAAGCTAATTCCGAGACTGAAGCACTAGTCTCGGCATGGTTAGCAGCGGCACTCGAGCCAGAAGCATTTGATCCCAAAATAAAACTTGTTATCGAAGAACTGAAAGTCATGCTTGGGAGTGGAGTAGAAAATTCAAACATGGTGTCAGTGTCTGAAGAAAGAATGGATGAGTTTGAGAATGCACCCGCGGTGGACAAAGGTGAGCCCAAAGCGTCTACAATACCAGAACTGTCGCCAAACATGGAGGAGGGTCCCACACCGTCAGTATCCAGTGGTCGAGTGGCTGTGGCGGTTCCAGCATCTGCAACAAGAGAAAATGACATATATTTAGGATCGTACTGCAATGGATGGTCAGAAATAGAATCAACGAACTTCAAGGTTCAAGATTCAAGATATATTTATCGTCCCCATAAATCACAAGGAAATCGTTTGTGGTGTGTCGATTCCACATACAACAATACATACAAAACTAATATAATATAACATTCTGCATTCATCACATCATCACAGAGCAATACAATAACGTTTTCATGAACAGTAAAATCACGCACACTTTTACTTCCACAGACACGTCACACTGCCCCATTCGTAAGGAAGCTTCCAGGCAACCAGCACCTATCACTCCTGCACACCCGTAACCACACCGCAGTTGCAGTCTTCCACCAAAAAGCGCACAAACCATCAACACACTTATTACACAAGGAATTTTGTTGATTAAAGAATCAACAGGAGGCGAAACAGTGTTAATATATGGGAAAACCAGGTACAGAAAGGTATTGTTGCGAGTTTGGTCTGGGCGTGGTTTGTCTGAGTGGTGAGCATGAGAACTGTAAGACTGCGTGTGGAGTTGTGGAATGGATACTATAGTATACAAAGAAAAGTAGTGTGCAATAATAATGAAGGGAAAAACTTTATTTGAAAATACCATGGCAGTGACATTTACAAACAAAAAAATAATACCATTTCATTATGAAGATGCCAGGAGACTTCTATAAAAGTGACAAATCAAAAGTAAAAAATTCAAAAGATTGTCAAACTTTTCACAATGTTTTTTTGCAAAGTGACATGTAAATAAAGGTATGATTCACATGTTCCTTATGGAACTTGCAATATTTTGCATGCAATTGAGTGCCCAGAAAAAAACGAAAAGGTGGCATTAAAATGCAAAATAATACCGACTTTGATCTTTCTATGGTCTTGACCTGAGATGACCTTGACCTCTGGCTCCAAATACACTTATGTAATAACAACTAAACTCAAAACTACAGCAAAAGTTGTATTATGCCCAAAAAAGGTGACCTTTGGGTGGCCTTGACCTTCAGTGACCTAGACCTTGGTATGATCTTGACCTTCACGTGACCTCTCATGCTCATGTATGATCAAATAACCCAATGTTGTTGCATACTGAGTTAATATAGAGCCATTCCACTGTACGACGACCTTTTTTTAAAAATGTTGTTGCAAGACCCAAAATGATTTGACCTTCAAGGTCATCACAAAAACGGAATATATCTATCTAATCTATCTATCTATCAATCTATCATCTGTAACTACAAAACGTTTGGACTTTATATCTTTCAAAGGTTAGGGTCAATGTCACTTCAAAGTACCTAAACTAATCGACTTTGGAAAACTCAAGTGACCTTGACCTTGGAAAGCCCAAGTAACCTTGACCTTGGAGTGAGGTTAACCAAATTTGCAAAGTATGAGTGTCTCATTCATATCTATCAAGCATCAAAGGATAATAAATTCTTTATTAAATGGATTTTTTTTAAAAGCGAAATTTTGTGGAAAGTTGTCTTTTTTGTGACTAACATTTACCACGAAATCAATTTTATTGTGAGGAAGTAAAGTATGGCAACACTAGGATACACAGAAAGTAAATATAGTGTATCAGGTAAAAAGTGTCCAGTATTTTTGTTTGTTAGGTCATCCTCAAAGGCTGTGGTCGTGATGATGTCTAGCTTGTTGCGAATTTGGTCTGGGCGTGGTTGGTCTGAGTGCGAGCAGGAGAACTGTCAGATTGCGTGCTGAATTGTGTAACGGATAGCAAAAAAGGTAAAAAGTAGTGCGCAAAAAGAATGAAAAAAAATCATCAAAAATATAACTTCATTGACATTTATACACAAGAAATACTTCAATGTTACTATGAAGATACCAAGAGACTTCTGTAAAAGTGATCAATTAAATGTAAAGTGGAAAGCAAGAAGTAAAAACACCAACATAATATTGTAAAACCTTTGAGATTTTTTTTTGACAAAATGATATGTAAATAAAGGTTTAATTGTCAAGAAACTGGGTACAGTATTGAAAATGAAAATGTTTGCAAGTTTGCAGTGAACAAAACAAACAAACAAACAAACAAAATACTAGAAGGAAACCCACATGCTCTTTATGGATCTTGCTATATTTAACTTAAAAATGAAACGTTGGCATTAAAATGCAAAGTAATACCGACTATGATCCTTGTATGCTTTTGACTTTGATATGACCTTGACCTTCGGGCTCCAATTACATTTATATACTATCAAATGAACTACAATAAAAGTTGTACTATGCCAAAAAAGTGACCTTGGGATCACCTTGACATTCAGTGAACTTGACCTTGGGATGATCTTGACCTTCACGTGATCTCTCATTCTCAGGTATGAGCAAATTACCCAATGTTGTTGCATATTTTGGGTTAATATAAAGCCATGTATTTATTTAATTTAAAGGTCTGTACACATAGTAATTTTAGACCAACAATAACAATAACAACAACAACAATAAGAAGAAGAAGAAGAACAAGAACAAGAAGAACAAAGAAGAATTAATTAGTTAATTAAAAATAGTTAACATTAAAATTGTAACAATTTCACCAGTTTAAACTCCTAATTAAAATGTACAATATTATTGACATCACACATTTTTTCTCTTACATGTGAATGTACTATCAAAATATACGTCAAGCCAGCAGAATGGAAAACTCGATTTCCCCACATTCATCCCATACAAGCTTACACACGACAAACCGACACATTGATCGCAACCCAACACCAAGCATGCAGAATCTGCCAAAACTCCTCTGTACCTTTCAGTATCCGCAAAAAAGATGAAAAACAAAACAAAACAAAATACTTCTATACATTTCATTTTTAGTTCATTGTCTTTTCTTTTGTCAACATCGCTGTCATTTATCAGTCTCTCACCCGAACTTCAACCCATATCAACACACATTAACATTCTAGTTGTCAATGTCCATCTTCATCAAGGAGGTTCTATCTAACCTCCTTGATCTTCATCAATGTTGTCTGCACATAGCCCATTTGCTTTCTCTCTCTCTCTCTCTCTCTCTCTCTCTCTCTCTCTCTCTCTCTCTCTCTCTCTCTCTCTCTCTCTCTCTCTCTCTTTCGCTCCCTCTCTCACACACGCACACACACACACACACACACGCACACACACACACACTCTCTCTCACTCTCTCTCTCACACGCGCATATACATATATTACAAATTAAAAGTACTACATAATGAACAAATGATACTATTTTACAAGTTTGAAAGAAACTGTCCGATCTGACAGTATATTAAAACCGTTAATATTTTATAAAAGCCAGTAACATCTATTTTTTTATGCTTGTTATATTTTGATATTCAATAGGTAAAAGATCATTTTTGCAAAACCTAAAATGACTTTGGCCTTCAAGATCAACGCAAAAATGGAAGATATATGAAAGACCAATCTATCACCTCGAAACACAAAACGTTTGGACTTAATCTCTCATAGTTAAGGGTCAAGGTCCCTTCAAAGTACCATATTAACCGAATTTGGACAGCTCCGGTGACCTTGATCTTGGAGTGTACAATTCAAAGAAAGCACGCGGCACATAGGATAACATTTGTGTAGAGCATGCGTCGGCAAATGAGAATATCGTGTTCTGCCAGAAACCCCGCTAATGCATAATGAATTCGTCGGCAGGGGAGGTTGATCAAGCACCTCCTCATGGCTTCCTGCTGCTGTTCGCTTAAGTTATACCGGTCAAAGCTGGCATAGAATGAGTTCAGCTCGCCAGCCAGCTTCGCTTCGTCCGAAGTCTGGATCGAGGACTTCTGCTTGTGGCCGGTGATAGTCCCGATGTCCCTCCAGTACTGCCTAGCGTGGCCCTCTCGGAAGTGGTCTTGGACGTGAAGAGGCTCTTCTCTTCTGTGATCTTCCTGGTGAGCTGCCACGGTAGTGCCTTCATGTTGTCATTGTCACCGTTCTTGAACGCCTCTCCCTTTCTGAACATGAATCTCTTAAAACCAGGGATAATCCAGGGCTTGGTGTTTGGAAAGACCTTGCAGGACTTGGTCTCAAGAACGGTGTCTTCACAGAAGGCGATGTAGGACGAAATAGCGTAGGCATTCACATCGATGCTAGGATCAGAGAAGACACTCCAGTCCGTGGACTCGAAGCAGCCGCTGAGTGCGTCTGCTGAGTCTTGCGTTCACTTCTTCACTAACTTCACGGTGGACTTCTCCGGCTTCAGTCGTTGGTGGTAGACAGCCACCAGATGGATCATGTTATGGGGACTTCTATCAAGACCAGGTAGTGGTCTCGATCTGTAGGCTCTGGGAATGTTCCCGTAGCAGATGTCGATGGAGCTGCCTTTGTGGGTCAGATTGGTGACGTACTGCTTGAAGTGGGGGAGGAGGGCGTGGTTCAGTTTGCAGCTGTTGAAATTCCCAAGAACAAAGCAAGGGGACTCAGGGAACTGCGACGATAATATATGAACAACCTCCACCACTTATTACTTAATGCAATTCATGAACAATAATATGTCGTAGATGCACATTTGTTCATTCTAATCTATTTAACTGACTGACTGACTAACTGACGAACTGACTGTCGCTTACTATGCTTTGTGAGTGGTCCTGATTCGGCTCTTTGCAGTCCGCTGGACCCTATAACGTACCATGGATAGGGATGCTTTCAAGAAAGAGCTTACCGCTAAAGTGACCCCAGAACTGTGCCCCACTGTGGATCAGCTGAATAGTACACTTCAGGCGGTGCTTGATCGGCACGCTCCCGTGGCCCAGAAAAAGGTCAAGGCAACTCGCTCAGCACCCTGGTACGAGTCTATTACGGACGAGCTCTCCAATGCGAAGAAACACCGACGCAAAGCTGAGAAAAAGTGGCTCAAATCGGGTTTAGAAGTCAGCAAGCAGATTTTCACCGCTGCAAAAAAACGGGTCACTAAAATAGTCCAGACTGCCAAAACCCGGTACTTTAGCGACAGAATTAGCAGCAGCGAAACTTTAAACAGTTGTTTGACATTTGCAATCAGCTAAGGGGTAAGAGCAATGCAACATCACTCCCATCCACACATCCAGCATGTCAGCTCCCAGATGTATTTTGTAATTATTTCACACAGAAAGTGGCTGACATAAGGGCCGCTCTTGATAGCCATGAGATCCCACTCATTAACCCATTCTCACCTTCCCTCACCACCGCAAAGATAGAAGTTTTTCAACCAATAACAGAGCAAGAAGTCAAGAAAGTCATCTTAAGCTCAAAACCCACATCTTGCTCTCTCGACCCCATTCCTACCCCATGTTGATAGAGAATCTTGACCCTCTACTCCCGACCATTACCCACATTATCAACGAGAGTCTGTCCTCTGGTGTTGTTCCGTCTGTGCTCAAAGCGGCTGTCATTAAACCCCTCCTTAAAAAGCCAAGTTTAGACAAAAATAATCTAAAGAACTATAGACCTGTTTCAAACCTCTCCTTCCTGTCCAAAGTCATAGAAAAAATTGTTCTCAAACAACTGTTTGCCTACCTATACGATAACGCTTTACTTTGCCCCAACCAGTCTGCCTACCGACCCTTCCACAGCACTGAGACAGCCCTCCTAAAGGTAACCAATGATCTGCTGCTTGCCTTAGATAATGGTAACGTCTCCGCTCTCACCTTATTAGACCTCTCAGCTGCCTTTGACACAGTCGACCATCACATTCTCTTTAACACTCTTCAACACTACTTTGGAATCTCTGGCTCGGTCCTGGCTTGGTTCCACTCATATCTTTCCGACAGATCACAAGCAGTCACTGTCGATGGCTGTTTCTCAAGCACAGCAGACTTGGTGTGCGGCGTGCCTCAGGGTTCCGTTTGAGGGCCGGTGTTATTCACTCTGTACACCAAGCCACTGCTTCTCCTGCTTAGAAAGCATGCTGTTGAGAGTCAGTCATTTGCAGACGACACACAACTGTATAAATCCACCACCCCCTCTCTCATTAATTCCACTGTTCAGACTTTGGAGAACTGCATCACAGACATGAAGTCATGGATGACACTCAACAAACTTAAGCTTAATGACGATAAAACCGACGCCCTCCTCATTCACAAGCACAACACATCCTCCTCACTCCCGCCTCTCCCAACATCGCTTACAGTAGGGACAACAAACATTCAGTTCTCATCCTCAGCAAGAAATCTCGGCTACATTCTCTCCGATGACCTGTCCCTCAACAACCACATCTCCAACGTCTGTCGCTCTGCATACACGGCCATACGCCAAATCAGCTCCTTTCGCCACTATTTTACAGTCCCTGCCACCAAAACCCTAGTCTGCGCTCTCGTCCTTTCTCGTCTTGACTATTGCAACTCTCTCCTTGCTGGCTCCCCGAAACACATCATTGACAAACTGCAAAAGGTTCAGAACTCAGCAGCTAGACTAGTATTCCGAGCTAAGAAACGCGATCACATCACACCTCTACTACATTCCCTTCACTGGCTTCCTGTGCAAGCACGCATAGAGTACAAACTCTCTGTTCTCTGTCACAACTTCTTCACAGATTCTTGTCCTTCCTACCTTGCTGATCTACTGTCTGTCTACTCCCCTTCACGCACTTTAAGATCTTCTGCTGACACTCGCACACTCAAGGTTCCCGTCACCCGCACTAAGACATACGGCCAACGTGCATTCGCTTACTCCGCACCTAAGCAGTGGAATTCCCTTCCCTCCCACATCCGCAACATACAATCAACACAAGCATTCAAAAAGGCCCTCAAAACCCACCTCTTCAAACTGCATTATTCAGATTGATTTATATCCCGCTGCCATTCTCTCATCTTTTGTCTATGTCTGATCCGTAAGTGTATAAACGGCTGTAAATATTTATACTGTTTTTCTTCCTGGGCCTAACCGGGCATATAGATAGCTGTGAATAGGTTCTTGCTTTTCTATTTTCTGTCTTTTTTGTCATTTGTGTACATAGTTGTAAATAGTATATTGTTGTCTTTTTTTGTAATTAATGTATATAGTTGTAAATAGTCTGTACCTTTACTGTCCCGTCTTTTGGTGTATTGTAGCAAAAGTGACGTCTCATCGAGTGCATGTATTTATATGTAATGACTATGTAAAGCGTGGTGAGTCTGGTCATAGGCTGGAGTACCCGCTATATAAAAATCCGTTATTATTATTATTATTATTATTATTATTATTATTATTATTATTATTATTATTATTATTATTATTATTATTATTATTATTATTATAAACAATGATTATCTAACTAACGCGTTGTGAACTGAAACATCCTCTTCTGTCAAGGACAACTTGTTTAGGACTGCTCGGTGCATCAAATTTATCTTACAGAATGTGGTAACAGTTTCAGCACAAAGTAAATATTTCCACATTAGCCGCATGCAACACAAAGATACTGCATGCCAATCTGAGTATTAGAGACTGCTGAAGCTAACCCTTTTTTTTGAGCTGGATCTTCCCAGTGAAGTTTTTTTTAAAGGTAATTTTTTGTAATGTTTTTTTTTTTTTTTTAACAAGCGAAACAGGCCTACGAGTATTGAGGACGGGAATGTAAACCGGGGACTAGTCTGTCCTTCGCGCACACACAGTCTTTAAATATCCTGACGCCCATGACGGGTTAGTGCAAGACGCATAAACGCATCCAGCTAGCACTAGGTCCTATCCCCTCTGTCGTTCAGGATTGTTCAGGCTCAGTCTGAGGCATGAGACGATGCGCATCAAGCCGCAAGCTGGCGCCTTGAGCGGCTTGAGTTTAGACCTCGTTCTCGGACAGTTTTTGAGCAGCGTTTGAACTGGAAAAACGCTATATAAATATACTAGTCTGCCGTCTTTTCTCTTCATCTTATTGTGTCGTATTCTGACAGACCTCTGAGATGGGCGCGACATTCGCTGACTCTCAGTTTGAACCATCCTAGAATGGACGCGAGATTCTCGGACACTCAGTTTGAACCATCCCAGGATGAATGCGAAATTCTGTGACACTCAGTTTAAGCCATTGTGGGACGGACACGGGATTTTGTAACCACGGGGAGAAACACCACACAAACACCAGTAAAACCCGGAGCGCCGGTGGCTTCTATTTTATGTTCACGTGCTCATCTCAACGTTTGCCGTAGCGGGCCTTAGTTGCACCGATGCACTATTTTATTACAGTCGTATCAGATGGGATGGGGTGGTATGGGTGTTGTTGTGTGGGTATATGGTCGATATAGATACAAGGTCAACAAAGATTTTTGAGCATGCAGGTGACTTTTGTGGACCAAAAAAAAAATCGCTTTATTTAGGACACCAAGAACTGCAACAAATATCCTCCTCCTCATCGATCCTCGTCATTCCCTGTATCATTTTCGACGACGATATTGGTGATGATGATAATAGTAATCATGATGATGATGATGATGATGAGGAGGAGGAGGAGGAGAAGACGAAGGCACAATTAAACAAGTTCTATCAAAATTAGGCATGATACTTATGCACCAGCAGTCTCAGATACTCAGGCTGGCTCAGCCTTTGTGCTTCAATGTGGTGCGAAGCTTGGTGCTGGGCAGACTAGTCTTTGTTTCTACAGCTCTTATGTTTAATCACCAAAAGCCAAACATTCGCACCAAATAGATGAAAAGCACGGCAGTGGAAATGAGGCATTGTCCGTTGGCGGGAGGGAATAACACATTCACACCACACGTACACACATGCTGGCAGAGCTAGAGGCACACGCAGACAGACCGACACCAGACACATGCACTGACACGCACGGTCACGCATACATCCACACATGCATGTTGGCACGCGGGACACGCTCACACACACACAAACACACACTCATACACACACACACACACAGAGGCACAGCCTAACAAAGGTTCACGCATGCAGGTACACACTCACAGCCTACATGCCCACAAACACAAACAAAATAATATTCACTCCCTCCTCCACACATAAGATACTCTCAACTCCCAAGGGAGGATAGACTGCCTATTTGTTCTGATGCATATTAGGTTATGCTTGAAACCGAGGGAGCTTCCACAGCCTTTGAGATTTTGCTTGTTTAGTCAGTGTAGGCTTAGAAGGTTACTGTTAGTCTAAAGCAGACGACAGAAGTGATCATGCGTAACACAGTTGTAGCTTGATGCAAGCACAGTTAGTGACATCATCGCAGCCTACGAAGGCGTTTCGAATTTTACATCCACTCAGAGTTGTTTCATCCAATGAGAACACAGCTAGGTTAGATAGAACTGGTTCTGGGTGATTCAAGAGAAGAGATAGAACGTCAGTCTTCGTTGAAACGCTGAGCAGTACACAGTACACTCAAGCAGAAATCTCTCTCCTGAGAAGATTAGACAGCAGTACTTGTTGAATATTCGAATTCAATCAAGTAGCCACGGCCTGACATTGTCAAGCAGGTAAATGAACATACTTCTGTTTCATCGTGATGTATTTATATTATTGTTGAAATTATGTTTGTGGAATTTGCTATGCGTGGAATTGAATAGTTAGTCCAAAGTTGCGTGACCACGTGGCGAAATACGACCGGCTGCGCCGCCATGTTGTCGACTGGTCGGACCCACTGTTGTTTAACCTATATGTATGCTTGCAGACTATAGTGGCTGTACCCGAGAATGTTTATAATATTATTATTTCTTTATGTGTATAGTTAGCCACGATTTATATTTGTATATGTATAGGAAATTAGAGTGGAGATTCCAGTGGACCACAGACTTAGCAGAATGTTCGTCGCTTATATATAGAGATGTGGAGCTATCACTGAGGGCTACTTTGGCCTTCAGTGAGACGCTCTGCACAGACCTATTATACAGGGTTGTGCAGAATTTCGTCTCATATGTTACAGACGAGCAGGCGTTATATCGTGAGCCCAACTCAGCAAAAGACAAAACCAAGTCGACGCGTATAGTTGGCTGCCGAGGCATCTCCAGCATTGTGCGAAGATAGCCCAACCGACGAACCACAAAGTCAAAGACTCTACGACAACACAGTTTTGTCCCAGAAGCGACCTCAACGCAGCGCTTCAACCATGCAGTTAAGTGCCACAAGAAACAGTGCACTAAAACTCTGTATAAACAGGACCACAGTAGTCCACTCTTCAAGAACTCTGACCATTAAGGCAGAAAGTATCCAGTGCCCTATGATGAAAAAGTAGCTGCCTAGATCTATCAGCGAGCGAACCATTCTCAAAACCAATTGAACTTTTAAGTTAGTTTCGTACTTCGAATATTGTGTATAGAGTAGAAGAAATACATGTGTGATTTTTACTGTTATCAAGTGGCTGGACTACACATGATTCATAGCCGTGTGAAAGCTAGTGTGACAGTGATCTTTTACCATTTTTCTATCTATCTCTGTACCCCAGCCTAAACACAGACCTAGCTAAACAAATAAATGTATTAAGTTAAGTCACAGGGAGATAACTAGCGATCCCCATCGACTAAGACGAGTGGGTAATAGCATTCCATTGTGCAGAGCCCAGCAACAATAGAACCCCCGTCACAGTTATAACATTCACATCATAGAACAATAACAAATAAACAAAGTTATTATTAGATTAAATCATTTTTAAACAACTGAAATCAAAATAATGTTGTTAATCTCAATCAACAACATTAACAATTAATGTGTATTTAATTTTGAATGTGTTTTAGGAGACGAGTTCTAAATGAAGTAAATTTAGATGTTGGAGTGAGGAGATCTTCAGAAAAGTTATTCCATAAAGTGGAACCGGAATAAGCTAGACTGGTTTTGAAGAGATCATTTCTTGAACATTTCATTTTGTGGGCGATCTGAGAGAGATGTGGACGTAAGAGAGAGAGAGAGAGAGAGAGATATAAAGACAAAGAGAGAGCGATAGAGAGAGAGTAAGAGAGAGAGACAGAGAGAGAGACAGAGAGAGAGACAGAGAGAGAGAGAGGAAATATATGCATTGGAGTTTGTGTTTGTGTGTAGAATGGGAGGAGGAAGAATATTAAAGGGGGCGGGAGGGGGTAGGAAAGATAGGAATATTATGTTTGTTTTCATCAACAAAATAATCAGATCAAGTTCCACGCGGAGCTGCTGTCATGCCAACTAAACAGCACCAGGTCCGTCTTATTCATAAATAAATTATTTCTCTTCTTAACCGCCCAGAGACGGTGCCGCAAACAACACAATCCTCGTATACTTCGCTATGGGCAATTTCTTTAAACCATAATTTATTTAATTATAACGGTGAGGTAGAGTTTTGCTTCCTCGTCAACACGAACTAACACAAACACACAGGCACACACTGGCAGACAGATAATTATACAGACACACGCACACCCACACCCACACACACACCCTCACCGCCACGATAACAGCAATATCAACATTTACCAACCAACCAAACAATAATATTGTGTTAGCACTATTAAGTTCCACTAATATCACTTTCCTCTCTCTTTTTAAACAATTGTAACAATAGGGTAGAGGGGAAAAAATCATAAATTTGTGGCTTTAAATTGTTAAAAATCCATTATAGTCTTGTTAAAAAGTTTATTACTAGAACTTACTCCTTCTAAGGCAGCAATTTATGTGCAAAGGTGAGTCAAACTTTCCTAACACGGTAAAAATTTATTAACCTGCTCTTCAATCTTAAAGGACTATCTTCCGCACATTTCAGCGTCACAGATTTTTTTAAAATTGACAGTGAGTGTTGCCCCGCTTGAAAAAAATGTAAACAAAAAAGCCAAAAAAACACAAAAAGTTTTAAAAGTACGATTTTGATACAGATCGATACATTCATCGGTAAATGTGCCTATTAATAGCTTCAAAGTTGTTTTGTAATGTGCCTAGTAATAGAATCAACGTTGATTCTAAATATAGCACCATAGCAGAAGCGTCAAGGACTGTCATGCGACAATGCCAAGGTACATGAATTAGTAATCAAACGCAGTCGAGAAATCAATAGAAAGTTCACCGTAATGAGAAAAATACAACAACATCCTGTTAAGACATGGGTCAAGGCCTTCATGTTTACAGGAAAATATTGTGCAACACACAAGATGATCAGTTCGTAAGTGCGAGCGTTGTGGCCGAGTGGTCTAAGGCTGGACTAACAAGCCAAAAACCAATGGCACCTGACAGGTGTGAGGCGTTATGTTTCTCCGAATATTATTTACTTTCGACTCGGGCAACGTCTCGGTGATTTCTTCCGGGTACTCCGGTTTGCTCTTCCAGCAAAATTTAAAAAACACAACTAATATTAGGTAGGTTGGGTTTGGGCGCGCCACAGCTGCGACTACGCCTTCACAAGTGGAGGCGGTCCAGAATTTCCCAATAAAATTGGACAATAAAGTGTCAAAAAACAAAAATTCAAATCAAAATCAAAAGTGGAAGAGAAGACATTTAAAGACAGAATACACGCGCACACAGGCGAGCGCCCGCATGCACTAACAAGAACACGCGCGCGCAACACACATATACACACACGCACACGCGCACACACACACACACATTCGTTGACGCACAGTCCACCACCAACCTAATCTCCCCCTCTACTCCTATACAAACACAGTCGAATTTCTTATAACAGCAACTGACAGTGACAACATAGAATAGAGCCATCTCTTCTTCATTGAGTAACTTTTATCAAAGTTACAAAGCTGAAACTGAATTTACGGTTTCTTCTGCTGGACATCGCTTCAGAAGCAGTCGAGGATTCTCTAAATCCTGGTCAAGAATTTCAAGGACAATCCCTAACCGGTAGTCCAAGGAGACTTGAGACCGCCAAAAATGAGTGTCGACACAGACACAACAAAACTGTGACACCCCCAAACTTACAGAACACGAAGGCGACCAAACGGTTTTAAACTCTGGCTATAAAATAACTAGAAGAAAAGCGTTTGAAACGTACCTATATAACTGAGACTCGGGTGGAAAACAGTAATGCTAACCAGGATATTTAAATATTGGTCCAGTTGAAAACTATACGGATAATGCCACATCGTATCACATTTGTGGGATCCGCTTAGACTTTTTAGTGTGGACAAGTGATTCAAAAGGAAGGGACGGACACCGGAGAACAGGAAAAACAATTCAACGGCAAATTGGCTCTCTTCGGCAAAGCTCAAGCAAACGAAGGGGGTGGGAAAAGGCACAGAGAATGAGAGGGAGATATCGAGACTTGTAATCGAGGGCTTAAACAAACCACGTTGGAAGCAACAGTATCAAAGAGTAGCCTACTGGAGATATCAATAAAAACCTCACACATGTTACAAGCATGCAAATAAGATCAATACATAAGCCTTAATATTCTAAAGTTTAACAGTTAAGTGTTACACTTAGATATCCTATCCTATCCTATCCCGTAACTCGAGGGTCGTTGGGGCACAACAGATGATCGTTTAGCCAGCATACTACATCTTTCTCTGTACAACCTCATGGCTTCGCTTAATGTCAAACCAGTCCATTCTCGAATGTTGTCCTCCCACTCTTTTTCTGTCTCTCTCTTCTTCTGCCTCCTTGCACAGTGCCTTACAAGATGGTCTTAGCAAGGCCTGATGCTTTGGTGACGAGGACATATCATCGGAGTTTCCGTTTCTTCACCACTGTGAGCAGGTCATCGTGTTGTCCTATGGCTTGTGTGATGGTTTGTCGGACTTCGTCGTTGGTGATGTGCTAGGTTTTAGGAAATGCCTAGAAGTCTTCTGTAGCACCTCATCTCAATGCTTTGTATTCTTCATTGTAGATCTGCCGTGACGGTTCATGTTTTGCAAGCGTTTTCAATGGAGATGACAAGAGAGCGCAGCAGCCTTACCTTGGAATGTAGACTGATGGTCTTGTCTTTCCAAATGGGCTTCAACTTTGTCAGGGCAGCAGTTGTTTGTGCGCTACCGGGGAGGCTATCGGGACCCATTGTCTGATACATTGACTCTTAAATATTTGAAGCAATGCACTGTGTTGATGGATTGGCCTTGGACTTAGATGCCCATGTTGATGCAATTGGTGTTGTTGGTCATCATTTTGGTCTTCTCTGCAATTACTTCCATTCCATAGGCTCTGGAAGTGATGTCAAGTCTCCGCACCAGCTGTTCAAGTTCTTGTTCCTCTCCAACCAATCCATCAATGTCATCCGCAAAACGGAGGTTGTGCCTTCGTGATCTGCAAGGGCATCTGACATGATGCGTTCTTGGAACATGTTGAAGAGTGTTGGAGAGAGTAGGCATCCCTGACGCACATCGAAAGTTGTTCTGAACCAGTTCCCGATGGCGCTGTTGTGGAGGACTGCTCTGGTAGCCTTGTCATACAGGCTTTTGATTACTTTAATAATTTTAGGGCTGATTTTGTACACTCTCATGGTTGCCCACAGAGCTGCATGCCAGACTCGGTCAAACGCTTTCTTGAAGTCAACAAATACATGATATAGATGTTGTTCGTGCTGTAGGTATTTCTCGCAGATCATTCTGAGGTTGAAATTCTGTTCAGGTGTACTTGGCCCTGCCCTGAATCCTGCTTGTTTTTCAGCTATGATTTGTTCAGCTTTGGGTTTCAACCTGTGAATTATTATTTTCAGGAGGACCTTGCTGGGATGGCTGATGAGGCTGATGGTGCGGTAATTTTTTTCACACTGCTGAAAGTTACCCTTTTTGGGAAGGGTGAGGACAAGTGACTGGGTCCATGGTGTAGGCCATTCCCCACTCTGCCAGAGCAATTCCGCGGATATGTTGTCAACTCCCGCTGACTTCGCCTTCTTCAGATCAGTGATTGCACTGCTGCCTCAGCTTCTTCTCGGAGAATTGGGAGGATTTTTTCCTCTTCACTGTTCTGGGGACATACTAGAACTGATGGGTCTCCGTTAACCGCGTTTGGTGAATGGTTGTAAAGGTCAGAGCAGTACGGTCAGAGCAGTACTTCTCGTTCTTCTGTAAGGCATATGCCAGACTTGCTTTGGATCGGGGTGACATTGGGTTGTTTAACACTTGTCAGCCGCTTCACAGTCTGGTAGGCCTTCTTGCTGTTGTTCTTGTTCAGACTGTTCTCTATTTCCTGGTATTGCTTTTCTATCCAGTTCTCCTTTGATGTGCGCATACCTTTTCGGATGTCATTGTTAAGTTTTCGGTAGGCATCAGCTCCCTGGAAGATGTTCATTTTCTTTTTCATCTCTCTTCGTTTATCACACAGGTCCAAATGTTCAGGTGTGATCCACGGTTGTTTCTTTGGGCAGTGCTTGCCAAGGATCTCAAGTGGCGGCATCTGTCACAGCTGTCGTGGTCATGGTGTTGACATCAATTTCACCAGCTCCCCAAATGAGCAGTGGTGAAAATTTTCCCCCAATTGTGGCTTGGAATATTGCAGTTTGTTCAGGTCGAACTTCAGTCTGGTGCACTTTGCTGTGTTTACTCTTTTCAAATGGATAACAACGACATAATGATATATTTACTTTCGTTTTCATATGTTAGATGTATGTAGTTTAGTTCCTGTATTTGTATTTCTCCATGTTTTATTGCATTGTACAATACCGTCTTTTATTCTGCGAGTGCTTGTGTGCCCTACACACATGACACCGCAATCCTTCCCCTCACCTATTCCTCACCCCTCACACACATGCGGCACATTCACAAACTCGTATGACAAAAACTGGCGCGAGAGTATTGTACTCATACATGCCTACACAAACTCACACATGACATCCCACCACATGACACAAGAGATAGGCGGTGCATGCGTCAGGGCAGCAATAGATCTTAAGGCTGGTCTACCCAGCTGACACCATGTAGCACACTGCACTGTTGGCCAATCAAATCAATTAACGGTAATCCACGCCCCACACAGCCGGATCTCAATAAATGACCTCGTTCGTTTTTAGAAATATATAACTTTATAAGCTAACACAAGTTACTGTTCTTCTTTGAGTTTGTGAAACGAATCATGGTGTGCATCAAAATCCAGGATTACATGTGGGGAGTGAAGGTGACGAGGAATGAAGAGAGGGGGAGAAAGGGAGAAAGTCAGAGTGAATGAACGTACCGTACCCAATATCATTATGTGCCAACATGATTGCACACTTCGACAGCGATAATATAATAAATTTATAAGAATAATAGAAATTATAGATCTACAAAATCATAAAGTAGCCACACTACATCAGCACACGAAGGCAATAGTCTTGAAAGTTGGCTTGTTAGAAAAATTATTAATTTGCAAGCATGGTTGCTGAGCGCTAAAGATTAAATTAAACCCTTTTTTAAATAAACGTCTGTCGGGTGAACGGACATAAGGAGAAGATTCTCTCTCTCTCTCTCTCTCTCTCTCTCTCTCTCTCTCTCTCTCTCTCTCTCTCTCTCTCTCTCTCTCTCTCTCTCTCTCTCTCTCTCTTGCATTTGCTTTACATCACCACCCCACTTACGTTCACTATGTTTAGCCTAGCAGGGATTAATTTTCTATTTTCATGAGTTCATTGGTCAATGCTCCTAGGGCTTGAAGCGTATAGGAAGCAGTGCTCTGAAGCTTGAGAGCATGCTTTATGGCCTGTTGAGGCGCTAGGCGACTACTACAACATGCTTCTAGTAGCCTTCGACCAATGTGTATCGGGTGCACGAAGAAGAAGAAGAAGAAGAAGAAGAAGAGAAGAGAAAAGAGAGAGAGAGAGAGAGAGAGAGAGAGAGAGAGAGAGAGAGAGAGAGAGAGAGAGAGAGAGAGAGAGAGAGAGAGAGAGAGAGAAAGGAGAGGTTCAAAAACATTCTCAAACGGTTCGTAAAAGACAGTCTCTTCTCCTCTAGGGGACGAATTAGGTCAAACTGTATTTGTTTCTAGGTCAACTGTCTTTTACGAACCGTTTGAGAATGTTTTTGAACCGTTTGTTGACGCCGGAAAAATCCTGAAATTTAAGAATCCAACAAGGCAAATGGGTTTTTGAGACTTAAAGAGCGGAATGTTGTAGAGCAACATTCTGTATATATATATTTACAGGGAAATTGCGCTTTTTCCGTCACTACAGAGCTTGAAGCGTATAGGAAGCAGTGCTCTGAAGCATGAGAGCATGCTTTATCGCCTGTTGAGGCGACTACTACAGCATGCTTCTGGTAGCCTCCGACCCATGTGTACCGGGTGCACCTTCTTCTTCTTCTTCTTCTTCTTCTTCTTCTTCTTCTTCTTCTTCTTCTTCTTCTCTTTCCGCCTAGCTCCCTTTCGTTCTCTCCCGTCCCCATCTGTCTCTCTCATAAGCCTCTTTACTTCTTTGTGTCTCACCCAAACCCTTATCGCTTACCCACACACAACTGAACTCGCGATAAGCACCTAGATTTTCTGGCTGATATACTCAAATAGAGGGGGCAGGTAATCACGATCCGGATATAAATTAGCCAGACTATAGATAAACAAACACACGTTGCACGACGAGCAATACATGGATACGACGAGCGCACAGCAAAAACTATCCCCCCCTCCCCTCCTTCCCCCTTCCAACACCCAACCTAAAATGTAAATTGAAACTGCACGGAGTGGCCATAAAACAGATGTCCTAGACAATAAGAGTTACCCCAGTTCAAAACGTGTTGTAAGTCTAAGTTCATAGTTTGTCCCAGGTTTAGACCCACCGTTCTTGTTGTTTCAACCTATAAATTGCGGTAGGCCTACTTGAATCGAATGAATCATCCATTAACAAAGATTCTAATGCAATAACGGGCACACGTTTCAAGTTTGAATCTTAAGCAGGGATCTTGACGCTCCACCTCCGACCCCTTCTCCCTTCACTCCACACCCCAATTCCAACTTCCAAACAAAACTTTACAATAATTGGATGAGTAGCATTACGTTTTAAAAAGAAATATACCAAGTAAACATTGACAATGAATTAGATTTGGATGACTGAATTGGATTGAAATACATTGTAATACGACTCGAGACTTTCAAAGAAGAACGGTTTAAAAAACTCTAAGCACAAGAAATTGTAGACTTCTATAATATTTTAAGTCTATATTCACGCGCGGTAATGGAGTCAATGCGACATCGATCAAATTGCTGGATAAGGATATACTCATGTTACACTCGGATCTTTAGTCGTCGATTATTTTCTACGTAGACATAACCGCATAGAAATTCCAGTACACTAGCTTTCGTTGAGGTATGTCCAGTTTGGAACCTGCGCATCAAAATCAAACGTCTTTCTAAATCTATGGCTTAGGACTATGTTTACTTGTAACAGATTTTGCCAAAACAAAGATCGACAAGTTGAAGAGGATATAGTTGAACAAAATACTAGAGCGCGCCAAGTAGAATAACAAAAGACACAATCCATGCATATTTGTAAAGAATTGTATCGTATACAAAGTAATAAAACGATTAAATAAAAACCCATGATAAACCGAACGACTGATTTGTGGACAGTATTGAAACAATTGCTTGCGCTTTCGTTTATAATTAACAAACATTGGCTATTATGAACAGTTGGAGACAGTAGAGAAGATCAAACTAAAAGACTTACAAGAAATGTCACAAACTGTTGAAGAGAGAGGGAGTGGAGAGAGATAGAGAGAGAGAGAGAGAGAGAGAGAGAGAGAGAGAGAGAGTGGAGAGAGAGAGGTGGGGTGGGAGCAGGAATGGAGGAAGGGAGGGAGAAAGACAAAGAGGGGGTGGTGTGGTTTGGAGACGTGGGGGTGTCAAAAAGTTTAAACAACGTAATCATTAAAAAAAAAGAAAATTCTGCTGATCTACCCAATTGCTGCAATCCAAAGAAGTCATGGAGTTTCTAGGCGGAAAAGAACTGGAAAGAAGACAAGGAGAAGGAGAAGGAGGAGGAGGAGGAGGAGAAAAAATATTCAAAATGAAGAAGTTTAATTAAAGAAAATATTCCTTAAAAATAAAACATGAAAGACTAGACCATGAAGGAGCAGGCCCCATTTCAAACATGTCATTGGGTTTCTAGGCGGAAAAACAGTTTAAAATAGAAAACCTAAGTAATTATCTGTTACGTTGAAACGCGAACGAAAGTATGCCGGAAGCGTGTACGATAGATCTAATCGTTTCGATTTGCAAAGTATTCAATAATAGAGTTTATTTACCTTTGATTTGAGTTTGCATTGTTGTTAGGAGAGGCTTTGTATAACGTTGATAATTTGCGTTAGTCGATATTATTTGAGAATCTTCTGGATATGCGTGTTTACTCTTGATAGAAACTTCCCGATACATGTCGAAGCAAGAGGTCGTTCTGGAAGATATAAAAATATGTATTGACGTAAGTCAGTGATGACGATCTTTAGTTCGATTGGTGGCAGTACGTCATTTCTACCATGTACCCAATTGTTCCAGAAAAGAGAGTGAAGTTGTTGATAGTGATTTGGAGAGTTGCTGTGAAAGTTGTTGAGTTGAATTGAGAATTGTATGCAGTTGTTGATGTATGCTGAATAAAAGTGGAAAACTTCATACGTCGACTTTGTGAATTGTATGCTGTTTGGACGGGCTGTGTGAATAAACGAATCTGAGTTACACAACTATCAGGAATTCAAGCATCGGGGCTGAATCAGATACTGATAGAAAACACCAACATCAAACTGAGTGTAACATTTTGGGGGTCAAGCCGCGATTCACGCCATAGCCAAGGGTTCAACTGCTACAACAAGCGAGTCAACGTTACGAGAGGCAGTCATCGAGGGTAGCCGCCAACGAGTTGCGTCGAGAGGGGCCAACATACTGGGACTACATCACCGATAGGTTCGGGTTGACTGCAAGGGCGTGTAGTCGCTGAAGAGTTGCTTCGTGAGCGAACAACAGATCGGGACTACGTGGCTACCGTAAGACTACGTCGAGGGACAGTCTCGGAGCTACATCGCCAGTATTACAGCGAGCGTCGAGCGGACGTCGCGTCTACTTCAGCACAGGAGCGTATACATCAACACCAGCGTGGTGCAGCGTCGCATACGACGAGGACAGCGGGGCCTGCGTCAGCGAAGGCGACTAGTGACAAGCATCAGCGCTACTGCAGAAAACGTGCTGTTCTAGAACAGTCTAGGAAGGTACAGCACAGTCAAGAACTTTCCAGAAAAAGAACTCTACAGTCAAGAACTTTCTAGAAAAAGAACTTTCCAGAAAAGAACCTTCTAGAAAAGAACTTTCCAGAAGCATCAAGATGGCTGACTTCTGGCAGAAAGGGGTTGAACTAAATCTAAAAGGCAAACAGCTGACGGAGTACGTCAAATGCCAGGAGAGAATATTGCGTGAAGAAAGAGAAGAACAGCGAAGGCGCGAAGAAAGAGAATTGGAAGAGAAGCGTCTAGAAAAAGAAATAGAACTAGAACAGAAGCGTCTAGAATCAGAAGAGCAGCGTCGCCGTGAAGACAGAGAATTCGAGCTGAAGCGTCTTGAGTTCCAGCTAGAAATGGCGCGTATCCAAAACAATCAGCATGCGCCACAAGTCACCAACGACCATACGGCTCCTAAATTGCCAGCTTTCGTCGACGGAAGGACCAGATCGACAGCTATCTGGCGAGATTCGAAAGGTTCGCCGAAAGCTCCAATTGGCAACCTCGAGACTGGGCGATTCGACTAAGTGCACTTCTGACAGGGCAAGCGCTCGAAGTTTACACCAGACTGTCGAACGATGACGCCAAAAACTACGACGTCTTGAAAGAGGCCCTATTGCAGTGCTACAACTTTACAGAGAAGGGCTACCGTAAACGCTTCCGTGAATGCCGGCCTAAGTCAGACGAGACGCCAAAGCAGTTTGTGGAGCGCCTGTCGTCATATCTACACAAGTGGGTGGAGTTATCAGGCGAAACGAAGTCTTACGACAGTCTCCATGACCTGATCGTGAAGGAACAATTTCTCAATGCCTGTCACAAGGACCTAGCGACCCACTTAGAAGAACAAAAGCTGCAGACGCTTAAAGATGTGACTGAGGCTGCTGAAAGATATCTCATCGCTCATGGGAAAACCCTGGGGCTACCCAGCGCGACGAAACATTTTCAGAAGACTGGAAACCATGTGAACCAGATCCAGGGAAGCCAGACGAGCCAGAGACAGACAGACTCCACGCCTCCTCCCAGGGAAGGGCATTCAAGGGGCTGTTTCACCTGCAACGCTACAGACCACAGAGCGGCTAACTGTCCTCAAAACAAAAGTAGCGGACAGCGGAGCAGTACGGACAATTCAGCGGCGGGCAACCGGCAGAGGCGGTTTTCCAATCAACGGCAAACCAGTAGATCTGACCATCAAGTGTGCGGCGGGAGCGTCATTCTTCCGAGTGAGACCGAGCGCACAGCTACCCCTGCGGACGTGCAAGAGTGCATGACTGATGGCCAACTCCTCCTTGCCAACGGGAAATCCATCCCCGTCGTCGCCAGCGCAGCGGTGACCGTACAGAACATGCCTGTTTCCAAGGGACGCGTCGGAAATCATGAAGTGACTGTCTTAAGAGACTCTGGCTGTAGTGGGGTCATCGTCAGAGAAGACCTAATCGCTAAAGAACAATTCACTGGCGATTCTAAATGGACACTTATGGCCGACAGCAAATGTTTGAAAGCGCCAGTTGCGAAAATTCATGTCAACACCCCTTTCTACATAGGCGAAGTCGAAGCGGTTTGCCTGAAGAAGCCGCTGTATGATTTGATGATCGGGAATATCGACGGCGCGAGACGACCCGACGACCCCGATTCGGAATGGAGTCCTGCCTCAACCCAACGTGTCGAAGTTGCAGAGGAGGATCCATTGCCATTTCCCGATGGAGACATTACAGAGCTGCTACGGGACAATGTGGTTACTCCGGCTCAGCCCTGCCGACCAGAGATCGTCGGTGCTGTTACTACCAGGGCCCAGGCCAAGAGAGACAAGATGTCTACGCCACTGAAGGTCGCCGACAACTCCAAAGCTGCCATCGTGGACAGAGATAAGCTGATCCAGCTCCAGGAAGCTGATAGCACTTTAAACAAGTACAGGAACCGCCAAGACCACGTGACCAAAGGCAGTGGTACGGTCTATTTTGAGGTGAAGGCCAAGATTCTGTACCGAATCTTCCAGCACCCGAGGGTCAACGGAGGGAAACCACTGCGTCAAGTCTTGGTACCGTTACCCCTAAGGCGCCAGGTGATGGAAGTAGCGCATGACTCAATCATGGGAGGTCACCTGGGTATCAAGAAGACGTCGGATAGAATCCAGGCGGTGTTCTACTGGCCAGGACTTCATGCGGACGTCAGCCGTTTCTGCCGATCATGTGACATTTGCCAGAAGACCATACCTCGAGGAAGGGTCTCTAAAGTGCCAATGCAGAGGATGCCTCTGATCGACCGACCTTTCAAGAGGGTGGCCTTAGACTTAATCGGCGAAATAAGACCTCCGAGTGAAGAAGGTCATCGATGGGTACTGACTTTAGTGGACTATGCGACTCGGTACCCAGAAGCAGTGCCTTTGAAGAAGATTGACACTGAAACTGTCGCAGAGGCGCTAGTGGACATGTTCAGTAGACTTGGAGTGCCTGAAGAGATCCTGACAGACCTCGGGACGCAGTTCGTCTCCGACTGCATGAAGGAGGTGAACAGACTGCTGAGCATCCGGCATTTGACTACGACACCCTACCATCCGATGTGCAACGGGCTTGTCGAAAAGTTCAATGCTACGTTGAAGTCCACCCTGAAGAAACTGTGCAGCGAGCAGCCCAGACAATGGCATCGTTACATCAACGCCTTACTGTTCGCCTACAGAGAAGTGCCGCAGGAGTCCACCGGCTTTTCTCCGTTCGAGCTGCTGTACGGAAGAACCATCCGAGGGCCGATGCACATCCTGAAAGAACTGTGGACGAAAGAAGTGGACACCCCAGAGGTGAAGAACAGCTACCAGTACGTGTTTGAGCTACGGGAGAAGCTGGAGCAGACTCTCGAGATAGCCAGAGAAAACCTGAAGAAGTCCCAGGACTGTGGAAAGCACTATTATGATCGTAGGGCTGTGAACAGGAAGTTTAAACCTGGCAACAAAGTGCTGGTGCTGCTACCTACTGATCACAATAAGTTGCTGATGCAGTGGAAAGGCCCGTACGAAGTGGAGACCGTGGTGGGGATCAACGACTACAAGGTAAAGGTCGGCCAGCATTCCAAGATATACCACGCCAACCTCCTCAAGCTGTACGTGGAAAGGCCATCAGAGACTGTGCATGTGGCAACAGCAGCTGAGATCGACAACAGCTTTGATAGCGAGGAACTGTTGGAACTTGGAGACTTCCACAGCAAAGAAGGCATTGATGATGTTAAGCTACGACCGAGCTTGACGGAAGGTCAAAAGATGGAGCTCAAGGACCTTATGGGCGAGTTTCCCCACAACTTCAGCGATGTCCCTGGCTCTACGACTTTGGTCGAACATGAAGTCCACACCCAGACCTGGAAGGAGCATCTGCAGACCTTGAGGGAGCCGTTCCACCGTCCCGCAGAAGCCAACCTGACCGTGAGACCCAGCAAATGCATCCTGGGAGCTGACAACGTCGACTGCGTCGGACATCCGATGGAAGAAGGAGACAACGGAGGACGCACTGATTCCAGGGAAGCCCACGTGATCATCGTCTTTGACCCTGGGCCGATGACGACTGCAACTGACGAGGGCGTCGTTTCCTTGCGAATGAAAGAACATTGACAGTGTGGATGAACTAAAAATATTGGTAATGACAGACTTGAAAATGAAAAACGTTGACTGGGTAAATGATATGTGAACATTGACAGTATCCAGAAAGATTTGCAGATGAGAAACATTGACTCTGTGTGAATGAATTGTGAACATTGACAGAATCCAGAAAGACTTGCAGATGAGAAACTTTGACTCTGTGTGAATGAACTGTGAACACTGACAGTACTCAGGCAGACTGAAATAAGTTTTAATTCTGAACTTTGTTTGTGCATTACGTTTCAACGTTGTTGAAAGAAATTGGGTAAATTTCTTCTTGAGTGGGGGGTTATGTTACGTTGAAACGCGAACGAAAGTATGCCGGAAGCGTGTACGATAGATCTAATCGTTTCGATTTGCAAAGTATTCAATAATAGAGTTTATTTACCTTTGATTTGAGTTTGCATTGTTGTTAGGAGAGGCTTTGTATAACGTTGATAATTTGCGTTAGTCGATATTATTTGAGAATCTTCTGGATATGCGTGTTTACTCTTGATAGAAACTTCCCGATACATGTCGAAGCAAGAGGTCGTTCTGGAAGATATAAAAATATGTATTGACGTAAGTCAGTGATGACGATCTTTAGTTCGATTGGTGGCAGTACGTCATTTCTACCATGTACCCAATTGTTCCAGAAAAGAGAGTGAAGTTGTTGATAGTGATTTGGAGAGTTGCTGTGAAAGTTGTTGAGTTGAATTGAGAATTGTATGCAGTTGTTGATGTATGCTGAATAAAAGTGGAAAACTTCATACGTCGACTTTGTGAATTGTATGCTGTTTGGACGGGCTGTGTGAATAAACGAATCTGAGTTACACAACTATCAGGAATTCAAGCATCGGGGCTGAATCAGATACTGATAGAAAACACCAACATCAAACTGAGTGTAACATTATCAGTTACTAAACGAATTCCTAGATCCTACAGCAATTGACTCTGGAATCAAAAGAACGACGCAATTTCTAAACATGTCATTAAGTTTCTAGGCGGACTGACACATAAAACGTACAGTTGAACAAAATGGCTTCGTGAGTTGTTATATTATAAAATAAATTCTTACAGCAACATAAAAGGACGTAGCTTTTAACGTTGGGCTGTTAAACACTAGAAGCCAAAATGCTAGAGGTGTTTACCAGGGTGCTAAAGCTGTTTACAGACATTCCCCTTTAACCAGCACGCAACCACACACTCCTGCATGTTTTATAAACACGATGGTTATGCATACTATGTTTAAAGCGATCGCTGGAGTGTAAAAAATAATTTAGTTCTATATGAAAGACTATACTCTCTATCTGGCTATATAAGAACGATAAAATAAAATAAAATCTCTGTCTCTTATGCTATTAAGCTACACATATCTTTATTTTGATCTTCCTAATGTGGTTGATGTTGTGAGTTTTTAAAAACTCTTTATTATGGTTACGTTTTTTTTTTAAATAAAATAAATGAATACTCAGTTTTTGCTGCGATTTTTCTATATAGTTTGTGCTGCGATTTTTCCTATATAGTCTGTGCTGCTATCTTTCTATACAATCTGTACTGCGATCTTTCTATATAGTCTGTTCTGTGATCTTTCTATGTAGGTTGTGCTGCGATCTTTCTATACAGTCTGTGCTGCGATCTTTCTATATAGCATGTGTTGTGATCTTTATATATATATATATATATATATATATATATATATATATATATATATATATATATATATATATATATATATATATATATATATATATATATATATATATATATTAGCCGGAAGTCCTTCTTCGCCTCGACTATACAGTTTGTCCGGTATGGACGCTGATCTGGGCAGGTGCTGGGCTCTGCGGATCAGCCTGCTGTGGGCTCAAAACCAATTTGATATAAGATATAATAATAATAATAATAATAATAATAATAATAATAATAATAATAATAATAATAATAAAAATAATAATAATAAAAATAATAATAATAATAATAATAATAATAATTATTATTATTATTAGTTTATAAATAATAATAATAATAATAATAATAATAATAATAATAATAATAATAATAATAATAATAATAAATAAGTTAAAAGTAACAAGCCTAAATTAAAAGGAAAAATATCCATATTGTAGTGTAAAAAAAAATTACATTAAAAAAATATGGACCGTGGGAGATTTGAACTTGGGTCGCCTGCACGGTAGGCGAATGTCTTACTAAGTGAGCTATCAAGGCTTCGTATAAAGACCGTAAATTTTTTGGTCTATATGGGAAAACATGCTGAAACCTTGATTCCATTTTTAATTAATCAAATTTAATTAGTTAAACACAAAATTTTGTAAGATTGGTGACATGAGTGCAAAAGTGTTTTGAATGGAAATAAAACAAAATTTGCGGTATTACGGAACGGCACGTTCTTGACACGGGTTGAATGGGAAGCGCGCGGAATGAGGCTATTGCAGTTTGTGGACATTTTGTTTATTTATTTATCTCAGAAACGGTTAAACGTTCGGTAAGGAAATGTCGGCTATAACGATTTCGCGGGTTTTGAGCGCACAGCAGGCCGATCCGCAGCGCCCAGTATCTGCCCAGATCAGCGTGCATACCGGACAAACTTTACAGTAGAGGCGAAGAAGGACTTCGGCTAAGCAATTTATATATATAAAGGCTGTGCTGTGATCTTTCTGTAATCTCATTTCGGGACACACAAAGCCAAGACAGCTTGAATAATAACCGACACATCCACTGAACGGAAAAACAAAAACGAATTGTTGTCCATTCATAATTAGGGGGCCTATTGGCCACGCATAAATAGATTATTGAACATCGCCAAGGCCGTGTGAATGTATGTAACAATACATGTACTAACATTTACAAAACACACTGACCTATACGACACAGTCTGCATGTATCAATTGCATGTCTGTCTATCTGTCAATCTGTCTTTCCTCTCTCCTTTCCTCTCTCCTCTCCCTCTCTCTCCTTTTCTCTCTCTCTCTCTCTCTCTCTCTCTCTCTCTCTCTCTCTCTCTCTCTCTCTCTCTCTCTCTCTCCTCTCTCTCTCTCTCTCTCGTATTAACTCTCAGGAACTCTAAAGAGTCATTCTCCCTGATCTTCAGTTTGCTTATAATACTTGCTATCTATTATTTCAGTTTCATATTATTCCGTACTCGGGAGATTAGATGATTACTAACATGCCAAACTCGCTTTTAACGCCGAAAAAAAAAAGAAATACAGAAACGGCCACATCCATTGCAATGGTATCAGGAAAAAAAAGTATTTGAAACAAATTTCTCTATCTAAACAACAACAGCAACAACAACAACAAAAACAACAACAACAATTTATTAAGAAATCAACAAAACCAAATGATTATATAACATATTAAAAGACCAAGCGTGGTATGACATACAAGCATGCTATTGTTAAACATGAGTAAGACCATAGGGGTTATGACATCTATGTTATACACGTAGGAGGTAGGCAATTGGTTGTGAGCAAACATTCAGCTAGCTGCTAAGGCGGATGGCTCGGCAGTTATTGCTTTGTTAATAAATCATCTTTGGCGGAAATCACTAGACAGAACGCACACTACATATCCTCCTTGTCGACAGGTTCGCTCTTCAGAAATGACATGGTTAACAATGAGAAAGGTTTGCAGTAAGTGAGCGACCTTAACAAAAATGGTGGTTGGGTGGGGTGGGGTACCGTATGGCAAGGAGAGAGAGAGAGAGAGATAGAGAGAGAGAGAGAGAGAGAGAGAGAGAGAGAGATTGTTCCTGAGGGTGTGAATGAGTGTGTGTTTGTGGGTGTGTGTGTGTGTGGGTGTGTGTGCCTGTGTGTATGTGTGTGCATGCATGCGCAGAAAGCGAAAATCTAACTGGGAATGACGAGCGTATGACATGTGCGGTAACTTAATCAGATTATTAGAAACAAAACTCAAGATCACAATTACGACAAGAAATTTACATCTCTTCTCTCTCTCTCTCTCTCTCTCTCTCTCTCTCTCTCTCTCTCTCTCTCTCTCTCTCTCTCTCTCTCTCTCTCTCTCACACACACACACACACATTCCAAAACTCACTCTCATACCCCCACTCTAACCCCCCCTCCTCTCCATACACAAAACAATCCACCACCTCGCACAGTCAGTCAGCTGTGCATGGCATGACACTTGGCTCAACCTGACTGCAAGGGGACTGCAGGTAATCAATGACAAGGTATTTCGTGCTAAATCAGATAATCACACAGACCACCAGTACACAAGCCTTAAGGGCGTTCCAAGGTTGCGTCAACCTATCAATATTAATAATAATAATAATAATAATAATAATAATAATAATAATAATAATAATAATAATAATAATAATAATAATAATGCGTTATAACGATGACCACGACGACGATGATGATGAAGAGGAGGACGACGACGGTGACGAAGATGGCGACGACGACGGTTATAAAGATGAAGACAACGACAACAATGCTGCTGCTGATGATGATGACAGTAATGACACTGTTCTTTTCATTTATATATCCTTCTGTCAGACCCGCCTTATGCTTGCATGTCTTTCTGTTGTCCGTCAGATTGCTAATACTAATAGGCTTGTCGCGTCAATAGATTTTTTGCCGTGCAAATAGCCCAGCGGCCGGAATTCCTTCGCACACGACACCACCTCGGTCGTGCGACGAATAATATCGACCAATGTAGCGGAAAAGCAGATCATTTTTTAAGGAGGAATCTTTCTCCCGAACGGATGTCCCAGGACCAGACGAACAGCAGAATTTCTTCAAAGATCCCTATTATTATCATTATCACAACCATTATCATTTTTATTATCATCATAATCATTATTTTTCCAAACGGAAGGGCCTTGGAAACAGTATCAGTGTTCTGGAACCCGTTAAGTAAGTTATTAAATCCGTATAATCTTAAGTTACAACACTCGGTTGTATGCTTATCACTTGAACTTCCCGAAGAAAACGAGTTTACATAGAGTTGGCACAATTCTATACAACATAAGCAAAACTCACATCAAGATGAGCTTAAGATGCAAGGAATTTTACGATATAAAATTAAAAGCCGTTATTGCCACGTAACAAGCGTTAGCATAAACAGCTATAATGCGAGAGTATTTAGGAGCCGCTTGAAGACTGTCAAGGCATAGACTCGCGCCGTTACATTATCAGAGAGCACAATATCTTTTTTAAACTGCTTACACGCCCAGCGGAGAACTTTCACCGCAAAAATCTCGACGGTTAATAGACTCTTCTATACTTATACTATATAGCGTAAATGTCTGAAAATTTGAGTCCAGGTTCACTTTAAAGTCTCGCAATAACCAGGGTAATGTCACACGTACGAGTGCAGTATTTCAGCTTCAAATCCGAACTAGGCAGATATCCATCCATAGGACAGCATTTCAAGGTATTGCAAACGTCATTATATATTGCCAGAACGCTAGTAAGCTTTGTAATCTTGTTTTGTTCATGCGCACATACAACCAAAATGAGTCTAATATCTTACAATATTACACATAGTGTCTAATGTATTCAACGTCAAGTTCGAACTGGACTACAGTCCACAAGACAGCAATTACCATTGTACGGTGAAAGAACTCTTTTTCTTATGTTTCATGTCTAACATCTATTGAAGTAACCTTAATATTTCAACTTCACGTTCGAACTGGACTACTGAATATAAGACTGGAAATTCAAGGCATCGCTAATAGGTATGGATAACAAGTTTATGCTGAACACAATCGCCCCTTCTCTGCTGTCAATGGTTGGCATTTGTGGATTTGTACCATTGATACAGATGTTCATTTTGCTGTGTTCTCAGCTCGTCAGTGTATCAGCTGGGCTTGGTGAAAAATTAACGGACAGATTTTTCCAAAGCATCACAAATACAGCATAATACAGCAATCTAAAGTTTATATTGTACTGTTGATTGACAAATAAAATAATACTGTTTTATGTCCAAAGTATACTCTACTATTCATAGCTTAGGACATTTAAGGAAAAAGGAAGGCATCGCAGTTACCGTAATCGGGCACAGGATTTCAACTTCAATTCCGATCGGGACAAATGTCTATTAGAGACAGTCATTCAAATGGAAATAGCCAGGTTTAATTATTATGCAGTCAAGGCTACCCCAACAGATCCACAATCGAAGACGAAAATCAGCAGGAAAGGCAATGCAACTCAAAGATCTAACATGGCGTCAGAAACCGATCAGGTCTAGGCTTGAAATTGTTCTAGGAGTAGACGTAAGCATACTGTCATACATCTCCCCCTACCTTCCCTCCATTTAAGCATTCCCACCCCTTCATTATCTCTTCCTCAGCCCCACCCCACTGTCCACTATAGTAAGTGTCGTCCAACCGTCCCAGTCAAGTGGACTACAAGTGGAATAGGCTGAAAGTTAGGTTATTCAATAGTTTTTGAAACATTCATTTGTTATAGATAACTATCGAAGAAGTCAAAAGGTAACAACCTTATTTTATAAACCCAAAGCTGTTAGAAGACAAACACCTGATGGAACTGAATTTGCACCAGAAGTAGTCTTTGAGTTTGAGCAAGTCGAAAACTGTCGACCAATCCTAGATGGAATATATTACAAACGTGTGCTAACAAGGATACGTTCTATGTTGCTACTGAACAATCTTGAGATAAGTACATACCCAATCCTATTTGCTAGGTAGAAAATGTATTGTTTGACACTGCTCTACAGGCCGTAAATTACCAAAAAACGACCCACATCTTATCGCTCAATCCTGACTACCGTTTAAAGTGGGAAGGCCATCACTAACGTTTGTTCTAGTATACTTTGGAAATGCTTGCCACAAAACGGCAATGTATGGTGTCTGTCTCTTAGGTGAACAGGTGAACAATCATCCACTGCTTGGAGATTTCTAAGCTCTAAACAATAACGCTCAACGCACGCACACAAGAACGCTCGCCACACACACACACACACACACACACACACACACACACACACACACACACACACACACACACACACACACCTACACCCATATGTGTGTGTGTGTGTATATATATAGATAGATATAGACACAGAGACACACAGACAGGTATATAGATATAGACACAGAGACACAGAGACACACAAACACACATACATGCATACACAACACAACACACAGAGGCGTATACTCACATATGAACACATAAGCTTACATAAACACACAGGCACACCCACTTCGATCCCTCTCCTTCATTCTCTCCATTTTCCTCACACACACACACATACACACGCACACACGTGCTCAAACATTCAAGTAGGTACAAACGTCTGTGTTCACTCAGTTAAGGGTAATTGGGAAACCATTAAAGGTATTCGTTTGAAACCCTGAGAAAGCTGGACGCACGTTGTAATTGTCACGATAGAAAGACGGAACCAACACCTCAAATAAAATCAATGCCCCTTTTGAAACCTTGAGAATGCTGGACGCAAGTTGTCACGATAGAAAGTCCGAACAAACACCTCAAATAAAATCAAAACCTCTAGCGAGCCTTTTGGACAAAATTAGACCTATATAGCATTTGTGCAAGTGAATGACCATAAGGACAGTGAGTATTAATGACTGCTCAATGCTCAAGGACAGGATAAGCCTATAGTATCGTACATTGCGTAATGTAACATTATAATCGTAGAGAGAGAGGGTGAAGAGGAGGTTGGGGAGGGGGGCGGGGAAGACAGACAGACGGGGGAGGTAGAGAGGAAGAGAGGGAGAGAGGTATTGAGATAGCAAGAGATGAGGGAGATAGAGCGCTCTCTCTCTCTCTCTCTCTCTCTCTCTCTCTCTCTCTCTCTCTCTCTCTCTCTCTCTCTCCTCTCTCTCTCTCTCTCTCTCTCTCCTCTCTCTCTCTCTCTCTGTCTCTCTCTCTCTCTCACTCTCTCTCTCTCTCTCTCTCTCTCTCTCTCTCTCTCTCTCTCTTCCTCTCCATCTCACTCAGCAATCGATCTCTCTCTCTCTCTCTCTCTCTCTCTCTCTCTCTCTCTCTCTCTCTCTCTCTCTCTCTCTCTCTCTCTCTCTCTCTCTCTCTCTCTCTCTCTCTCTCTCTCTCTCTCTCTCTCTCTCTCTCTCTCTCTCTCTCTCTCTCTCTCTCTCTCTCTCTCTCTCTCTCTCTCTCTCCGTCTCTCTCTCTCTCTCTACCTCTCCATCTCTCCCTCCTCTCTCTCTCTCCTCCATCCCTCCTCTCTCTCCTCCTCGACCTCAACTCTCTCTCTCTCTCATCTCCTCTATCTCTCCTGAGTCTTTCTCCCATCATATCTCGCTCTCGTCCTTCCTCCCTCCATCTCGCACTCTCCCCTCGGCTCTTCATCTCCGTCATCTATCTCCCGTTCTCTTCATCTCTCTCCCACTTCTCTCTTTTCTCTCTCTCTTCTCGTCTCTTCATCTCTCTCTCTCCTCTCCCTACTCTCCTTCTCCTCTCACAACTCACTCTCCAGTCCTCCCTCATACCGACTCTCTTCTTCCCTCCTCCACCCTCTCATCTCTCCTCCTCTGCGCTCTCCTCTCTTCTCTCTCCTCTCTCTCATCTATCTCTCTCTCTCCTTCTCACCTCTCTCTCTCTCTCTCTCTCCCCATCGTCCTCTCTCTTCTCTCCTCCTCCCTCTCTCTCTACTCTCATCTGGGATTGGCCTCGTGGAGCATGATTAGTCGCCGTTTCCCAAAGCCGAAGGTCACGGTTCGATTCCCGCAATTATTATTTATATATATACACACACAAACACACTTTAACTAATCTATCTTTTCGTTGACAACGCTTAATACAACCATGTAGCCTCTAGAGGATTAACCACTCCAACGTTTCTTCTCTTTCTCTTTCCCAATTTCTATTACACCTCTTTCTCCCCTTTCATTTCAAGTTTCAATATTCACTTTTTTTTTGTTCTTTCTAGAAAAATAAACTCGCCAAACTCACCTTGAGTCGAAAATGTGAAAACGTCAGATGGCAGGAGAGTTGACGAGGATATTTGCTGAGCGGCCGACGAAGCTGGAAAACTTCCCACGGGGGTTTCTGTGACACCGTTCCCCTCTCCTTCTTGACCCAGCACGTAGTCAGGTGCAGCAACCGTCAAAACGATGATAACAATGATGAAAACTTTCGAAAGCCGAATGTTTTTTAGAATACCCTCGAAGAAGTCTCGACAACACCGAAGTGTCGCCATGAGGAAGAGACGTTTGAACACGGTTCCAATATGCAGTTGTTGTCTTATCCATTTTCGGTGGTTTCATAAAGCCTGTAGGTTGGATCGTTGTAGTCTTTCTGTTTGTATTTTTCCTCCATCCACTTTTGTGTTGAGGCAGTTGTTTTTTTTTTTTGCAGCAACTACAAACACATAATAATAATAATAATAATAATAATAATAATAATAATAATAATAATAATAATAATAATAATAATAATAATAATAATGAGATGCTGTGTAATGGTAAAGCAAAGCAAACCATTTTTTTTTTCGAACAAAAACTGAACAGACAAAAGATGTTCACCAAGCCAGAGAATGTCGATTTTTTTTTCAAAACTGGCATCACTGAACTAGCCTACATTTGTGCTTTGTCATCAAACGAGAGAGAGGGGGAAGAGAGAGAGAGGAGGAGGAGAAGGAAGAAGAAGAAGAAGAAGATGATGATGAAAAAGAAGAAGAAGAGGAGGAGGAGGAGGAGGAGGAGGAGGAGGAGGAGGAAGAAGAAGAAGAAGAAGAAGAAGAAGAAATGTATAAGAAGAAGAAGAAGAAGAAGAAGAAGAAGAAGAAGAAGAAGAAGAAGAAGAAGAAGAAGAAGAAGAAGAAATGTATTACTACAATTGTTGGGGCGCAAACGCGCAAGTAATCCTACATACCGATGATATAAAAGTCCACAAAAACATACAAAAGAATCATCCAATGCTGTTTAAAGAAAGAAAAAGAAAAGAAGGAAGATTACTAGTAATTACAACTGTTAACATTATAATATGCCCATCTTACAATGCAGACACAGAACTGCGCACTTGCTCACAAAACCAAGACTCGAGCGAAAGAGAAGTAAGACGCTTGCACAGTGGAAGAGATTTAAGTGTTGGTAAAAAAACAAAACAAAAAACCGTTAGGATCTGAACCAGCAGAAAATCAAGGACGGATTTTCGACCAACGCTTGGAGGGAAAAACCAAAAACCTTCTGAAGAATTCACGATGTTTCACCTTGCAATCTTTGTCGATGACGATAAGTGAAAAACAGAAACCATTTCAATGACATTTAAAGGTAGATGACATGAGATGACGCATACAGCCTTAAGGCAGATAACAGGCAGGGCGTTCGAGGCGCACTGTATTGACCATTTCTAAATGTAGCATTGGCGTAACTCGTATAATCTCTGATAAACAGTCTGAGTATTTGCAAACCAGCCTTAAGAGTTTGCTGTAGTGAAGCTGGGAACGGGAGAAAAAAAATCTAAAAAGACATTGCTGCACCTTTAAAGAAGTAAAAAAACAAGAGTTAAGATGTCCAGGTAGACAACATGAATGCGTGTAAAAGGGTGGATGTTTACACATCAGAACAGATTATAAACCATCCTTCACGAAGAAACACAGGCAAGCCCAAAGGAACGTTTTTTTAATGCCGAGAGAAAGAAAGAGAGAGAGAGAGTGATTGATTGATTGATTATTTATTCATTTAGGCATCGCCCCTTCATGAAGGGTGTGTACATCATAACATTATACATATAAAAAAAAACATACAAAAGAGAGAGTGAGAGAGAGAGAGAGAGAGAGAGAAAAGGAAAAGAAAGGAAAGACAAAAAGAAGTAAAAGAAAGAAAGAAAGTAAAATATAATAAAAAAGAAAGAATAAAAAAAGGCAGAAAGGAATAAAGCAAACAAAAGCAAGTCGCTGCGACCTTAACACAGACTCAAAAGCACTCTTTAGAGTTACACATACTAGTCATAATTGGTTGAATTTGAAGCAAACAGTGAAAACACCCTTTGCTGAGTGGGTGTTCACTTCAAAAAACAATCATCACCTAAACTTCCCTTTTAACCTGACAGCAGTTGGCGTAATATACGCCTCCGTAGGCCGTTCAAGTGTTACACACCCTTACACATTTTAAACAAAATGTTTAATAACAAGCCTACCCCGTAAACTCCTCACTCCCGAGGCATTTACATTTTCATGTAACATATTGTTTAATAAGGTTGTGAAGGTTAGATCTACATACTAATAACTTTTCTTCCGATCCGAAACGGTATGCTTTCAAGTTTCATTATTCAGTTTAGTGTAATTTTAAAACTTTTAAACATTTATCTGTGCTATGCCTTAAGGCAAATTTCTATTAATAACAGACAAGCAACGCTCGGTATATATAATTATGTATGTCCTTCTAAATGTCCAGCACTTTAATTTATGACTAAATTGCTAATCGTTCTCCTAAACAGAGCAGTCTTATTTGATGTAGACCGAGTAGTTGGATAATCTGCGCTAATCGAACTACAAAATTCGGTGTGCATCAAGGATGCCTACTCTCTCCAATACTCTTCAACATCTTCCTAGAGCGCATCATGTCAGATGCCCTTACAGATCACAAAGGCACAGTCAGCATAGGGGGTAGAGCAATCTCCAACCATCGTTTTGCGGATGACATTGATGGATTGGCTGGAGAGGAAGAAGAACTTGAACAGCTGGTACAGAGGTTTGACACCACCTCCAGAGCCTATGGAATGGAAATAAGTGCAGGGAAGATCAAAATGATGACCAACAACACCAATTGCATCAACATGGACATCAAAGTCCAAGGTCGATCCCTCAACCGAGTGCATAGCTTCAAATATTTAGGAGCCATTACATCAGACAATGGGTTCCGACAGGAAGTCCTCTCCAGGATCGCACAAACAAACTGCTGCCCTGGCAAGGCTGAAACCCATTTTGGGAAGACAGGACCATCAGTCTACATTCCAAAGTATGGCTGCTGCGCTCCCTAGGCCTTGTCATCTCCATCTTCCTATACGCTTGCGAAACATGGACCCTCACAAATGATCTACAAAGAAGAATACAAAGCATAGAGATGAGGTGCTACAGAAGACTTCTGGGCATTTCCTATATTCAGCATCTCATCAATGACGAAGTCCGACAGACCATCACACAAGCCGTTGGCTAACATAATGACATGCTCACAGTGGTGAAGAAACGGAACTCCGATGGTATGGCTACGTCACCAGATCATCAGACCTTGCAAAGACCATCCTGCAAGGCACGGTGCAAGGAGGCAGAAGAAGAGGGAGACAGGGCATTTCCTATACCCAGCACATCACCAACGACGATTGTCGAAGTCCGACAGACCATCACACAAACCATTGGACAACATTCTTCTGGTGTAACATTCTTCCTATCCATTCGGTTTGAGGTTTTACTCATCTTCGAGTACGGTTAGTGCAGATTATCGAACTACTCTGTCTACATCAAGTAAGACTGCTCTGTTTAGGTAAACGACTAGCAATTTAATTGTAAAATTAAAGTGCAGGAAATTTAGAAGGATAAGTTGAATTGTAAATCGAACTAACAGTAATTAACTGTTCGTTTTAACAGATTTTCCTTGTAGTTGTAGGCTCGACCTGGCCACATCAATAAACATATGACCCCTATTTAAATCAGAAATGGCAACCCAACATTTACAATTAATTGATATTTTCAGTTTATAGGATACACAAATTAACAGGTCAAATCAATAAGTTTACATTGAATACATTGTATCTGTTGGTATTTTAATCTTAATACTGTCTTAGTGAGAAAAAATCCTGAAAGTAATAACTTTATACAAATGGAACATCTGTTATTCGAACGCTATTACAGTAGTTTTTGTTGCTCAGCAATAAACAAGACTTATCACTACATGTAGGAATCACGATTCCAAAATTAATCCCTGCTAGGCAGTGAACTTAAGTGGGGTGGTGATATAAAGCAAATAAGAGAGAGAGAGAGAGAGAGAGAGAGAGAGAGAGAGAGAGAGAGAGAGAGAGAGAGAGAGAGAGAGAGACAGACAGACAGACAGAGACAGAGAGCGGGAGAGGGAGAGAGATAGAAAAAGAGAGAGAACAAGAGAAAGAGAGAGGAAGTGGAGAAAGTGAGAGAGAGGAAGTGGAAGAGAGCAATTGTCCAAACAAAACAAAGAATTAATCAAACAAATAAACAATCATTCAAACAAACAAGATGTCCAAACTGTCGAGCCCTATTGAAGAATGCGGAGAGGAAAAAACGAATCTCACCTTTTTGTTGTTGACTTAATCACGCCGACAAAGACGAAACAAAATGTAGTATTCCAATGATTCACTCTCAGGGCAGTTTCAGTCCTGCTACCTAACAACGGAGCCGAGTGGTTGTTGTTGTCGCCACTACAACATTATTGTGTTCTTCTGCGCTCTCTGCTTTCCCCTCTAAGCAGTGTGAAAGGATGCTGCTGTCGCTTACTGTTGGCCGTTGCTGTCGTTCCCATGTTGACACACTGTGGATGAAAGGGCATGTGCCACAGCAAACTACATTACAGGCAAGAAACATCTATAGTCCACTTAAAAGATATTTCAAAGAAAAATGATCAAATATACACCTCCGGGGATTTTCCCACACCTGGATAGTTTTAAAGTATAGTAGAGAAAGATGGCGTACGCTGGCTAACCGATCGTCTGTGGCGCCCCAACGACTTTCGAGTTACGGGATAGGATAAAATAAGATAGGACAGGAGTATAGAACACATTATTGTACAGAAAATGACACTGTCACATTAAACGGCAATAATACTATCAAACGTTTCTTTGTTTGAAGGTGAAAATTAGAACATACGAATGCAAAATATTCACGGGCTTTCTTTGAAATGGAAATTAGGGTGTCATTTATTTGCCTGCCCGCGATCACCTGTGTAACATTCTTCCTATCCATTCGGTTTGAGGTTTTACTCACAACGGTAATTATTAAGTAATAAATATCAGGCCACACTATAACCCAAATATAGACGATCTTAATCTCTCAGTAACTGGACTACATTTTGCATTCTTTAACGCATAGTTACTGTATTTTTTAACCTTCTAATAAAACATGACGGTAAATATTTTATGTCACAATCTGCCTGCACGTGTTATATCAGCGTTCACCTAAAATTATATGTGTTGATGGTTAGGCTACATATCTATATAGACCTTCAACGCCTGTAGCTATTGTCCAATCTCGGTATGGGACCTCACCTAACATAAACAAAATCATCAATAATGCTTCTCAAAATGTACTGAACACATGTTAAAAAAACACACAAAAAACCCAATATAGCCAGTCTCTTAAATGTTTATGAACCATTTACAGCTGTATCTGTAGACCTACCTTATACACATGAGACCAGCAACAACAACAACAACAACAACAACAACAACAACAATAAACATGGTAACAAGGCCTCTTAAATCATCATACCAGCGTACTGGTCGAATGTTTTCAGATCTAGGTGGGGCAAGGCTATAACCACGAACAAGGATCTAACATACACAATTATTTTACAACGCTGGATTAAAGCCAGGACACGAAGCAATACATGATCTTATCTTAGACTACTCTTGGAAAATTAAGAAGTTTTAAGAACAACAAGTGCTAGATCCTAACAGGTGCAGAGTTTCCTCGAGTACTGTCTCTCACTCACACACACACATACACACACACGCACACACAAACACACAGCCACACACACACAAACACCTATGTAAACAATTAAAATGTGACGTCATCATGATTATCTCACTCGAATTGAATAAGTTTAGTTTTCGTTGGAGGCAAGGTAAAATCTAACTATAATTATAGGCTTACTAAACTTGAACCAAATCCCTCCAATAGGTAGGGAGAAAAAAGGGTTAGAAAAACAACAATGATGACCATGATGACCTCACAGAATGACTTCACTCATTATATCGTAGTTTCATTTAAGGCTCAAGGCATCTGTACACTCTAATTACATCGGAAGTTTAAAAAAAAAGTTGTAACATTGTCTTTTAAAAATGACGTCACAATGACATAAGTTTGATTTTTCTTTGGCGGCACAATTAAAGTCTAAGTACATACCAATCTTGAACCAAATTCCTCCAGAAGTTTGGGAGAAAATAGGATGAGAAAAAAAACACAACAAATTATAACGTCACTATAATGACATCACTCGATATGCAAACTTTCATTTTTTTCCATCTGGTAGGGTTAACTTTTTCCTAACTAAATACCAAGTTTCAAAGAAATTCGTCCATTAGTTTAGTGCGCAAATGTCACCTCCAAACGAACGCCGGGCGGCGGGTCACTACCATAACGTCACTCGACACACGTAAGTTTTGATTAAAGTTCAACGCGTCTGTACACTCTCTTTACAATCAAAGTTTAAAGGAAATGTGAAAAAAAATAATAAAAAAAAGGTGACGTCTTTATGATTTCTTTACTCGATATGCATACATTTGATTGTACGTTGGAGGCAAAGAAAAAGTCTAAGTATATACCAAAATAATGTGAACCAAATCCTTCAAGTAGTTTGGAAGAAAATAGGATTAAAACAAAAATGACGTCACCATGATGACATCACACGATGACGTTACTCAATATTCCATTGTTTCGTTTAAAGCTCAAGGCATCTAGTTACATAGAAATATATTTTTTAAAACCAACTTTAAATATTTAAACAATTTCTTTTAAAAATGACGTCACGATGATTACATTATTCGATTTGCATAAGTTTGGTTTTACCTTGGAGGCACAAGTGAAGCCTAAGTACGTACCAAATTTGAATCAAATCCCTAGAGTAGTTTCAAAAAACAAATTATGACCTTACCATGATGACTTCATCCAGTATGCATACTTTTTGGTAATATGCTAGGGTTCATTATTTTCTAACTAAATACCAAGTTTCAAAGAAATTAGTCCATTAATTTCATAGAAAGGTGCGCAAATATTACCTCCGGACGGACGCCGGACTGACGGACAAAGCCAAAAAACAATAGTTCTCAAAGCTTTACAGCCCGGGAACTAAAAAAAAACTCCACCCTTGCGATATCTGCAAACTGAGTCAGTGATCTATCAAGGTTGCATAAATCTGTATGCGGTTTGGGAAATTCTATCCACTTTGATTTCAAGGTACTCAACTACATGTACCTTAATTAAAGGCATCAGCACTCTCAGAACTCCCTGTGAGGGAACATGCAACATAGCCTGTTGGCTTAGGTAACTACATAGGATATGTATGGCTCAGCAGTTTTTGATACTCAGTGTGCAACAGACGTTTAGAATGCGTATTACAGAAGTAGCAGAAGATAAAGGCGTCCCTTAGTCCCCACAGGTAATATTTATTAATTAGTGTTCATGAACATACACTAAGTCAGTCATATGAATGCAACAATTCACATATTGAGAGATCAATAACAAGATAAAGCTATGTGCAGGAAAATATATGTATAGATACAATGGATATCGAAAATAAGAAGAACTGACCACTAGTTGACAGGTTAGGTTTCAAGATTTAAATGCAGATTTTAGATTTTATTTGAGAGCAGCGTAAGTATTTATTACCTTTTTTTGTCTTTAATTTATATTGTTGCATGCATGGACGGCGTGCAAAAGGTAAATTTCTGATTTCTTGTATTGCGACAGTAAAGTTGTATTGCATTGCATTGCATTGCATTGTATTGTATTATATTGTATTCTATTGTATTGTATTGCATACCATTTAGGCTACACCATTAGTTATTGTTAAAAAGGAAGAACGACAATACAAAGTTAATATTCATACATGTACACCGAATCCACCAGTATAATTATATCTCAGATCACAACATATTAAGAAAAGACAACCAACACTGCTGATTTTGGAATACATGCTCACTGTAAGACATATCTCAAGCAAAGCTTAAAGTTTAACTACAGATTCATATTCAGATTTCAATTATTTGTAATTGCTAAACCAAATGTATTAACAAACCTACATGGTAGGAGGGCAAGAGTTGTAAAGTAGAACAGAATCAAATGTTGCCACAATGAAGTAATACATTCCTTTCTGCCAGCAGACATAATTATTATTATTATTCCCTCATACTGTAACACCATAATACTGAAATGAGGCTATTTCTTTTTTCGACGTAGCCTAAAACACACTATTGCGACACTGCCACTGAAAACTGAAACAACAGACACATTTAAAATAAAATCACAATACTCCTGTGTTTGAACTACTTAAATGTCTTTTTATCATTATTTTCACAGATTATTTCTAGAATTAGCTTACCACAAACACGTACGCTCCTATTTCAAGCTTCCTCCCACTTTATCAAATGAGGCCACTAAAAAAAAACAAACCCAAAACACAATTCCCTCAAAAAAAAAAAAAACAAAAAAAAAACTACCACGAGCACGATAAGACTGACATACCGGAACGGGAGATCGAATTCTGCTAATGCTTCCTCTGAGACGGTATCGGCGTGACTGCAGGGAACCGATCTAGGCCTATTCACTTCGATTGGTGATCTCACGCTGTCGTCTGCTAGTGCTCGTGGACTTACGTCAAGGAACGCAACTCTTTCTGCGCACGCGCGTCAGTCAAACACACACACACACACGCACACACCACACACCCACCGATCCTTGCTCGAAAGCATTAAAAATCGTCACCGAGCAAACAACAAAGTGAGACGATGTACTCCAAAACATGGCTAGAAGAAAAAGAAGGTTTTGTTGTTTCACTGCACTGAACAGCCAGCAAGGCTGCTGAATGATTTCTGAGCAAAGCCATGGAGACTCTTCATCTCATGAATCAATAATGTTATGTTAGACGCTGCAACCGTGTAGTAAAGCGATGGCGAAACAGGTGAGCAAGCGGAAACGGAGAGAGAGAGAGAGAGAGAGAGAGACAGACAGAGACAGAGAGATAGAGAGAGAGACAGAGAGAGAAGAAAATAGGGTGGGGGATAATGGTTATCAGCAGTTGTTGCACAACGAACCGAACACCGGTTTAGTTTGATTGACTGATGATGGCCTGAACAGCTAATGTCCACGATGTCTACTCTTTAGAAGTACCGAGCAACGTGTTGCTGATCCCGAAACACACGGCATAGCAGCAAAAAGTCGCCAATGCTTTGGAAGGAATAACGAAGCTTAACGTCCTATTGCGTTAGCGTTAAGGACGAATCACCACGTCGCCACCTTGACAACAATGATCATCTTCATCATCATCATATTAAAAAAAAAAAAAATTAAAAAAATATAAAGTTTTTAAAAAAATATAAAAAATAATTTGTTTTGACAATTTAAAAAATTAAATTTAAAAAATAAAAATGCGTTTGTGTGCCTCTCACCCTTATCATTAGTAGTAAGCTCACACAACAGATTCGACGAGTCTCAGCTACGCTGTGTGAATCCTGAAATGTTGTTAACATAGCATGCACAGTGGGGTATAGTCTACATTCAATAGTTTTGTTACATCGATCACGGCGGTCAGATGTGTCTTTTAAGCGCTCTTTAATCATTGTAATATAACGTGGCCTTTTTGTACTGCTGCATGGACTATGACAACACGAAGTCTGGGACTACACCATGGCCCAACCCTCGCGTATGCTAATAATACGAGTTTTGCATTGGGCAAATGTTATTGTCTAGGACAAGTTGTTTAGAACCGCTCTATAAAAAAAGCATCGTAAACCACGGAGGTTTATGCTGTTGTGTGAGCTTAAATGGAATATTTTGTGATCACTGCAGTCAGTCACTCTGCTTGCTAATGCTAATTTGCTTAACATTTATATACCTGATCTTTTATGTCGATCGAGTCAACAATAGGGGTTTACGGTCTTAAATTTATTTTAAAATAAAGTATAACTCTTTAAAATACTTACAGAGTAGCTGAGTCTTTTGAAGCCTGTTTCCTCAAAAATTGTCTCTGAGTCTTCAATTTCTGTTTACAATGTTGTTATGTGGAAAGGGTAGGGGAGGATAGCATGAGAGAGAGAGAGAGAGAGGGTAAGACTTCAAAGACTTCTGACTTCAAAATGTATGGGTACAAATAAACCACAGGAAAGAGTGAGGAGTACATGTGGTGTCCATGTGCATTTGTGTGTGTGTGTGTGTGTGTGTGTGTGTGTGTGTGTGTGTGTGTGGGGGGGGGGGGGGTGTGGGTGTGTGTGTGAGCGCGCGTGTACGTTGTTTATTTGGTTTCGTTCACCTTTCCGTATTTATGCCTTGCCTATCTTAATGCCAATAAGACTTTCTTTCATGCCGTTCGATTAAGGTTGTCGGTATTGTTTTTTCTTTTTTTTAAATATACATAGAGCTTAGTAAGCCCATTCTGAACTATCTGAGATAAGGAAAGACTTGCAAAATGATTGAGATCGAGGAGTATACTATATAATAGGACCTAGTAAGCCTAGAAAATAGTGGGTTCAGACGCAAGGCTTTACTGGCGGTGATACTGATACCCACAATGCACAGCTGAGACTAGACAAGGCTTAAAAGGCCTCGATTCAAAGGCTTTGTTTACTTTTGGCCCAAACGGGTTTACCCTACAATTGGCATTGTTATCACATAACACAATGATACAGTGGGCTTTCGTTTTTCAAGCCAAACGCTAAAGTTTGAATTTTCATTTTCGGTTCTGACAGAGAGTGATTTTCCCCGATTAACGGTACATCGATACCATAGCCGTGTGACCTTTAACCCTAGTTCTGACTGAACCATGAGTGTGTCTTTGGTGTGTGGGGTAGAGTAGGGTCTATTGTATCAACTTGAAGCGAAAAACCTTAGCGAGTAACGTGTGTTTTTTTTTCTGTTCTGTCTCTTTACCGGCTTTGGTAGATAATAATAATTTTGTAGAACAAGAATGTTGGCAAGCGATTACTAATAAAAACTACGGAATTTATTAATTTAAAACAACAACAACAACTGAACTTTCGAAAGAAGTATTTTTGGTTGTTGTAAGCTTAATTTTGTCAGTGGGGTAACACTCATTGTGAATGTTTAAAGAATCTGTCGATCAAAGTGTTTCCCTTTAACCTTGCCTTTGCACTAGAAGAAGGGTAAACTTATACCTCGGTTAGTCTCCGCTACGCAGTGTGACGAACAGTAGTGTTCGGTAATAGTCTACGTATTTTTTTTGTTTGGGGGAGTTGGGAGAGGTGGGGAGAGATGGGGTAGGGGGTGGGGAGGAGAGGGGCATAATAGCCTACTTATGTTGTGTGGGGTTCATTTCCTAATATCCACTCTAAAGTTAATATGTTGTGTGGCTAACCTTCACACATAAAAGAAATGATAATAGCAAAGTAGGTAGCATAATAGGTAGGTCTATTCATTGACGAGCTCTAGTAAGTAGGCTGATAAGTAGTGAGGGTATGTGTGTTAATAAGATAGCGATCTTTTGGTTGTTTAAAAATCGATTAACTAACTTACTTGGGTGGTTTTACTGAGTTTACCGCCCTTATTTTCGTGACAGTTATTGTAAGTCTGTCTGATCGATAGAGTTAAGCACATCCAGTTGTTTAGCGTTGTGTTTACGTGTTGCATAATAAATCTTCCCCCTTCTGCATCCCCCTTATAGTTAGTCATCATCATGATCCACAAACAAGAAACGCCTAGCAGCAGCCGGCGAAATAAAACTGAAGTTTTTATGAGGCGTCCATACATCATCACATACGGGAGCATAATTATATCTATGTTCCCCCAGGTCTATCTTGCCTGTATGTCTATTTGAAAAAAACACAAACCATAAAACAGGTCAATGTTTCTTCAGTTCTATGTTCCTCCCGCCTTATGTTCTAAACTAAAACACTAAACAAAACAACTACCCATGCCCAATTCCCCGAGTTCTTAATCTAAGTTCGTGATACAGTAGCTGTGGTCTAATAAAATAGTATCCAGCTAATGTTCACGCCTCTTTAAGTATGTTGACTTTAAGTAGGTTGGTTGATAATTGGCTAAGCCTAAGATTCTAAAACAATTGTACGTGTTCCACAAATACAGGAAAACAAAGAGGCAAAGATACTGGGGAAACGTAGACGTCGTCGTGGGTCATACAACATAAAAACATAAGGAACATGGATGTGGCGTTAAAGGAAACTTCTGACTGACATTCTGCCTACTCTTCTTGCTTCCACCCTCCCCATCCCTCACAAAGCGACCATCGTTTAAGTTACTCGTCGAAAATAAATATTCATACTTATTTTGTATGCAGTCCAGTTCTTCTGTCTGTAGTCTAAAGTTCTGAAAGGGAAAGAGACAGCAATGGTGTCTTGTCTTGCTGGAAAACAGCAAATAGTAACATTTTAATCTTTGCCTGCAAAACAAATCAGGGAACATTTTGAGTTTCAGGGATCGAGGAAAGGATTTCCTTTTCTGTTTTATCTTTTATTGATGCGTGAAAGGCCTGAGCCTCTTATCAAACAAATTAGGTAGAGGTTTGAGTGGCCTGAAAAACCTGCTTGCAAGACAGCGAATCGATCTGTTTAATTTGACAGGGTCAGGGCAAAGTCAAGTAGAAACTTATAAAGAAGGAGAGAAATCCTGCGTGTGCGCGAAGTTAAAATTTCTGACAACGTTTGTGGTAAATGACAGTTGTTGCATGTAAGAAAGAGAAAAGAAAGAGATTTCTCTTATAAAGCGCACTTACAAGCTCAAAGAGCTTCTCAAGGCGCTGGCCCGTAATATCCAGCAATCACACAATAGTTTGCTGAGAGAGAGAGAGAGAGAGAGAGAGAGAGAGAGAGAGAGAGAGAGAGAGAGAGAGAGAGACAGAGAGAGAGACAGAGACAGAGAGAGAGAGAGAGAGAGAGAGAGAGACAGAGAGAGAGAGAGAGGAGATTTGCGGAAGAGTCAAACGCAAGATATGTGGCCATAGGAAATATTTATTTTGTTTTAAACAAACAAACAAACACCGAAGCTAACACCACTATATTTATTATCACAGGAAAAAATATATCACAGTTTTAGAACAGGTACACATTTAAAACAGGAGTAAACGAAAGTCAATTAAAAAAAAAAATCTATATGGTAATATAAGATAAAACTAAAATATAAGAAGCAGACTGCCGTATGACGTAAGGAATACGTTTTATGTTTGAACACAAATTATTTGAGACAATTATTTGTGAACCTTGAACATGAAGGCATTCGAAATGGACGTTTCTCAAATTTCAAATCGATTTACAATATAATGTAGTCCTAAAATTGAAACATATGTTTGGAAAAAAAAATGGTTTATAAGCGTTCACTATATTATTGACCAAAATGTCATGTTCAAAATTACAATGTTTGAGACACAGTATAATTAAAGTTACCATTTAATGTGCAGGTTAATAGCGTAAATACATTATGCATAAAATAAAATCTACACACACAAAAACATCAGCACCAACCTTTTTTTAAATGAATGCAGCAGTAATTAAGCATAAAATTTTGAGAAAACCGAACAGTAATCACAATTAGTTTAAAATATTTAAAGACCAATTTTACAGAAAAAAAAGACCGCCACCAATATAGTAAATGTTTACCAAAACAATTCGCACTTTAGATCGATGTCACATCACAAATGACAGTCATTCAAATCAGCAAAGCAATAATCTGCTAATCCCACCTTTCATGTTTGTCACACGTTGGGAAAGCTATTATTCAAATCAAAGACCAATCTCTGATCTTCTAGACCGGATCAGAGGTCCTTGGCCGTCTAGAAAAGATATTAAAGAAAAGGATTAATAATGTTTAACATAGGCAAAAGATATTACGTTGTAATTACCGTCGTGTAGCACCTTTCTTCTAACAACAACGCTTTTGATAAATTATAATATAGGTTGATCATCATCTATGTAGTAGAACACATTTAACTAAATAGACACCAAGAAACGGAAACTCCGATAGTATGGCCACATCACCAAAGGCCTTGCAAAGACCATCCTGCAAGACACGGTGCAAGGAGGCAGAAGAAGAGGGAGACACAAAAAAAGGTGGGAAGACAACATTCGAGAATGGACTGGCTTGACACTTGAGTGAAGCCATAAGTACTGCTGAACACAGAGAAAAACGGAGTACGCTGGTTAAACGATCATCTGTGGTACCCCAACGACTTTCGAGTTACGGGATAGGAAAGGCTAGGATAGAATAGGATTGGATAGACACATACGGGATTACTTCACAGTCACATCTATTGAAACCGCAATTAAAATTATTGCCTTTATACCAATCAGTAATGGTGACATTTAAGTCATTTATATTCATGACCTACAAGAGAAGTCATACTAACAGCTAGCTGCTCTGGAGTGATGGGAGCGTCAGAGGGAGGGGGTGATGGAAGGAGGGCCAGGACAACGGCAGCAGCAGCAGCAACAACAACAACAGCCATCACCATCATTACAACAGCAACAATACATGGGAATCTTCTTTTCTAAAACGTCGACATTTTCTCTTGGGAACGCAGATAGTTAAGTAGTTATTCATCGCTTACAGGGTCCAGGGTACAGGGACTGCAAAGAGCCGAATCATGACCACAAAATCAGAACCACAACTTGGTTGAAAGATGACTCACTCCTGATCCGTTCAAGAGATCTGCTGAAACAACCCTAGTGTTAACACTAAAGGCGCTCCACCAGCCGGTCACTTTACAATAAAGGCATCCCACGCAGGGGATGTTAAGGCTAGACTCTAATTTATCGAACCCCCGTTTTCAAAAACAAAATAGAATATAAACATCATTATAAAATATCAACAAAACACATACATATAAAATGCCTACATTGCTAAATTATAATAATTATAGAAAGTCCTAGTGACCAGTTGTCCAATACATGTATTCCCAAGATGACCCAACAGACCCCATTCACAAATGAGGAGTTTTGGAAGAGTTTTCAAGAAAAATGTAGGTTACTGGTCTAGCGAAGAATATAGTATAGCAGATTGATAGAACAAAGTAGGAATGAAAAAGAACAAAGGAGAAGGACCTGGACAGGACATTGTGAATTTAAAGCACTAAATTTCCAGAAAGTGGGGATACTATTTATACTGAAACCCCAGCCACCCACAGGGAAGGGATGGGGAGAGAAGAATAGGAGTGTGGAGGGCGGCGAGGGAGGAACACAGATACAGGTTGACTTAAGAACGCTAACAGAAAGAATAAATAATGAGATCTTTTGTTGGCATTAAAAACTTTACACGAACGCTCAGATTGGACGGAATGTTTGTATCACAGATTTTGCATAAGCGTTAAATGTTCACAGACATACAAATTGACAGAGATTGAGAGAGTGAGTGAGAAAGAGAGAGAGAGAGAGAGAGAGAGAGAGAGAGATTAGGAGTGGGAGAAGGGGCGGAGGGGGGGGGTTAGGGTGAGGAGAGGGTTTGGATGGGGGGAGAGGATGGCGGGAGAGAGAAACTTCAAAGCACTTTTAAAGTCACTAAACATCTTTCCACACAAATCTGTGCATGGTTACATCTTTGGTGAACATTTTTGTGCTCAAACAACTTTATATAGATGTGGTACAACATTTTTAGCTACCAGATAAATACGCAAAAATAATTATGAACGATTTGCTAGAGGTCAATTTGCATTGTTACACAACATTATTAATGATTTTTATATAATAGCCTAGGTAATCTACAAAAAAACTAATCTATGGTTGATAAATCAAAAACAATTTATAAAAAAAAATAGTAAAGAGGGCGTCAGTAACGAACATAACGAAAGACAACATACAATAGCTTATTACCTATTCAAAATCTTACCAAATAGAACCTAGTCACAAAAAGAACCCCCTCTCCTCCTCCGCCCAACCTCGCTACCTTCTCCCCCTCCCCTCCCCCAAAACAGGAAAACAAAATAAATCCATGACGCCAGAAAGACTCCTACCCTTTTCTTTACCACTCTCCAGATTTTAAAAAAAAAAAAAAGAAAGAAAAGAAAAAGAAAGAAAAAGGAAGCAATACAGCATAGTGATGTCAAAATGAAAATGTCACGGAGTAGGATGACGTAGGAGGTGCATTTCATTTCCTGAGGCCACCTGAACTTGATGTGGAAGGTCCAGTTCCACCGCTTCCGCTTTTCTTGGCTCCTTTACCCTCAATGGCCATATTACGCATACCAGGGGTCAATTTCTCGATGGAGGGACGAGCCCTGGCCCCGGCCTTTTCCCGTTTTAGCTGCAGGTCAGACAGCCAATAGCATCACCACAATGACAAATCTCATATCAAACAATGACAAAGTCAAAATCATCAAACAAAACAATCACCAGATAAACGGTGCATTTGTCAATTTACCGTTTAAACATGGTAATCTTGTCCCTTACTTAGATGAAAATGTTAAACATGTACATGCAAAATAGACCCAAAGCAGATAGTTCATAAGAATATCACAATCATCGACTAATCAAGATAACTTCGAGAAAGCCCAACATTTAGCAACGAATGATATATACCAAATGCCAATCTGGGTATCATATGATTTTCCAATCGGTGCGTTAAATTGTCAGATTCCAACCCATGTGGTCACAATCGCTATGTTTTATTCAAAGACAGAAGATCTTTTTAAAATCGGTATATTATCTTAACTATACAGCAAAGAGCCAACATCACATCTGAAGTTGAAAATAAACTGTACCCAGTAGGTTTTCTTCTTTTTTTGTATTTGTTACATTTAACTTTCAGCATCCTGCTCACCCGTTCCTGGTATCGACGCTCATAGTAGTCCAGTTCGCTCTCTCCTGGACGTCTCATCTCTGATACCCTCTCCTCCTGATCCTCAAACAGTTGGGCGTCGGGTCCCGAGATACCTGCAAACAGCGATGACGTGTAAGCACTGTCCCCACGTCACAAATTTGCTTACGTCACGGCGGATGCGTCATAAACATGAAACGTGAACACCTCAAGAAGTCATTGGAAATTTCTTGTTGACGTCCCCTTTTAGAAATAGTACCTCTAGGTATATACTGGTAATGGTAAACCGCCTTCCGCCGCCTTTTATTTGTCTTCCAATAGACCATCAGGACCAAGATCTAGAGGTGATAATTTAAAACCGTGTTTTAAGATTACTGTTTCAGTGTTTGCATCTTCAGGCTTTCTACGTACATCCTGAGCAAAAATATTTGTACACATCATCATCATCATCATCATCCTCTTCCTCATCCTCCTCATCATCATCCTCAACACCACTGTCCTTGTCATACCATCAGTCATCCTAATGCACTAAAGACAAGGCAGTTAAACTCGATGCAATCTACTGATTCCAGTACTATTAGTATTACACTAAGAGTCCCTTAAAATGTTAAAATATTCAAGATCAGAGAGAGAGAGAGAGAGAGAGAGAGAGAGAGAGAGAGAGAGAGAGAGAGAGAGAGCGATAAAGACAAAGAGAGAGAGAGCGATAGAAAGAGAGAGAGAGAGAGAGAGAGAGAGAGAGAGAGAGAAAGAGAGAGAGAGAGAGAGAGAGAGAGAGAGAGAGAGAGAGAGAGAGCGAGAGAGAGAGAGCGAGAGAGCGAGAGAGAGAGAGAGAGAGAGAGAGAGCAGTGACAATGTCAAAGAAATGAGCGTGGCATTTACACAGAATGTGTAAAAGAAACGCCTTGTCTAAAGAGAGCAGAGAAGATGGAGAACGGAGGTGAGAGTGGTGTGGTATAGGTATAGTGATACAGTGAAAGGGGAAGCAACTGGTTCAACTCACTAAAACAACAGTAATCTAATTTCGACACTACAGATACTGGAGAAAGGAGTTCTTTGTGCCCCTATAGTTGTACGTTTTGCTGTAGGAAGGCTCTGGAAGTTCTCAGTGCATATTTGTGAGTTAGAATTTTAAAGTAACGGCGATAATTGCGCTATCCTTAAATTTCTCCAAGTTCACGCACTACAGCTGAGGGGCGTACGCGCTCAGATCCGACAATCACGCCGACCCGCTTCTAATCTACAGCAGTTTATAATACAAAACAAGTGTGTGTGTGCGTGTGTGTGTGTCATGGCGAATGCTGTAGTCAGGTTCATCTTGCTCAGTGCTGCTTGTCTTGCTTGCCCATCCATCCGTTGTGGCTGTCGCCGATAATGCAGCGTCAAGTAGGGAAAACATCCATTCCACCATGCGGCCATTCCTCGATCTGGGAAAAGTCTTCAAAGCAGCGCTACAGTCAGGCAAAGTGAGGCAGGTCACCAACCCACTCAAGAGAAATGTACACATCATGGTGGTCCCTACACCAACCGCAGGCCCACTGTCACCGACAACATCGACGTTTTCGACGCCACTCATTGGATACGCTACAAGAAACACCTTAGCGGCGGTGAGTGGAAAGACTTTGAAAGACTCGAAACTGTTTTTTCTCAGTTCAATGTCTTCCTTATTATATATTCATAATTGTCCATGCATACGATAAATAATGTTCAACAGTTCCACTCTTGAGTATAATTATGTGCGACCTAATTTGACTATTTTTTTGTCGTTGTAAAGGCTAACAGTAAAAAAAATGCAAGGTTGCTTCCCTTGTGTCGTAGATGGATGTGTGCTGAACTTGGATGTTTCAATAATCTTCTTTTTTCAGAAAATGCATGGTGGTGTTTAATAACGTGCAATGTTATTCTGAATAAATTCCGTAAATTGTGTGTGTTTACTGTATCTATTGTGCACACCTTCTAAAATTCTCAATTAAATTTATACTATCACCCCCGTTTTTAGTAGGCAAAGTTAGAGATTTATATTCTAAAATACTAGGCTGCTATTAAATATAAGTCAGAGGTAAAAAGAACTCAGCGCTATGCTACTGCGGTAGCCTGAAGTGACAGTCACCTCTAAGAAAAAGTATCAACATCATTTGTATTACAGGTCAGCAAATTAATGATAAGGGTAATTCATAAGACACTTTCTACTCCTGACAATTTCGTTCGACAGTTTCAACCCAAACTTCCAAACAGTCTCAACAATAACACAAAAATAATTTTCCAGGTTCTTGTTAATAATAACGCCGAACACTAGAAATGAAAGGAAAAGAGTTTTTCAACGACCCTGGGTGTTTCTGATAATAAACCTACTTAGGCATAAAGGCATCTAAATTTATTTATGTATATTGTCGTGTTAAAACAAAGAGCCTCACATGCACAGCATCATTGCATCCGTTTTTGTAGTTGTTTTGTGTTAGAAGAACCTCACAAACTTAATATTTTCACAACTTCCAAGAAGAGCCCGAGGCAATGGAAGACAATTAGTTCACACAGAATACTAAGGGTTATCTACACAATACACAGTGTAACAACATTACTGTTAAGCAAACAACTTCACTAACATACTTACTCATTTTACCTCGTCCTTTGAAAGCATAACAATACAGCTGAACAATATACTCTCCATTTGAGATCAGCGTGACATACAAAAACATGCACTATGCCAAATTTAATTAAGCTTAACCTTACATTGCTTTCATATTGAGTAGGTATTATTATCTTGACTGAGATTCTTTGATTTACCGTGGTATATTTCGACAGCACCACACTGCCTTCTTCAGCTTACTGAAGTTGAAGTTGAAAAGTATTGATGATTAAAAGAATACAATTGAGATGATGTCACTGAGTTGAATAAACATGGGAATGGGAATCTGGACGAGTTGATTTTGCTGTCGAAATATACCAAAGTAAATAATAGAATCTGAGTCAAGATAATTCCTACTCAATATGACCCCTTAGGATTCTGGGAACATATACTCTGCTACATTATTTTCAATCTAGACCTTACTGCACATATCGACATTCTTGCTATCTGAATCAGGTAAAAAGTGGGGAACGTCTGATTTAAAACACACATCTTTTTTGTTTTCCACGCCTTATCTAAACGTTTTCTTTACATGAATTACGAATTAATGAGATCTTACCCAACCATACTAGGAAAATCAATTAGACTAATCAAGCGTGATTTACGAAAAGTTCTCAGATCGAAACAATGAAATAAGCATAGCAATGTCGATTCTGGGGGTCCAAGAATGGTATGCTGATGATGTACTGACCTTTGGCAATCTGATGAGCCTTGATACTCTGGACGTTGGCTCTCAGGAACGGGTTATCGTCGGCGGTGATGGCCTGGTTCAGCCATGCCTCGTCGGGGGCACCTAGGGTGAAACAGGACAGAGTTTAAGCTTAGCTTTTGTTGGCCTTTAGTTATGTCTTCCATGTTTTTAAAATCAAAGAGCGCAGATGCTGTCTGTAATAATTAATTATACATTTACAGGTATTTAGTTATATTTTATAATATTCTCGCACATTAATTTATATTAATTGTGCTCAACATGGCGTTTTGGGTTTTTTGATAAATGTCATTCAGTGTTAAAATCCTGTACTGCACATTCACATCACAAAGCTTTCACCGCCAGTTGGATCATGGACTAAACTGTGCCTTATCAAGCACATACACACTTAAACATTCTTTGGATGTTAGCGTTCAGCTTTGGATGTTATGCCGCCGTTGCGGTATGAACATGCCAACAGACCTTAAACACAGCCAATAGTTCGTGAAGGCTGTAGTCACACAAGAAGACGACATCGATGAATGAATTAGCAATCTGCTAAACTAACAAGGCCAAATATTTATTCGCTAGACCCTTTTAATCTGTTTACATTCAACTGCCAAAAAAACCTCGTAATAGTAGGAAGTACCGACTCGTTAGTGCCATGTGATCACAGTGATTGTCAGCATTTTGCCAAACCAAGCTACTCACTACTTGGGTCCTTGCGTGGCGGTGCTCTGCGGCAGATTTTATTGAGAAGACAACCCCAATTTTTCCCGCATGGGCGACAAATATTATGCAACATACAAAACATCCCAAACTATAAATTCCCATTGTGTGTCCGGCCGTACTGACCTCTGCCACTGGGGTCCAGTCTCATGTAGCCTTCAGCCAGCGAGGAGAATCCAGTGAGGCCGCCCATGGCTTGGTACGGGGTGGACTGCCCCAATGGGTGGCCTCGTGCCTCTCTCTCTTCAGCCGTCTCCACGATCATCCTGTGCTCCCTGAACGTAGCGCCGCACGCGCACGTGAAAGAGCTCGTGAAGCCCGTGCATTTCGTGCAACCACCTGCGCAAGAACAATGCAAAGTGATTTCGTTTTTTAAAGTGACTTGCATTACACACACACACACTCACACACATACAAAAACACACACACGCACGCACGCGCGCACACACACACACACGCACACAAACACACACACACACGCCGACTGCAGTTAATGTTAGCGAATTGACACAAGCTGTATAACAATTCTGTAGCTTCACAACTGCGAATGGGGATCATTTATCTTAGATAACAAAGGGCAATGGTAAATAGGCTGCGCGGAAGCAAGAGAGACTTGTCTGCTATCACTACACTTAAATATTAACTCGAGGGCTTAGCCCAAAGTAAGGGCTCAATTGAAACACATCAAACGGCTCTATTTACACTCATCAATAAGACGCACACGGTTCAGGTTACACACATCCATATCCTAAATTGTGGGTTAGTTATACAAATCGATGTCCTATTATAGGGGCCGCAGGTTAGCACGGGTTTGCCAAACTTTGGACTTGGTTTGCTCAAGGTAAAACCACGCTTTGCAAAGCAAGTCCTGTTGTCACCATGCACACGTCGACGTCAGGCAAACGACAAGGTACTGCAATGTGGATGACTTAGGATTCTTAATAATACTTAAGAGTGAATGAATGTTTTATTTCATCCTATTGAGATTTGCAGCGTTAATTGTGAATTGTGTTAGCCTATATATTACATTGCACAAGGCACAAATATTACATTACAGGAAAAGCAAAAGGGCAGTGGACACATTGCAAAATCACCTGCACAGGTTATCTGCTTAATAATTTCAAAGAGCTTTTAACATAAAATTAAACAAGGGTACGAAGATTTTTCGAATAACTCGGAGGTATTATTCACAAAAATAACTGTACTAATAATTAATTACTTATTCCAGGCAATTTTATCAAGCGCATAATTTAATATTTACAACAGTTCTATCCACTTATAATATAAAGACTATAATATAGTTGTTATTTTTTTCTTCTTGTTTATTTTAGAATAGGAGTTGGAGGTGGGGGTCAGGGAAAGTAGATTATTGCGTAGGGGTTAATATTCATTTGACCTCTCTCTCTCTCTTTCTCTCTCACTCTCTCAGAAATAATACATGCCTCACCTTTCTTGCAGACGTATGGTGCTTTCTCCGAGTGGTCATCCGCGAAATGCTTGCAGGTGCATCTGATGGGCTGACCTCCGTTCAAAGGCACGTAGTGGTAACATACACAGTTGCACCCTTTCTCACGACACGGTAGCAGGATCGGACGTTCGATAGGGATCGTCTCAAAGTCCGTTTTGTGTTGCTTGTACCTGAAAAAAAAAAGAATGACAATGTATAAAGCACACACACATTTTCACACTCTACACACACAGCGCATGATTGCAAAAATAACGCCCTTTGATTGTGATTATACTGTGCTACTGAGTGAGGGTGTTCCAAAAGCACATTTGAAGTCCCCATATCTCAAATACTATGAATGGTAGTAAGATAAAAGTTGTGCCATTTTAAAGCTAATTACATTAAGTTTTTTGTAAAGCTGTTGATTTTTAAAAAATTTCTTTTCAGACCCATTAATGGCGTTCACTCAACCAGAAAAGGCGTTTTGTGTGCTTGAATTTGCAAAAACTGAATCATGGACTGTTGTTCAACGTGAATTTCGCAGAAAATTCGGAAAGGAGCCACCAGAGAGAGATGGCATGGTAAATTTATAACGGATGGGTGCTTATGCCCAGCTAAAAGAACGGGACGCCCCTCAACTTCAGAAGATGTAATTGAACAAGTTCGAACTGCTTTCCAGCGGAGCCCCAGTAAATCAATCAGAAGAGCCAGTAGGGAACTTCAGTGTCCCACAACAACTGTTTGGCGTGTCTTAAGAAGACGACTGCACATGACGCCTTACAGGCTACAGTTAGTCCAACAGTTGAAGGACACTGATAAACCAGCTCGTCGTGACTTTTGCATTGCAATGCAACAGAAGATGGAAGATCAGGGATTTGACGACCGGTGTAGCAGGCCAGATTATACCCCGCCTCAAGTATACCCAGGGTATAAACTGGCCTAGCCCAGACTATGCCCCCGTATAAACTGGCCTAGCCCAGACTATACCCCTGGGTATTATTTGGCCTAGGCTCGTTTAACCCTCTCCTGCCCATTATAACCCCCCCCCCCCCACTACGGAAGACCTTATCCTTCAAGTTACTCTTTAATTTATGTGTTGTAATTGTTCTGATGTACTCAGATAGATAGACAGACAGACAGACAGACGGATAGATAGATAGATAGATAGATAGATAGATAGATAGATAGATAGATAGATAGATAGATAGATAGATAGATAGATAGATAGATAGATAGACAGACATAAAATAGGTTTAGGGTTAGTTTTTTTTAAGTTTTTTAAGTGTTTTTTTTATACGCAAGATAAAGGTTGTTAGCTGAGTTCACTCAGTTTTTTTTTTTTTTTTTTTTTTTACACGCAAGCAAAAGGCTGTTACCTGAGAGTTGGTCACGCAAACGGTCATGTACAACAAACCCATGAGTGAAATCTCTTTAGGTGGGGGTATATTCTGGGCGCGAGGGGTATGACCTGGCCTAGGCTGATCTATACCCAGGGGGTTAAACCCGCCTAGGCTACATTATACCCAGGGAGGGGTATATTCTGGCCTGTTACACCGGCTTGTTTTTGGCGATGAGGCGACTTTCCACATAAATGGCAAAGTTAACAAGCATGTATTAACACTCGCATATGGGGTATTGAGAACCCACATGAACTTCTTGAGCATCAGCGAGATTCCCCAAAGGTGATTGTGTTTTGTGCTATGTCTAAAAAAGCTGTCTACGGACCATTCTTCTTTGAAAGAGCAACAGTCAATGATGAGACGTACCTCGACATGCTGGAAAACTGGTTAATGGATAAATTGAGTGAGACAGAGTCTGATGACTTTATTTTCCAACAGAATGGGGCGCCACTACACTGGAGCCTCAGGGTTAGACAGTTTCTGAACACAACACTGTCAGACAGATGGATTGGACGGTCTGGGCAGAATGATCAAGATCTCATGTCCTGGCCACCCAGATCTCCAGATCTCACACTATGCGATTTCTTTTTGTGGGGATTTGTGAAAGGATTGGTCTATGTGCCCTCTTTTTGTAAGAGACGTGGATGAGCTGAAGGCACGAATAACAGAAGCTGTTGCAACCATTGACAATGCAATGCTGGGACGCGTTTGGCAAGAATTTGACTATCGGCTTGATGTGTGTCGTGTGTGACCAATTGTGCTCACATTGAACATCTTTGAACATTCCATGTAAAAATTGAGATTACAAGCTTTCAGAATTTACCAGATGCGTTTTTATATTCTTAATAGTTTCGGAAATAGTCAATGTCAAACTGTGCCCAAGACTTTTGGAACACCCTGTATATTGAATGATTATACTGGTATAACACCCCTTCAATTTCATTCGAACTACAAAATACACCACCACCACCATCATAGCAACCACTACCAACAAAGACAACAAGACTGCCACTAACATGACTACCCTCAACAGCAGCGACCCGTCCCTCACCCTTCCCCAACCTCCCCCTATCCCACTCCGTCACCACCATCCACAGCAACAGCATGGCTACCACCAGGAGCTGCATAAGCACAAACATCATTACCACCACCACCATGAACCACATCAGCAACCGTGATTTACCTGTGTTTACAGAAGCAAAGAGTCTCTGGACCAATCAGTTTACAGTCCATGCCATTAGGCGATGAGAACGATGTGTACAGGCGATTTTTCATTCTCTGTACATGCAGGAAAAATATATGGACATGGATGTTTGTATTTCAAAATTAATTACAATAAAACTAACGCATGCATATATATACAAAAACTAACATCCACACACACGCAGGAAGTGGAAGAGAGCGAAGAAGACCTACAATTATGATCGCTTGCTTCTCACACACACACACACCCACCCACCCACACACATGACATTACTGGATATAATGGCAAATTCAATTAAAAAGATGGCAAGACGTTCAAATATATTTCCAGACACTCACACAAATATCTGCAAAATAAGCATTTTAAAAAGTGTTAATTTTCTTGGTGTTGTTGTGTCTTGGCTTTATCTTAATGGCTTTATCTTAATGGCTTTATCTTAATGGCTTTATCTTAATGGCTTTATGTTAATGGATTTATCTTAATGGCTTTATGTTAATGGATTTATCTTAATGGCTTTATCTTAATGGCTTTATCTTAACAGCTTTATCTTAATGGCTTTATCTTAACAGCTTTATCTTAATGGCTTTATCTTATGGCTTTATCTTAATGGCTTTACCTTATGGCTTTATCTTAATGGCTTTATCTTAACAGCTTTATTTTAATGGCTTTATCTTAATGGCTTTATCTTAACAGCTTTATCTTATGGCTTTATCTTAATGGCTTTATCTTAACAGCTTTATCTTAATGGCTTTACCTTATGGCTTTATCTTAATGGCTTTATCTTAATGGCTTTATCTTCACGGCTTTATCTTAACAGCTTTATCTTAATGGAGTAAAAGGAAAACATGGACAGAACTGTCTGCAACCCCAAAATTAATAAAATCGGCTGCGCCAATGTTTAGAAACAGAGCAAAACTTGTTTAGAAAACTGGTGAAGCACAATGACCTTGACCTTTGAGAAAGTACAAGCTTAGCAGCAAATAACGTATTCACAAAGTCAAACTGATGAATTGCAATTTAGTCATTGTTGAGATAAGGCAAAGAGTGTTTTTTGAAAAAAAAATATTGAAATTAGGAGCTACGGACAGACCGACCGACCGACAGACAGACAACCAGACTGCTACTGGAAGATAAATACCATGATTTGAAGCATAGGTATACTAAAACAACCAAATCTCTTCAGCTGTTTTTGACATAATGAGCAAAGCGTGTATAGCAACAAAATTACTTCAATGACCTTGACCTTTGCAGTAGAGCAGGCCACCAAAGCAGGTAATGTTACAATGAAGGTTGGTTAAAATCTATTTAGTGGTTCTTGAGATATGGCTTCACTTTGGCCCGACCGATGGACATTTGGTTTGTTCTGATTCCCTCTCTCTCTCTCCATTTCTTTCACTTACCCCCCCCCCCTCACCTCTCCCCTTCCCAACCGACTATGTCAAAGTCTGGACTACAGAAACGAAATAAGTCCAGAATAAGTAAGTTTAATCTCTCTCTCTCTCTCTCTCTCTCTCTCTCTCTCTCTCTCTCTGATTCTGTTTTCCCCCTCTCAGTTGAAATACTCCTTCTTTTCCCTCTTTCAAATAGTAATAAATAGTGACCCTTTCCATTATTATAATCAAATGAAAGATGATTTTATATAACAAAATTCAACCAACAAATAGTTTATTTATAATTTAAAAAATGAATGTCAAAATTATATTATGCTCAAAGATACTTGACCCCCCAAAAAAAGTTTTAATCATTTTATTATTCTCATGTAATGTTTGAAGAATCAAAATAATGACCTGTGGAATCATTTTCCTCTTGTATTGTTCATATTCCTCTGGAGTAAACATCTTTCCACCATCATCATCTCCAACAATCCTGTCAAAAAAACAACACCACAAAAGCCCCATGAATCGATAATTAAGATACACTGATTTAGATAGAGATGAACACATATATACAAATACAAATAAATAGGTAAGTATACACACTGACAGACAGACAGACACGCTAGAGAGAGATAGAGACAGAGAAAGAGAGACAGAGGGAGAGAGAGAGGGAGAGCAGTGATCGTCCTAGGGATTTGCAAAACCGGTACGACGTCACAGTAAACAAACCCACTCGAACGCAAACCGGTAGGCCAGTTAAGGAAACCGGTATGACCCATAGCAAAGCTTAATAATGCGTCACTATTTTTGCAACCGAAACTCTGCCGACGAATGCAGTGATTAATGTATTGCTCACCGTAAAGCCTACTAACTATAACTGAAACGATGTTTGCCAAAAATAAAAGTGAAAAAAGAGATTTTTGCTTCTTCATTATTACTAGCCTATCTGCCACTGTCGCAATACAGGCCTACTGACGAGCACGAGGAAAGAAAAAATCGAAAAGTGCGTGAGTTTAATTTATCCGTATTCACGATAACCTTGCACCGCCAATGTTATATCATTCTGTATTAATTACCTCAAAGAATATGGCAAGGCTACTGAATGCATTTGCAGGCCTCTCGTCTACACTCCCTAAACACATAATCAGCGTGGCTGGCTGGCTGTCTCTCTCTCTCTCTCTCTCTCTCTCTCTCTCTCTCTCTCTCTTCATTTCTCTAGTTTTTCTTTCTCTTTTCCTTTATTTTTTGAAACCAGTCAAACAAAATAAAAACCGGTAGGCTCTACCGGCTACTGATTTTTCAACCGGTATTTTTATTCTCAAACCGGTAAAATACCGGTAATTTCCGGTTAAAATCCATCCCTGGGAGAGACAGACAGACATAGACAGAGAAATACAGACAGACAGACAGACATAGACAGAGATTTGAACACTGGAAAAAAACCAACTTAGTGTGCAGTTACTGTTAACCTAAACAAACTTGAAAATAATCAAGCTGTGTAGAGTGGTTCATAAACTGAAGATGTGTGAGGGGTTCATGGGAAGTGAACAGCAATACATAGCTCTCCCTTCAAAGAAAGAAAAAGGGATGTAGGGAAAGGATAATAAAGACAGTCTGTGGAGAAGAGCATGATTCTGGTAGGAATGAGAGTTGTCTATTAGGTAGTGAGACTTTGACCTGAACAATAATGCAAACAAAACTGCAACATTAAGTTATGTATACACAAATATTACTGAACAACAAATGAAAATAACATGTAACCATTCAAGCTACTTTTTGTTCATGTTTAAATGTGCACATATTAAGTGTGAGTTAGTGCATAATGTGCTTTCATAAATGTTTTATATTATTATTACTTTTTAATGACCACCATTGTATGTTATAATTTCTCATGTGAGATAATATAGTTTTTCTGAATCTGAATCCTCACCCCACTTTTGACCCTTCGCAGTGCATATTGAATGTTGTAAATCAGGTCACTGCCATTCTTCTGCCTTTCAATTGTTGTCAATATACTGTACAAAGCCCTATTTAGTACCACATACCTACAGTTAAACACCCACTTTAGAAGCTCCATTATTGATTCCAGTAGCATAGCAAAAGAAATCCACAGTTGGGAGGAATAAGTGACTTTATCATTTGGCATGGTTGTTTTGCTAGGGCGTGGTGAAGTGTTTTCGATTGGTTTGACATAGGCTTACACCTGGGCCTATGATTATAAATTGAAAACTATCACCCTTTTCTGCTCAATACCTGACTACCTTTGTCCAAGTACAAGGTTTAAGGAACTAACCGTAAAAGTCATGATCATGAACACTGTCGACAAATTCCTATAGCTGTAAAGCTTAGCATTAAATAATCAGGAAAGAGGAAACCCTTAAAATATGAAACATTTGTTCCAAACTTGCTTCTACTTAAGTACTTCATGTTTGCACTGGAGACGCTAAACTTACTTTAAAAGTATCAAATCCAGTGGGGGAAAAAAGAAAGCATGGGGAAATAGTGGAGAATGGAGAATAATTAACAACAAACTTATAATTATCAACTCCTGTCTGCTAGAGCAGCATGCAAAAGATCTTATTTTAACTGGTCTGCAAGTCTATACCACTGATCAACACTGTACATGTAAGTTCTTTACAAATGTACACAACCATTAAAAGTGGTAAAACCAGTTATTGATTTATGCAAATTTATCCTCCGTGCATCCACAAACAAGTATGAGCGCAAAGATATAAAAATGATAAATTTAAAAGTACAGAAAACATCAGTCGTACAATCACAGATTTAACAATTTATATAAAGAATACGTTTTAAAGATAGAACAACAAAAAAACCACATGCTTTAAAAAAATATTATAATCATTAGGCCTACTAGACGAAGAATTAAAAAAAAGATGGTCATTTATACCTGTGGTATTCTAAATAAGCGTCAATTGCAGCTGCATTTTGTCCACCCACTTTTAGCGAGTATTGATCCGGAGCTCCAGCCATTTTGTTAGATTTTGGCAAACGCGAATGCGTTCACACTCTAGCAAAAAACTATTTTGTTGTCGCGCAAGCCTCTTCCTTGCTTTGACACAGGCTTTGGCAAGTGAGAACCGATGACGTAGATCCAAATGCTGAAGTTGCAAGCCGGAACTGCTGTGTTGTTTACATTGACAACTGTCGTATAGTTTGAAACTTGGCCTTCCAAGTTTATAGACTAAGGGAAGGCACTCTAATTCCCTTAACTTGAAGCAAGGAAGAGTATGCTCCCTTCAAAAGATAAACTCTAAACTCGATTGTATTGTCAGGATAAGTATTCCCACTCTTTGCTGTTTAATATGCACAGTTACAACGACACTGAACACGAACTGACAGCAACATTATTTTATTAAAAAATACTATCCACTAATCCACAAAATCATACATTTTATAATAATTTTCTAACAAGAGAATGACTATTAATAATGTATGTTCAGACTACATTGTGCACTGCAGACACAATAAAATAATAATCAAATATCAACAATCTCTCTCTTATTCTTACATTACAGATCATTGTGTTTAATGCGTTGCAGTAAATTCTTGTAATGCAGAGATTAATATTGTAAGAAAACAATTAATGTAATTAGTGTCTTCAACTTTTATTTTATCAAAAATATCTTACAGTACAAAACAATTGATAATTATGATATGTTATTCTAGATTTTTGAATACTCAGACAATATACATATGATAAAATATATTAAATAAAAAAACAATAACAATCCACCTCCATACAATTTCACAAACACACAAACACAAACACGTCTGTATTCAAGGCAAACTAGGGTGTGGGATGAAAATGTAGTTATCAGAAAGAATTTTTTTAACAGCGCAAAATTCACCTAAAAATGAAAGAGTTAAATTTAAAAAATGGCTCTTTTCGTCAAAAAGTTTACCTATTTCATCTCCTAATGCTAATCCATGTCCTAACTCTTTTACTTCAAATTTGTCTAGAAAACAGCCCGTCCCGGATAGAGCCCTTCCAAGTACTTTAAACAGTCCTATGCACTACAAGAGCACTTCCAGGTACTAAAAAAGCACTCCCATGTACTTAGAAAAAAGTGGAGCGCTGAAAAAAGTGGGGCTCTAGCTAAATGCCCCATTCTGCGCATAAAAAGGCAAGTTTAGCATCCCATTTCTACATGAATACATGCCCACACACACACAAACAGGAATTAATTAAATTTCTTTCCCAAATGGTATTTCAGCAATCTCTCTTATACTTTTATATTTTAAATAAAGTAAATTAAAGAAAATTAAAGTAAAGTGTGAAAAGAGAACAACTGGTGTTTAATTGCCAACTGGTGTTTAAATGTTTAAATTACTTTACTTTATTTTACTTTACTTTATTTATACATTTATATTTTGTTACAATGATAAAAATAAATGTTACAGAGGTTTCTTGAAATGATGGAATTCATTAAATTTATAAAACATTCATAAAATATTATTTGTTTTACAGTTTGACTCACTGTTACATAATAGTATACATAATTAGAATAGAATAATATCACTGTAAAACATGCATCGCTATAAAACATTAACAATATTACAGTAACGCAGAAATCATATCACTGTGAAATATACATAATAACACTTTAAAACAAGAACAGTAGCAACGTGAAACATGAATGATATGACTGTGAAACATAAATAATATGAATTAAAAACATCAATAAAAATTACTGTAAACTAAACAATATCAATGCTGTAAATCATCAACATTTCACTAATAGTAACTAGTTAACTTGCCTTTCTGTCTGGTATATTGAAGATAGTTTTTTTTTTTGTTTCTTCCGTGGTACCTACCTACCTTCCGCAAACTCCTTGCTGCAGCTGTTTCTTAGTGAATCTCTCGCTATTATTTTGTTATTATTTCATTATCTTTTTCTAATTGTTTCTGTTTTTATTTGTTATTATATTTGTGTATATCTTTTGTAATTCATTTGTATGTTGCTTATGATTATGCTTTCCTTATCATTGCTATTGTTCTTGTGTTGATGGCAATGTATTTGTATCTCAATGATGTAATTATTCCGCCTAAACTGACACAGATTATTGTAACTTATCCAGGTATGCACTCACTTAAGCTTTGCCTTTTGTGTATTCCTGTTACTGTATCTATGTATTTGTCAGATCAGAAATTTAACTGAATAAACCATTGTTTAAACAAAACAAAAAAATCAACATTGCAAAACTGATACAATGAATCATTTTGCCTTTTAAATATAAACACAAATATTAATGGTGTCGTTAACTCATATTACTGCCTGCAATACTAAAATTCAAAATTCAGCTAACACCAGTTTGGGATACCTACCATTCATTAATCATAGTAAATTTTCATTTACATTCTTTACAGGTCACAAATTAATTCGAAGACGTGTTTTCTTTTGGCGAATACAGTTTTACCCTAAAGTTCGCATCGTTATTCAATGATACAGTGGACTTTTGTTGCTCAAACCAGCCGCTAAAGTGTGAATTTTCCATTTCTGTTCTGACAGGGAGTAACGTCTTCTGTTTAACGGTACACCAATACTACTGTTGTCTGACCTTTTACCCAATTTTTGAATGAACCACGCAGCTTAAAGAGTGCATCCTTGGTGTCTGGAATAGGGTAGAGTCTGTTGTATCACTCCCAAAATGGAAAACCTTACTGAGCAACTTTGTTATGGATTCAGTCTCTTAATAACTTTGGCAGATGCTATTTTTAGCACAAGGGCAGTGGCTAGCGGGTGCTATTAATAGGCAGAACAACTATGGAATGTCTGGATTTAAAAAATAGCTGTACTTTCCAAAGAGTTCTTTTTTGCTGTAAGATATTTTTAAAAGTGGGGCAACACTCACTATGAAAAAAAGGATCTGTTGAGGGAGCGTGGTCAAGGTTGGTCCTTTTAACACATAAGACTATCCAGTAACAAACTGCAGACTCTGCTGAGAAAAATCAAGGCCACTTTTAGTTATTTCTATATACACATATAAGACTATAATGACTACATTGCTAAGTGTGTGGGGCCGGGTAGCTCAGTTGGTAGAGCGTCTTACTAGTAACCGAAAGGTACCTGGTTCGAATCCCGGATTGGCCAACGTGTGACCATATTATTTTCCCCTTACCATCAACTGGTTCGCTGGTGTCAGAATAATGTGACCAGTAGTCACCTATACGCTTCGGTGTCGTGTGACTATAATCTACAGTTACATTTACATTGCTAAGTAATACCACCATAGAAAGCCCTAGTGACCATTTGGCAGAAAGCGTCAAATATCCCCAAGTTGCCCAACAGACCACATACAAAAATGAAAAGTTTTGAAGAAAAAAGGGAGGTGACTGGTCTAGCGAAAAAGATAGTAGATAGATATAACAGATTAGGAACGAAAAAGAACAAATGAGAATGTAAGAAACAGTGGTAATTTAAAGCACTAAATTTTCACAAAGTTTGGATACTATATATACAGAAACCCCTGTCAATCCCATGGGGGTATATTTCTAATGCATGTGATAACATCTACTTCATTTGGACAGTTACTACTGGCACAAAAATTTGAGCAGCCTAATCCAATATGATTTTAAAACTGAAACAGTAATCTAAGTAGCCTAATCGAATATGATCTTAAGTACAAGATGCGTGATAAAATCTACTAATAATGACAAGAATGTCAAATGAAGTGACAAATACAGAAAAGATCAGAATACTTACAATTTAGATCTGAATGTGGTCTTGCATGATAAACCATAAAAATGTTTTTTTCGTTTTTTTTTTTTTGAGGTAGCAAATATTATGGCACATTATAGGAACATTATATATAAATTATCTACGTATTGTTATATATAAATTATCTACATATTGTGGCACAGTGTTTTAAAAAATATTTTGGAAAATAATATTTTAATTAAATTAGAGTTTTACACCCACATACAGAACTTGTAGAGACGCATCTCCAGTGAGGTGTCGTTAGCCCGGGGACCCAGACAAGTAAATCATCAAAACTCAAACAGAGAAAAAAGAAGGTTATCGAAACAAAAATTGTCAAATCTGTCTTCTTCTTCTAAACCAGCATCGCTGGATTTTCTTTGTTTTGCCATCACACGTCAGACACAGCTTAAAGTCTATATGTCTCCCTTGATTTGTACACGGTCGTCATTGTTAGTTTCTCATCAGTTCACAATCTATGCAATCAGGTGACAGTGTGGTAAAAATGTACAGCATTCAATGGGGCAATACAATGGATAGATGAGGCAACATTAACACAAGAACAATCGTTGTCTGAACACTGAAAGATGTACACCAACTCTTCAATATCACAGCTGAGTTCTTTACTGACGGCTGGCTTGGTGTTGGTAATACTGCAAAATAGAACAAATAGAGTAAATAAATAAATACAACAAAGTTTAAAATAATAAATACCACAAAGATTAACACATTTAATTTCAAAGAAAATGTTCACAAACTGTATTTTTTATAGTAAATTTGAAATTGAGAAGATTAAAAGTAAAATAAAATAAGTTTATTGCATTTTATTACATGATTATGTTTTCTATAATTCAAATAATTTAAAATGAGTAACTCTAAATATTGACAACATTTTGTAACTTAGTAAACACAGTCAAAATAATTGAAAACTACTTTGTCTTGTTTCATAAAAAGCTGAACACTTGCAAATTTTTTCTAGGTTTTAATTATTTTGTTTAATTTCCCGAGCTATTGATCGAGTTATATCACAAAGAACATAAAGGAGTTCGGATTACCGCAAGCTCCAGTGTTAGGGTTGATGTTGAAGCCAAGGGCACAGACACAGATGGTGAGGTTGTTTGATGCGTGTGCACATCGCATGCTGTCCCCACACTCTCCACTACTGTTGCACAGGTGACCCACGATGCCACCTGCACACCCAGTGTCTTCGATGTCAGAAATATAAATAATTACACGATCTATACACTCAGAAAAACTGACGACAACACAAAAAGTTTTAAAAAATCCTCCTCTGCAATAGTACACAAAACGTTTGTGTAGAACACAAGTGATAAAAGTGATGGGGTTGGAGTTTAGTGACAGCACTCTGAATATAATCCTTATTAGAGACGCTGTTCTCCTGGGATTGAGAGAACGACATGGAAGATCTATCTCCCGTCGTCTGTTGCCAATGGTTTGATTTTGTGGATTAGCACCATATATATGGCCACGTCACCAGAGCATCAGGCCTTGCAAAGACTAGTCTGCAAGGCACGGTGCAAGGAGGCAGGAAAAGAAGGAGATAGAAAAAGAGGTGGGAGGACAACATTCGAGAATTCGAGAAGCCATGAGGGTTGCTGAGGACAGAGAAAGATGGAGTACGCTGGTTAAACGATCTGTGGTGCCCCAACGACCTTCGAGTTACGGGCTAGGCTAGGCTAGGCTAAGATAGGCCATATATACAGATGACCATTTCACTGTGTTCTCAGCTCGTCAGTGTATCAGCTGGGCTTGCTGAAAACCAAGCGACTGGTTTCCAAAGCATGAGAAGACGCCTGAATGAAGTCCTCAGGAAAAAAAAATCTTCATGAGAAAAAAGTATCCACAATTTAACTGGTTGTCAACCGAGATGAGAAGGAACCTGACTTTTTGACAGAGAATTCATTGATTAAAATAGTTTCTAAACAGTCTGGAATAGACTGGCTTGATTGACTGTTGTAGTCTACGTTGCGCTGTTCTCCACGGTTGCATGGTAGCAATCCAGTAGTATACTTACTGGATTGGTTTCAGCTTAGTATATATATAGTATCATCTCACCACTATGTCACTAAATAATCTGCAGTATTTAACTTGATCGACACGTTTATGGCCAAGGTTGAAAATAGGCTTGGTAGCTTGGTATACTGGGGCTTTGCCACTATTAAGGGTGTCCAAGACTGTTGAAGAATAGCCAACTTTGATAGGTCACTGGTACTCAGTATGGTGTTCTTTCGTGACGCGTTGATCTCTGATTTTCGTCAATATCAATCTTCTTCCAGTTTCAGCCTTTGTACTATTCATCTTCTGCATTTATAGCAGCACACAGGATGAAACTTTGGTAGGCAAACTGTTTCGACCGTTGAAGCCAATGGCCAAGGCTTTGTATAAAAGACTGTCGAGATAGTCTTGTGATATGTGGGGCCGGGTAGCTCAGTTGGTAAGAGCGTCTTGCTAGTAACCGAAAGGTCGCTGGTTCGAATCCCGGATTGGTCAACGTGTGATCATATTATTTTCCCCTTTACCAACAACTGGCCCGCTGGTGTCAGTATAAATCGGTCCAGTAGTCACCTATATGCGAAAGTGTCGTGTGACTATAATCTACAAACAACTTGTGATAGTGGGGCCGGGTAGCTCAGTTGGTAAGAGCGTCTTGCTAGTAACCGAAAGGTCGCTGGTTCGAATCCCGGATTGGTCAACGTGTGATCATATTATTTTCCCCTTTACCAACAACTGGCCCGCTGGTGTCAGTATAAATCGGTCCAGTAGTCACCTATATGCGAAAGTGTCGTGTGACTATAATCTACAAACAACTTGTGATGACACATGAGCCAAGCTTTATGTCTTACACCCCCAGAGTAGAAACATCGGTCTGGTCGGGTTGGCTAACAAATATAATTGGGACCTAATTTCAAATCTATATTACACTGAAGTAAGAGAGGGGCACTCAGAGAGTTATGGTTTAGAATGCTGGTGTGGTGTTGCAGAAAATCTTCCACTTTACACTACAGCAAACCCTTAGTAAAGGTTGGGATCTTTTGGGTGACCTTTAAACACCACGTGTTCTTCTTTCACACTTTGCTTGTGTGTAATATTTGCCTTAAAATACTACGCTCTTGAAACCAACGCAGCTACTCTCTTAGTCCAAAGTACTACACACTACAGGACTACATACCGCAAGAACCATCAGCTTTGAGCAACGTTCCGTTGCCACAGCGACATCGTGCCACACTCGCTGGCCCAGTGCATGTCATGTTGGCGGCGCAGTCGGCGTCAGATTTGCAGAATACGCCGGCCTGGGTGGTGACAGGGGTATGAGTAGAGGGCCCAACGATGATGCTCTTTTCTGAAATGCCAACACACTTTTGCCATTACAAAAATAAAACAACAAGCCAATCCAAAATCAAATGCAGTGAAACGGCAATACATCATTCCATTGAAGTAATTTAGTAATAACAGGCCTGCAAAAAAAAAATGTCTGCGATTCTTTTATCTGTCAACATTTTACCCCATAGAAGGAATTTTTGTCAAAAAACCCAGGTTTTATCTAGATTGGTTTTTTGGTTGGTATTTTGATTTTGATTTTTTGATTTTTAATTTGTTGACACTTTATTTATCATTTTTATTGCGAAATTCTGGGCCGCCTCCACTGGGGAATGCGTAGCCGCAGCTTGTGGAGCGCCCAAACCCAACCTACCTAATGTTAGTATGTTTTTGAAATTTTGCTGGTGGAGCAAAAAGGAGTACCCGGAGAAAATCCCCGAGACGTTGCCCGAGTCGAAAGTAAGTAATATTCGGAGACATATAACGCCCAGAGGAGGGATCGATTCCACACCTGTCAGGTTCCATTGGTTTCTAGCCTGTGGACAAGGCAAGTTAGTCCCGCCTTAGACCACGCGGCCACAACACTAACAGCAACCGCATGTGTGTATAATTCCAAAATGCCGTCAAATCAAACACATACTTCACACCCATCTCCCTCCCACAGCATGTTTCTGAAATACAGTGAAAAGGCTCAACTAAAATAAACTAAAATCTGAATCTGAAATCTGTTTACTAACCGCAAGTTCTGGCAGCAGAGGCGTAGAATTGTGCCACGCAAATGCAGAATGAGCGAAGGTCGCCAGGAATTGCTACACACTGCATGTTGGCTCCGCAATCGTTTACCGTCCTGCACTCACTGCCTACCAACCGCTCAGGGACCCATAATTCTGCGAAAAACAATTTTCAGCAATTCGACAACTATAAGATATAACCTATATCACTGTTCAATGTTTCAAAACATTAAGATGTCTCACTACCGACAAGTGTCTAATTTATTCTTTAAAAGTTTGGAATAAATAAGTATTTTGTTCATTTCACTGGTAATTCTTCTTGTATATATTTTAGTGATAGATGTATTTGTTGTTTATGGGAGAGTATGCGACACATTGAGCGTGTATGTTGGTACAGATCGCAGCGCTTTGAGCCCATTGCCGATTTGAAGAAAAGTGCTTATATGGCATCCATTATTATTATTATTATTATTATTATTATTATTATTATTATTATTATTATTATTATTATTGAAAGTTACAACTGTTCTACAAATGGAGAAGTTTGCTTTTCCAAGAACTCGTTCACGTTTATCAGCATCATAGTACAACGATATGTCTAAAAAAATAGGTGTTTTCTCTCTTTTCGTTTGACCGAAGACACGGTACTCAATAATCTTTTGCCTTTCCAAGAACTCGTTCACGTTCATCATCATAATACAACGAAATTTGAAATGTCTAAAATAATACGTGTTTTCTCTCTTTTTCGTTGTTGGACTGAAGACAAGGTGCTCAATAATCTCCTAGCAAACAAACAGAACAAGGAGGAAGAGAAAAAAGATAGCGCAATCATGTGACTCACTACAGGACAAATCAGCCGCCGCCACGTATCCTTCAAGGCAGTGGCAAGTCTGTCGGCCTTGGGACGTTGTAAGGCAGGTCATGTGATCCGCGCATTCGGAGGATTCGGTGCACAGCTGTTCTACAGCTTTCCCTGAAAATCGTGACACCGTAGAATTCTTAAATATTATAACGAGAATGGAATATAAATGAATGGGAACACGCACTTCTGGGCCCACCCGAAAGAGAAAGGTTGACTATTATTGTACTCAGTTTAAAATCCACACGTTGGCTTACCGCATGTACCGTCCTGTCTGGCCACGGAACCATTGAGGCATCTGCACGTCTGTCCAAAAGAATTCCGCTGGCAGGTCATCAGACTACCACAGAGGTCTGAGTTAGGACATGCTGACCCTGCCTGACGACCTGGAAACAGAATTCTGAGTTCTGTTTTGTATGAAAAAACGAAGGCATGAACAAAACATAGGCCAACAATGTTCCTGATATTGTTTTTCGCCTGGCGAAATATACACAGGGTAACGTTAAGGTTGTAGCATTGTGTCATAGGTATCTATATCTGAGCAGTACAGTTCCCTCTATAGACCGAATGCACCGGTCAAATAGCCTTTCTCATAATGTGCGTGTGCATGCGTGGGTGCGTGGGTGCGTGTGTGTGTGTGCGTGCGTGTGTGTGTGTGCGTGTGTGGGTGATTATGTTTAGACGGCGTTCTTGTGACATACACTTGACAATCTACATACGTTATTTTGACGGACTCCGTTATGCTGACGTCAAACCAATGATCCATTAGAGTTAGGGTTAGGGTAAGATTAGGGGTAGGGTATAAGGTTTAGGGTTAGGGTTAGATCACTTAAAAGTAGACTACTTAAAAAAGAGGACGAAAGATGACCCATTGTTAACACAACGTATGTGGCGTTTCATGAGTGTCAAACAAAACGCTTTAAACAAGGTTGTGAGTGTGCGTGTGTGTGTGTGTTTGTGCGTGCGTGTGTGTGCGTGTGTGCGTCTGTGTAAGTGTGGGTGTGTTTTTTTGACGTTCTTCATGTGCATCTGAAAAGAAAACGAGCATTACTTGTACTGAATATAAGCAGTCCTTAACAAAAGCATACCACAGGTAGAGTTGGTCTTGGGCACGTGACCTGAAGCACAGACGCATGTGCTGTTGCCCTCTGACCCTTGACACTGCATGTAATCGGCACACGGATTGTCGGTGGAACAAGCAGTTGACAGCGGTTTTCCTATGGACAAACGGATCGAAATAAAGAACAGAATTTTGCAAGTCACGAATACATGGAATGAATACTGTTCTGATGCACCCTCTGTCCGGTCCCAGCAAACTTCCCCATCTCATATTCAGTCCAGTCGAAGATATAAACAGCACAGCAAGAGAATGGTCGGAGCGATGGAAAACAATGAATATTATGAAAACAATAAATGAGTCTAAAGTGTACGAAATTGACTGAACGTCGAACATCCGATTGAGAGTTTCAGTTGTTCTGAAATCGGGTTTCAGTTAGTGTCGATCCTATTTCATCTGGCGTTACAATTTTAGTAAAATAATGTGGGATGAAAAACAAAACTCACCGCACTTTCCGTCCTGTCTGTTCACGAAGCCTTCTGTACAGAAACACCTCTGGCTGCCAGCCTCTCCAACACACTCCATGAGTACATCGCCACAATCTGCAGACTCCAAGCACCCCTTCTCTGGACCTGAGTATATAAAAGACGGTCAGTGGAGCTTGTCTATATTAGGTGGTTTTTTTATTTTTTATTATTTTTTTTCAATCAACATTTAGCGTTTTTGCGTAGGACCTTTAAAACACACGCGGGCCTCCCGAAGGCTTTTTAAAATCGAAATTCTTATATAACCATACATATTTAATTGATAGTCTCCTATATGCCATGTGTTTCGGGGACTAAAAATGTAACGAACGCAACGCAACGCTTTAACAATGCATCGCCGCACTGAGAATGTTCATTGAAGCATGGGCAGTAGCGGTACACAAAAGCTCTAACGAATCTGATCTAAATTTAATGTTTTGGATTATTCACAAAAATACATAGTACTAATAGTCTCATCGACCCCCCACCCCCTCCAAAAAATGGAGGGGGTTTAGAGGAAAGAGGGGGAGGGGGAGGGAGGGTGGTAAGATATATATGCATAACATGTTCAATACTTTATCAATTACAATAACAAGAAAATCTCACCACAAGAACCGTCGTCATTCAGGAGATAAGGTGCAACGCACCTGCATATCTGGCTGCCTAGCAACCCAGCGCACTCCATACGGTCCCCACAGTCATCATCATAGGAACAACCTTGACCTTCTTGTGCGCCTGTAAAGGAAAACAAATCACGCAACAACAAACACAAAGGAATACAAATCATAAATATATTTCACAATTTCGGCCAATTACCACCACCATCACCACCTCGTCTGTATCATCACCTCCACCACCACCACCGCCACTACCACCACCACCATCATCATCATCATCATCATCATCATCATCATCATCATCATCATCATCATCATCATCATCATCATCATCATCATCATCCAACACATACTGCAGGCTCCGCTGGCAGTAGGGATGTAGTAGTCGCTGCAGATACAGGTGCTGTTGACGGTGCAGTTCATATTGTCCGCACACTCCTCCGTCAAGGAGCAGTCCCCTCTCCATGCCACGCCTGCAACACCGTGAGTTGTCAGCAGTCCGTGGTGAACGTCTCACCACAAGGAAACGGTGACTCGGTGAACGTAACTTTGAAAATCGAAGTCAACGCAAAAGAAATTCACATCACCTTGACCTTTACAGTCAAAAGGTCAGCGTGAAGGAAACTTTAAAGTCAATGTTTACAGTTATTCTTTACAGTCAATGTTAAGGTGAATAAAAAATATTATTATTCGTGACTGTGAGATTAAGGTCATAGTGACGGAATAGTCTATCTAATAACAACGTCAAGTTCGCGAGAAATCAAGCATAATTCTCTCAAAGTTTACAGAGCTAAGTATAGACCAAGATCGTCTAGGAGTGCACCGACATTTAAAAAAAAATCTTCTTGCGAGATACATCGACAGTCAATTTCCTATAAAATGCATAACTTTGATCTCAGTCCCTTAGAGCCTCAGTGTCACGACATAAGCAGAATGAATAATGAAATTACGCCTGCCATTGCTGTTAAACCAGTCTCAGTCTTCATGAGGAAAAAGCCATGTCTGCATGATAGCCTTCATGACATGAACAATGAAATAAAGTTTGTGTAGAAATGACTCTTACCACACTGTCTGTTGCTCGTTGTGACATAGCCCTCCCAACACGTACACAGCCCATCATCACACTGCATGAAATCACCACAGTCTGCCGTATAGCCACACTCCCCGCCAACCTCCACCCCTGCACACCACGTTACAATCATCATCATCATCATCGTCATCATCATCATCATCATCATCGTCATCATCATCATCATCATCGTCATCATCATCGTCATCATCATCATCATCATCATCATCGTCATCATCATCATCATCATCATCATCATCATCATCATCATCATCATCATCATCATCATCATCATCATCATCATCACTGTCATCAATGTAGTCATTATCATCGTCGTCGACGTTTCATCACTGTGTGGTGGTAAAGCATCATCGCTATGGTCGTGGTCATCATGATATTTGTTACCATTTCACCAACTCTTTAGCTGATTACCTTTTTCCAATCAAAACCCCTCATGCATAGATTATCGTAATGGATTAATCAGGACAATGACCTCCTCCTCTTCTTCTCCCTCCTCCTCTTCATCGTCATCCTTAACCTCCACCCCATTATTAAGGAAAAACTCACCGCAGCCACCTGACGATTTGATGACGAAAAAAGGTCTGCAAAGGCACTGCTTACGTTGTTCCTCTGACGTTTGACACAGCATGCCGTCACCGCACTGCGTCACAAGCTCGCAATCACTACCGACCACTCCCCCTTTAATGATAAATTTAAAAAAAAATTCTAACGAACTCAAAAAATAACAACACATTGTTATTTTTAAAAAAATATAAAAAAATACTTGCATCTTTCGCTAGCTTTTCAGTTTCGGATTTTGATTTGTTAAAATGTATTAACGTTATACACGACATACTGACTTATAATAAAATACGTACAAATCCAGAAGATCAAGGTATGACACCAGAGAACAAAGAAAACTTTATTCGGGATAGCAGAAGGACCAACAAGAGCATAAAGCATTCCCATTGTCAAGGCCGTCTGGCGTGCTGATGGTCGTGACATTTTTCTCTCCCCTAGATATTCTGGTTAAAAGCGATTAAATCAAGTTATAAGCAACCATTTCTCGCTGTCCATCTTAGCAGAATAATTGCTGTGGTGGTTCAGTGCTGATTTAGCTCATTACTCCCTCTTTCCTCAGTGTTAAACTTCCATGTTCGTTCATTAAGTTATAGGCAATTATGAACTTCATTTTGACCGTCGTAGACCGCTATATTGACATGTGTCTCCAGTCCACTATTGACGTAAATGACGTGCCACACTTACGGCACTGTGACATAGCTGTGACGACGTAGCCAGAGACACAGGAACAGACGGCATATCCATACGTAGCCGACATGGAGCAGTTCATGCTGTCACAGCAATCTTCAGTTTCTGTGCATGCCTCCCCCTCTCCTAAGCCTGCCGGCAAAAGGGCGAGAGAAGAAAGGGTTAACAGCAGTGATGATGGTGATGATGATAATGCTGCTGCTGCTGCTGCTGATGATGATGAAGATGATGACCGATGATGATCATGGTAAAGAAGAATTGTGAGAAACGCAACAAAATGAGACACCTTTCTCCCTTGGCTAAGTGGAATTTAAAATATATTAGCTTTATCTGCAATATCCAGCCATGCATTCCTATAACCAGTGTTTCATCTGGTGATTGCAACACTCACCACAAGAATAGTCCTCCCTGGTGACGTAGCCATGGAGACACGTGCACTTCAAGAGGTCAAGGTCACCTGTACAGTTCATGTGGTCTCCGCAAGCGGACGTTTGCAAGCATTCGGTACCCGAGGCTTGACCTGAATGCAATAAGATCGCCCAATAAAAACAAAACCAAAAAGGATAATAACGATTGCCTTAGTCATGAAAATGCAGAAGATAACTGTGATAACAAAACTGTCGGTGGGAAGAATCGTCCTTAAATTGAACTGTTCCAAACTTGAGACACGAGCTTATATTTAAGTGACGCACGCACGCACACAAACACCACGCCGCCATCATTAGGACAAATCCATACATCATGAAACCTACCACAGTTGCCGTCTGCTTTACGGATGAAGTCTTGTATACAGCCACAGAAAGGCGTCTCAGCATCTAAGTTACACTGCATGTTGTCGCTGCACTCCACGTCTTGTGCGCACGTCTCTCCTTCTGCCTTGCCTGACAACACAATATTATTGTTGTTTCCCATAATTATTACAAACTATACTGGGGTTCACTCCTCCTCCCCTTTCCAAACACTCCACACAACGAACCCGCAGTCGTAGGGATTGAACCCGGCCATTCTGTCAACAAGGCACAGGCCACAGGAGCAAACTGCATACATCTTGATTGAGCAGGACGGCTTAGTTCTTTTGGAGAGTTTGTTGGCTTTAGATCACAATTCCGAACAGCGCCACGAGCGGCTGTTTAAGCTGGTAAGTGTGCTATACAAAAATAATGGTGGTTTTCTGTATACAGTGTGAAGCAGGCCTATACCAGTGAAAGTCACTGACAGAGCTAGTACGAATGAAAACACAAAGCAAATCCATATTGTCAGTTTTGATAAGGGGATCTTCCTTGTGGGCACTTGGTAATGTGTCTGTTTTGTAATATCGGCGTCAACAACCAACAGCAGCACTCACCACAAGAACCATCGGTCCTACTGACGTAAGAAGGGTCGCACTGACACGCTTGAGTCCCGTGTGTCGTAGTTGTGCACGTCATATGATCACCGCATGAAGTCATCGCTGAGCACGACTCACCGTCCGCGGCGCCTAGAAAACACACAATGTTAGCAAAATAAGGTTAAACTAGAAGGGCAAATACTATATGACTCTCATGCTCCTTATGGAACTTGCAAAACTTAACATGAAAATGAGTGTTCAGGAAAAAAAAATTAAATGGTGGCATTAAAATGCAAAGTAATACCGACTTTGATCTTTCTATGCTCTTGACCTTGAGTTGCTCTTAACCTCCGGCTCCAAATACACTCATGTAATACCAAATAAACTACAGCAAAAGTTGTATTATGCTAAAAAAAATAAGAGCTGTGACTTTGGGATGACCTTGACCTTCAGTGACCTTGACGTTGGGATGACCTAGAACCTTGATCTTCACATGGCCTCTCATGCTTATGTATGATTAAATAACTCAATGTTGCATACTATGGGCTAAATAGAGCTATCCCACTGTACGATAACCTATTTTTACAAAAAAATGTTTTTGCAAGGCCTAAAACTACCTTGACCTTCAAGATCAAAGTAAAAATGGAACAAATATGAAAGATCAATCTATCATCTCTAAATACAACAAGTTTGAACTTTATATCTCTCATAGTTCAGGATCAATGTCACTTCAAAGTACCGATACTAACTGACTTTGGACAGTTCCAATGACCTTGAGCTTGGAGAGAGGTTGACCAAATGTGCACAGGATGTGTGTCTCATTAATATTTATCATGCAACAAAGAATCATAAGTTCAATATTAATAATTTAGAAAAAAAAAGGTGAAATTGTGAAAAAAATTGTTATTTTCTGACTAAAATTTATTGACCCTGTGACCTTGACCTTGAAGTGAAGTAATTCATTCATTGATCAGTTATGAGGTTATTTTTTGCACTATTTATCTCGCAAAAATCTGGACAAAAAAAAATGTGGGGTCGTGGAAGGGGGCATGTTAGTCAAAAACGGTGTTTACATGCAACATTTCTCATAGTAATTTATGGAAAAATGCTTTACCTCCAGCAAAGAAGGGCACCTCTATCTTTGTCCATTTACTTTCAACTTTCACTTATTACTGTCTCACAATGCACTTACGACATGTCCGGTTGGCGGTAACCACGTGACCAGGAGAACAGAGGCAACGGGACGCTCCTGCAGTGTACACACAGTCCATGAAATCACCACAATCCCCAGTTTGATCGCACAAGCCAGATTGCAGAGATCCTGAAATTATTATAATACAATAGAGTACAGTACTTTACAACACAATGTAATACTTCACAATACAATGCACAACAATATAATTCAATGCAATACAACATTATTACTCTCGCACGAAGCCATAATCATCTATATATTAATCGAGCAGCCTTTTCAGATCACGAGGGGCCGTTTTAGCCAACCAGCGGCTTTGTTGTGAAGTTAATTTCGAGCTTCAGTTGGCTCCAAGTTTTACAGATTACAGCTGAACTGTCCATATAATTGCTTCCACGCGAGTTTTGCCATTCGGCGCTCGATCACCCGCTGCCGATACAACGAAACTTAACATTCTTTTCGATCGCAAAACGGCTTTAGATTGCATTTTACTGCGTCCAAAAACACTGTAAAAACACATGTGTGAGACGGTATTTTTAGAACCAATCATTTTTGTCCTTAGCCCTGCCATCATTTCCGCATACCATTTCTACCAAGGATTTCGTATTTTATTCCAAATCGCTTTTAATCGATCGGCGTTCGCTATATTGTTGTTTAATCCAGTTTCAAGTTTATAACACTATTAAAATCGACGGGTTCAACATGTTTTATGATATGGGACCTAAAATCAGTTTAGAGAATTATAGCATCCCGTGGTTCAATGGATAAGGCGTTTGACTGTCAATAAGGAGACGCGGGTTCGTATCTCGCTTGGTCCTTTTTTTTTTTTTTTTTAAATAAAATTTAATAATACAGAGCGAGAGAGATATAAGAGAGATATAGATAATAAAGAAAAAGAGCGGAACAGAGGCAACTGAAAAACAAAACGAGGTGCAAGTAAAATGCTAAAAAAAAAAAAAAAATAAATATATAAATAAAAATAAAATCATAGCACGGGTATTAATAACTGCTTCATATTCTTTTTTTTTTCATTTATCCATGATGCGTGTACTTCTTAGAACACTTAACATCTTATGCTTTTAAAAAAAAAATTAGGTATAGGTAGGTCTGTTTAAAAAAAAAACATTTAGAAAATAACATTATAGTTTTATTGTAAATTTCATAGCATAATTAATTGTCATTCGATTCATCAGAAAAAAATATTAAATTAAGAGCAAACTTTACATTAAAAATAAATATTTAGAATCTAAATTAAAACTGAATTGTTCCCAAATAAATATCTGTAGGGACTAAAGGTCCATATTTACATTTACATGGCTTGGTGCTTTTTTTTAATGATTGCCTCAATTTGGTATTTCATTGGTATGTATTATAAGGAAAAAAGTTCTGTGCATGCAGTGATAGCATTGCCTTATATACAAAATATAATAGATACTTTTAATTATACAACAATACAAGACAAATGAATTTTCGTGCTTTGCTCTTCTTCAGATTAAAAACAAACATAAAATGACAAAATGCTGCAGAATGCACAAAAAAAGTCACTTCCAGGAAAATTTTTGAAACGGGCATATAACATCAGGCCCAGCAAATGGGTCATCAAAAATTTATTTGGACGGGTAATAACTGCTAGTTATATCTTAATATAACAGACATACATTTTCTGCGAAAATATAACCGACATTATACATTAGTGATATAGCTCACACAACACTTGATAAAATGTTAAGTCTCTGTTGCTCCACTACAAGATGAGTTTTGCAGGACATGATCGGCATGTTCACTTTATTACGTATTCCAAAAGGTACATTTTAAAACGTTTACTGGAAAAGAACCTGCTTTCAGGTCTGATAATCATTAGGTTCTGTTTGAAAACAGGTGATCGGAATTTTTTTTATTTTTAAAAACAAGTATAATTAGTCCCACACTAAATAATTAGTTAAAGGAGTCTTACAACTTCCCTCCCCTTGACATACAGAGGGAAAATTCGAATCGCTCAATAACATTAAAACATCAAAATAAAGTGTGAAAGAACAACTGCAAATGTCACCAGATGGATCTCAACCTGTAGTTTAATAAGGTTTTGGGCAGAGCAGCTGTAGTGCAAAGTTGTAGTTTCGAGAGCAATGTATGTAGTCCTTGTACGACCCTGCAGACTTTAATACAAGTAGCCTATAGCGAGCGGCAGTCTGCATAACACTGCGGTCATACAATTCTATTCTGTTCCAACTAGCACAGTAAGCGTTACTTCCCTTTATAAACGTCTAGTTCTGCTTACCACAAAATCCATCAAATCTCGTGTCGTAGCCCGAGAGACAGTGGCAGGCTTGGTTGGTGCTGTTGATGGTGCTGGTTCTACAGGACATGAAACGACCGCATGTCTCCTCTGTCAGGCACACGTACGACACTTGACCACCTGTATATGTACACAACGATAATGTCAACGGTCACGATGATGATAATGATGATTGGCGTAATGATGATGATGATAAGGACGATAATGGTGATGCTTTTGATGATGACGACGATTATGATGGATGATGATGATGATGATGATGATGATGACGACGACGCCGACGATGACGAAAGTAGTGATATGATGATGATGATGTTTATACAGAATAGTAAATTATGAATAGTAATGATAAATCAAGAACACGTAATAGTTTTAAATGTTTGATACCGCAGCACTGTAACAATAAAAACAAACGATTATAACTGTAGGCCTAATTCGCTCCATTTTCCTCTCCCTGTGAGTGTGTGTGTGTGTGTGTACGTGTGTGTACGTGTGCGTGTGTGAGTGAGTGTGCGTTTGAGTGAGTGTGTGTGTGTACGTGTGAGTATGTGTTCGTGTGAAACAAACGATTATAACTGTAGGTCTAGTTTGCTCTCTTCCTCTGCCCACCCCTGTGTGCGTGTGTGTGTGTGTGTATGTGTGAAGCAAACGATCATAACTGTAGGCCTAATTCGCTCTCCATTCCGCTTTCTTTAGGAAAGCAAGACAATCCACAATTATAAACGAAGTACAATCGAGTCATGTTTGTCCATTAACTCCTCTCGTGCACTCACAACAAACAAAATTGTCATAATTCGAAGTATTATATGACAATCGTTAACATTATGATTGTGTAAATGACTCAACAACAAGAGGAAACTATTGGAAAGATTATTCACGTCTTAAATCACGAGGCAGGACACACACACACACACATACCCACCAACACCCACCCACACATACACACACAAGAGTTTATTTAATTGTACAAATCTAATGACAGCTTAGTTTCAATACCATTGTCCACCATTCTCAACGACAGCAGTTCTTCCAGTTGTTCCAGTAGTATAGTACATCATATGGAAAACCTTACCAGTTTGCTGGAAAATGACATAATAGAGAGCCTAGGGTATGGAAATAAGTGCAGAGAAGACCAAAATGATGACAACAACACCAATGGCATCAACATGAACATCAATGTCCAACGCCAATCCCTCAACACTGGACATTGCAAAGACTTTTCTGCAAGGCACGGTGCAAGAAGGCAGAAGAAGAGGGAGACAGAAAAAGAAGTGGGAGGACAAAATTCGAGAATGGACTGGCTTGATACTGAGCGAAGCCATGAGGGTTGCTGAGGACAGAGAAAGATGGAGTACGCTGGTTAAACGATCATCTGTTGTGCCGCTACGACCTTCGAGTTACGGGATAGGATAGGAAGGACATAATACGAATACATGACTGAGACACGATCCTGGAAAAAGATACGACACAATTTACAAAGCTTGAGATACATTTATTTAACGCATTTACATGACTCAACAGGCTATTATTTCAAATACACGTTTTTGTTTTTTTTGTTTAGGTTTGAAATGACAAAACATACACAGTTTTGTTTAAAGTATTCTGCACGGAATATGAAACATCCTCATGACTTGGCATCTACATTGTTATCAGTCCCAACGCAGTAAAATAATCTGAAGTGGGTAATGCTCAATTACATTATATCACCCGTCTTTTCTTTTCTTTTTTTTAAATTGTATTATTATTTTTTTAATACAATCGATTTCATAACAATAGATTTCCGGTAAAGAAACAGTTGATTATAATTTTGCTCTGTAAACAATGTCTATCCTCAAAAAAAAAAGTTTGAATAGCAAGCCTTTGAAATTTTTTTTCTCAATGTTTTGCTGGATGTTATTCTAACGGGATTTTTTGGTTGAATACAACTGAACTGGTATAAAACAATGAAGGAAGTTACGACCCTCAGAACAAAGCAGATAACAATGTAGCTTAGATCAGCAAAGACTGTACATACAATTCACAGTCTTTTGGTCTCAGTGTGGACATCGGTACTGTTTGGGTAGTGTGAAATATCACGATTTTACTGAATTAATTTTTTTTAAATGGTTTTAAATAAAAGCAGAAAATGCCATTTCGGTCATTTTGGATAACCATGTAACTTTTACCAGCAAAAGACAGTACACACTGCAGTAAAGTGATATGTTTACAATATTCAATGTCTTGGGCAGCAGTGGTGGTTCATTTGCATTGTCCCGGTACTAAAACAACACTACTTCATGCCTTTCTTGAATAAACATGACTGTTGGAAATCAAGGAAGGAAATTACGATCCAGTCATCGGAGATAACCATTTTGCTTTGTAACAGCAAAGGCTGTATATGTATACGTATATAGTTCACTATCTTTGGTTATCACTATGGTAAACCATGAATTCCTTGGTTGTTTTAAATCAAGGATAACAATTATGATTTGGCCATTGTAAACACCTATTTCGTTTTGCATCAGCAAGTATCGAACATAGTTATTATTGCGTATAACTAGGACATTGTGCCAAGTCTTGAGAAGGGTCGTACATATAACCTTTCTTCGGTATCAGAGGTTGTGGTTTGTTTGTACTGTAGCAACAACATTGTTCATATCGCTGTGTGCGTTTGTTCGGATAACGCTACGTGTTATGTCAATTATTATTTTTTTTGTATCTCACATGGTAATCAACGGTTGTCGAAAGGCGGTGTACTTTTTTTAAACAGAGGTGAATGATTTTGAGTTCTAGAAGGCCACTTTCAAATACTCAGTTCAAAAGAAATGTGCTGTGAAATGCGCTATGAAAACGCTATGTGAACACCTCGATGTGCTCATCGTGGTTATTGTCTGACATTGTAGGCTAGTAGACTGTCCTTGCACAGCATTGTGGACTTGCGGTCAGCAGCAAATAATGTTGACATTAGATGGCCAGTTTGAAAGACTCCGTTGAGAGAAACTGTGCTGTCAAAGTTCAACGTACTGTGAAATAATATTACTGGTATGTGAACACTATGCTTTTTAAGTATATCACACTATTAATTTAGTTCTCGACAATGTTAATTATTTGTAAAGATTCGTCAGTGTTAAATATTGTACAAAATGTTATTTTTTTATGTAAATAAAATAACGGCCAATCTGAAATTACACCCAAAACAACAAAACCGCAATTTAATATGGCTCTGAACATAATATTTTCTTGCAAGCTTCAAGATTCAATCCCATTTTTGCCCCCTTTTAGGCATAGGGTGTACACAATCATATGCACATTAAACTTAATTCAGTTCATGACCATACCCTATTACTATAATTATATTGAAACATTCACGCCGGACAGATACCTTTGTGCAGGGAACTACCGTAGGCGAAAAATGTGTTTCATCGTTGAGGAATGGGTGTAGAAATAACACTAAGCTAAAAACTATTGTCGACATATTGTTCCCCCAAGGCAAGACATTTGAAAGGTGCTAGCATGCCAGAATACAGAGTATAGCATTAGTGCTTCAAATTCAAACATTACAGTGTTACATTACATAATGAGACCGTGAAAGCTGCTACAGTAAAACAGTCACAAGAGTTAAAGTACAAGACAAAACGTGTGTGTAGAATACATGTACAAAGTTGCCTTTAAGAAAGACGTATTTACTACTTCTGTGTTACAACGTAATTCTGTGTAGTGTACAGTTGTCAGGCGTTACTTTACTAGATTGCCTGTACGAGCGTAAGCTTTAGACAAATTGCATCTGCCTGTACAACAGATACATTTCCAATGACAGGCATTGGATAATTATAGTGTACCTCTATAAGCTTATGAAGTTACAGACACATTCATGTGCCTGTAGTGTACATCACGCGAAACCAAGTCTGACACCTAACGCCCTTCCTTTTGAGAAATTATAAAAAGGTAGGATAACTGAGTGGGGCCGGGTAGCTCAGTTGGTAAGAGCGTCTTGCTAGTAACCGAAAGGTCGCTGGTTCGAATCCCGGATTGGTCAACGTGTGATCATATTATTTTCCCCTTTACCAACAACTGGCCCGCTGGTGTCAGTAAAAATCGGTCCAGTAGTCACCTATATGCGAAAGTGTCGTGTGACTATAATCTACAAACAACAATGAGGGCACCACTGTCCCCTTTACGCTACGTGTCCGGGGACGTTGTTGTTGTTGTTTGTAGATTATAGTCACACGACACTTTCGCATATAGGTGACTACTGGACCGATTTATACTGACACCAGCGGGCCAGTTGTTGGTAAGGGGAAAAATAATATGATCACACGCCGGGGACGTTAATCTACGAAAGAAGAGAAGAAGATGAGGGCACCTCTAAATTATACAGCTGTGGATGGACCAAGATTTAAAACTGTGAAAAGAAGAACAACTGGTGTTTAAATGCCATCCACTGGAAACTATACCTATATAGTCAGGGCCTGGAAAGAGCAACTAAAATGTTGAAGATTTGCTGCAGTAGTACGCCAGCATTCAAAACTATAATGTAAATCTATATAATATTATACGATATGAAGGTGAACAGTTGGTGTTTCCTGTGTGGCGCCCAATATATCCCGTTCTTGTTTATTAAAAAAAACAACAAAAAAACCCATAACAAAGCAGGCGATGTAAAGAAGTAAAAAAAATTATACCAGCAAATAAACAACAAGCCTAACGTTACTCCCTTTTACTAGTATAGTGCATATATGTTAAGCAAAGATGGACACTTTCGCAAAGAAATTGAATAACAGTTAGTTTAAAACACATTTTAAAACACATAGGTTAAGTATCTCTTACGTGTGTGCGAAAGAGCCTTTATAGAGCAGTTCGCTGAAATGCTTAAGTTTTGAGGACTGTCATGAATGTCACCGCAACCTGCATGACCGATTATACTGAAATTCATCGCCCTGTAGTACATAGTATTATACGCTGAATTTCACAAGAATCAAAACTAATAGGCCTCTTAAATATTTCTGCTAATGTGAAAACGCAGTCAAAATGGGCAGAGAGGTTTAATAACCTACGAACTTACTACATACTTACACTTTTTATCTGTTTCTTCAGCAAGTATCGACTCCACAGTTTAGCTTTGATCTATTTATTTACCTTTAGAACATGCTCAACCACATTTAGCATTCTGACGTTGAGGTCTTGTACGCTGTGTGTAGAGCAATTGCATAGGGTTGTTCTCGTGTTGAGTACTGTAGGCTAAACATTACAGGGACTTGACTGACTGAGCAATGAAAAATATAAGATTGTCGTGAAAATGCGGACAGGCATAGCAGGGTTGTGTATACTTATAACCTCTCACAAGATTTAAGAAATTCATTTAAAGCAAAGAGAGCAAATTCAGTTGCCTGTCATCTGAAATTACTTTTTTGTTACAATTTTTTAAAATAATATAGCCGCGAATGTTACCTGGTTGCTACCACGATGTGTTAAGACATTTTCAAACGAGAAGCATTTTAAAAGGAAATTGGGATAATGTCGATTTAACGTAATTAAAGGGGTACACCTGTGAATGCAGACCTACGCAGTGATAGGCGTTTCGGTCTTGTCACTCATATCATACTTCCTGGTTTCAATACAAGGCCACCAAACGTTGGGTTATTTCCACAGTAAACAGACAATATAACATTTCCACAGTAAAGCTCATTATGTATATCTGTATGTGACACGTTAAGACAATTAAGTTGCAATTGTCGACAAATGAGAAAATTTAATGAAACAATGCAACACAAAACTGTGGTTTGTGCTACAAAATGTGTAGTCTGCCACAATTCTTTTGTTGAGATAGTGTCAACAGCTAGCGACTTCTAGTCATTTTCCAATTCACAACAGGATGTGACTAAAACCATGTATTCATCCTTGCGGTCAAACAGAGTTTAAAAAGACATTTGACCGTCTTCATGTGAAGAGAAGACATCGGATTAATTAAGACAGTAAAAAACCATTTGTCTTTCATCGACTTTCATCGATGGCTCATAAATTATCTCCATCAGCACCGTTTGACGGTGATGGAGAAAATCCAACATGCAACGCTTGTTTCGACCAGAAGAAGTACCTCAAGGTGCTGCCTTGTCGCCATCTCTTTTGCGAGTACTGTTTGCAGAAAATTATCATTGAGGCCAACTATCGCCCATTCCCGTGTCCACTTTGCAGAGCTATAACTTCCGTCCCGGAGCACGAAGCAAGTGGATTTCCTATCCACGGGGCACCCAAAGAGGTATGCAATGAAAACATGCATTTAGAATTGTTAATAATCCTCTTTGCCTATATACTTTATTGCCAGTCATATACTAACAAACATGGTACTGGGATTTTTGTGATGGACAAATCGCACACCCTTACCCAGGCCTTCCCCCCTCCTCCCACACACACAAACAACAACAACGCGTATATCACAATTACCCTATCCCGTAACTCGAAAATCGTTGGGGCAACACAGATGATCGTGTAACCATCGTACTCCATCTTTCTCTGTCTTCAACAACCTTCGTGGCTTCGCTCAGTGTCAAGCCAGTCCATTCTCGAATGTTGTCCTCAGACCTCTTTTTCAGTTTCCCTTTTCTTTTGCCTCCTTGCACCGTGCCTTGCAGGATGCTCTTTGCATGGCCTGATGCTCTGCTGACGTGGCCATACCATCGGAGTTTTCGTTTCTTCCCCACTGTGAGCATGTGTGTGTTTAATATTTATACCTTTACTATTATCACCAGCACGTATTTTGTTTGCGATCAGCTCTAAAGCCAGCACGAAGGTCAAGGGCGAGAACGGACAACCTTGCCTTATACCACGGTTAACATCAAAGTCTTCTGACATCCAACCGTTGTAGCCAATGCGACTTCTACTGTTACACATTAACATCGACACCCACCGAATAAACTGAGTCCCAAACCCAAATTTCCGGAAGACAGAAAATAATAAATTTTCTGGAAATGCTATCAAATGCCTTAGTAAAGTCCACAGCTAACAACAGGCCAGGTTTATTTTTTAATAGTAAATAGTCAATAACATCATCAATTAATCTTAAATTGCACGCACTATTTCTTCCTTTTATGTATCCTACTTGATCTTCATTGACTATTGAGTGAATCACACCGTTCAGTCTAACTGCCATACATTTGGCGAATATTTTATAGTCGGTATTTGTTAATGAAATAGGCCTCCAGTTAGACAACTGACTTTTTGACAAGTCTTTTCCGTTAGGAATGAGAGTTATGATGGCGGATGACTGGCTGAAAGTTAACGATCCGTTTTCAAAGAAGGAATTAAGGGATTTAATTAACGGGCCTCTTAACCATAGCCAAAAGACTTTAATAAATTCTGTTGTTAGTCCATCAAGGCCCGGCGCTGATTCATTTTTCATGTTTTTAAGAGCGTATGACACTTCCTCATGCGTGATAAGACCTTCACAATTTGCACGCTGTTCATCCGTCAACCTCGGGATGTGGCAGTCCCTCATGAACAAGTCTATTTTTTCCTCGCTAATGTTATCATCATTTAATGTTTCACTGTACAACTCTTGGAAATATTCCTTTTGCTTATTTAATATTTCAAATTGATCAGTAACAACAGAACCATAATCCAAATCCAGCTTTAGAATTAGTTTTGCATTAGCTCTTGATTTCTCAAGGTTAAGAAAATATTTGGTGTTTTTATCACCCTTCTCGATCCATTTAACTCTTGCACGTGTTTGTGCACTTTTAGTTTTCTCGTGTTCTGCCAGGTCACACTAGTCACGTTTTTGCAAAACCTATGCATTATTAGGGTCTTTAGCCAAAACCGATTCACAAACATCCAGCTCTCTTTGCTGGTCCAAGAGGCGATTTTTCTTGTTAACTGCCCTACTTCTACTATACTGCATTTTCTCTTCCTTTATTTTTAATTTATGTCTTTCCCATTTAACATCATTCAACAGCTCTACGTATAAACCATCCACAATGAATGTGTCTATCAAGTCATTAATTAAATCTAAGTATTGCTTTCCCATAACAAATAATTACTGAATTTCCAATAACCAGATCCTCGTTCAAGGTTGGAACATTTCAACTGTACGTAGACACACCTGTGTTCACTTTGTGTAAAGGATATGTTACATTCAGAAGCAAGATCGACAGCACCTGTTCTGTTTTTCCCCCAATAGGCTTCAACCTTGTCAGGGCAGCAGTTGTTTGTGCGATCCTGGGGAGGACTTCCTGTCGAGACCCGTTGTCCGATTGAATGGCTCCTAAATATTTGAAGCTAATGCACTGTGTTGAGGGACTGACCTTGGACTCTGAGGTCCGTGTTGAAGTCTTGGCTGTTGTTGGTCATCATTTTGGTCTTCTCTGCACTCATTGCCATTCCATAGGCTCTGGAGGTGGTGTCAAGCCTCTGTATCAGCTGTTCAAGTTCTTTTTCCTCTCCAGCCAATCCATCAATGTCATTCGCAAAACGGAGGCTGGCGATTGCTCTACCCTTTATTCTGACTGTGCCTTCATGTTCTGCAAGGGTATCTGACATGATGCGCTCTAGGAAGATGTTGAAGAGTGTTGGAGAGAGTAAGCATCCTTGAGGCAAGCCGATTGTTTTTCTGAACCAGGTTCCGATGGCGTTGTTGTGGAGGACTGCACTGGTAGCCTTGTCATACAGGCTTTTTATGACTTCAGTAATGTTAGGATTGATGTTGTACACTCTCATGATTGCCCACACAGCTGCATGCCAAACTCGGTCAAACGCTTTCTTGAAGTCTACTAATAATAACAATAATATAAAAAAAATAATAATAATACTGGATGCTATATACGCGTCTTTCCCCAAAATCAATCAGGTTCAAAGCGCGGCGATCTGTACCAAAATACACGCTCACCTGTCTCATCCACCCTCACACACACACAACAAATAAACATCATCACTCAAACAGGTGGTTGTGTTAGATGCAAGGAGATCGCTATTGGAAGACGAAAGAAACTCGAATTTTTATTTTTTGAAATTTTATATTGACTGTGTCCAGTACCATTATTGAAGGGAGGGAGGAAACCGGGGTGCCCGGAGAAAACCCTCGAGAAGTCTACAAACACATGATATAGATGTTGGTTTTATAGGTATTTCTCGCAGATTGAGGTTGAACATGTGCTCAGTGGTACATGTACTTCGCCCTGCCCTGATTCCTGCTTGTTCTTCAGTTATGATTTGTTCAGCTTGGGTTTCAACCTGTTGAGTATTATTTCCAAGAGGACTTTGGTGGGATGGCCGATGAGGCTGATGGTGCGGTAATTTTCACGCTCCTGAAGGTTACCCTTTTTGGGAAGAGCGATAACAAGCGAATGCGTCTATGGTAAAGGTCACACCCCACTCTGCCAGATCTTGTTACAGATAATAGTGAGGACCTCAATCATCGCTTCTCCGCGGGGCCGGGTAGCTCAGTTGGTAAGAGCGTCTTGCTAGTAACCGAAAGGTCGCTGGTTCGAATCCCGGATTGGTCAACGTGTGATCATATTATTTTCCCCTTTACCAACAACTGGCCCGCTGGTGTCAGTATAAATCGGTCCAGTAGTCACCTATATGCGAAAGTGTCGTGTGACTATAATCTACAAACAACAACCTATATGCGAAAGTGTCGTGTGACTATAATCTACAAACAACAACATCGCTTCTCCTCTTGCTTGAAGCAACTCTGCGGGTATGTTTCCCCACTCCCGCTGACTTCCCCTTCTTCAGCGATTGCACCGCGGCCTCAACTTCTCGGAGAATTGGAGGATTTTTTCTTCTTTGTTCTGGGTACATGCTAGAACTGAAGAGTCTCCGTTTGGTGTGTGGTTGTAGAAGTCAGAGCAGTACTCTGTCTGTCTATCCAAGACTTCTTGTTCTTCTGTAAGGTACATGCCAGACTTGCTTTGGATCGTGGAGACTTTGGGCTGTTTAACACTTCTCAGTCGCTTCACAATCTGGTAGGCCTTCTTGCTGTTGTTCTTTTCAGACTGTTCTCTATTTACTAGTACATGTATTGATCTTCTATCCAGTTCTCCTTCGCTGTGCGCATGCCTTTTCGGATGTCATTGTTGCATCAGCTCCCTGCATACCACAACAACGAAATACAACAACAACAAACAATACAAAATAACACAACAACAAACAATACAAAACAACAACAAACAATACAAAACAAAACGACAACAAACAATACAAAACAACACAACAACAAACAATACAAAGCAACACAACAACAAACAATACAAAACAACACAACAACAAACAATACAACAACACGAGTAACAATAACAACAACAACTTTTTTGTTCAAGTAGAAATTCTACAGTGTTCTGCAATAAAAAATAACAAAATGAAGTTATTCGTCTCTCATAAAGCACATTTACTATTTAGAACAACATTCACACATTTATTTCTCTCCTCAGGTAGAAACAAGACTGGTTGTGGTGGACGCAGGAAACGTTCAAATGGCGACACAGGGAACACTGACTACGCCAGGCGCTCCGTTGCGCATGTGCGGCACATGCGAGGTGGATCACAACCAGACTTTGTACTTCTGCACGCAGTGCAGGAACGTAGCGTGCGAATGGTGCCAGAATGACCACATCAAAGACAACCACAATCTGGTATTGGTACGACCGAGGTGAGTTTCCTCAGCATGATCAATACAGTTTTTGTATTTCCAGACTTATCTGGAAATACTTTGAAATAGTCGAGGGGAATCAGAACGAACGAAATGTCAGTCTGTCGGTCGGTCAGGAAGTCATATCTCAAGAACCACTGAACGGATTTTAACCAAACTGCATGAGAACATTATCTAGGTGAGTGGCCTACTTCTAATGCCATCATAGTTGCCAAAGGTCTCATTATGTTGTTAATTAAACACGTCTTGCTCAATACAAAAACAAACAACAACAAGAAACAAAAACAACAACAACAACAACAACAACAACAAAAACACGGAAAAAGCAATTTTGTCAAGTTTTGGTGTACAGGTACTTCAAATCATGTGCCTTCATTCAATAACAGTCTGGTTGTCAGAGAGTCGGTCAGTCGGTCGGACCGTCGCTCCGAACTTTGCTTTTTTTTCAAAACACATTTTTTGTCCTTTTCGCAAGAATAATTGAACTGAAATTTATCATATTTCAGCGGTAGAGATGACAGGCACGAACAAGGCGTTGGATTCTTGGTCCACAAAGACATTCTTGCAACTGTAATGGGTTGCCGCCCAGTCTACAGTAGATTCATTACCATCCGTCTGAGAGCAGCCCCTTTCAACATCACCATCATCTAGGTCTATGCCCCAACCTCAGATCATGACGACAGCGAAGTCGAGGATTTCTATGAACATCTACAGGCTGTCCTTGACCAAGGGCCGAAGGAGGACATAGTACTAGAGCAAGGCGACTGGAATGCCAAGGTTGGCCAAGATAAGCACCACAACTTGGGGAGACACATGTGGACTCCACTGCAACAACGGAACAAATGACAGGGTTTGAGACTCTTGGAGTTTGCGAGATACAGCAATCTGATACTGGTAAACGCGCTTGGTCTCCACAAAAAATCAAGACGATGGACATGGCACAGTCCTCGCTGGGAGCATCACAACCAGATTGACTACATCATGGTCAAGACATGCTTCAGATCAAACATCAACATTGGCAGAACACGCACTTTTCCAGAAGCAGACATAAGAAGTGACCACGATCTCGTGATGATGTCCTTCCTGCTCCACTTGAAGAGAGTAAACACAGCAAAGTGCACCAGACTAAAGTTCGACCTGGACAAACTGCAAGACCCGGACGTGGCAGAAATATTCCAAGCCACAATTGGAGGGACATTTGCACCACTACTGATTTTGGAAGCTGGTGAAGTAGATGTCCAACACCATGACCACCTCTTTCAACTGAGCTGTGACAGATGCCGCCACTGAGATCCTTGGAAAGCACCGCCCAAAGAAGAAACCGTGGATCACACCTGAACATTTGGACCTGTGTGATAAACGAAGAGAGATGAAAAATAAAAAGAACACATCACAGGAAGCTGATGCTGTCACGAGAGGCTAGTTTTAGACACTGCGGTAAGGCTCCATGCCTTAACAGTTCATCCTGCTTTGGCCTGTGTTTCATAAAGTCGAGACTAGCAGACAACAAGTTAGTTGTGTTCTAAACATGTGTAAGAAATCTTCGCTAAGGTATGACGTGGCATAAACCAGCTGACCTATATCCCCCCCGCACGAGGGCGCTAGGTATCACGGGGTTTCACGCGCTTTTAGTTGGCCAGCGTTAAGATAAATCATTCTTTGTCTAACTCTCACCCGAGACGCACACGCTAAAATATCTCTCTCAGAAGACTACGCAGGTGACGGGTGAAATTCAATTCATCGCAGTATAGCCATTAGCCTGACATTGTCCAAAAGGTAAATGATCAATCTTTTGTTTCAACGCGATTATTGATAGTATTATTGGGTTATGTTTGTGAAGTCTTGCCATGTTTTATACTTGTGAATGTTAGTAAAACTTTGCTTGACCACGTGGCTGACAAACGCGACCGGTTTAGAAACAACGAGGTAGCCCCCACTGACCAACTGTTGTTTCTCCTATTTGTATTATTGCATACCAGTGGCTGTACCGGAGAAAGTGTATACTGTTAATTACTTCTCCATGTGTTTATGTTAGCCATGATGTATATGTATAGGAATTACGTTGGAGATTCCAGTGGACCACGGACGTAAAAGCTTGTTCGTCTCTTATATGTATAAGTGGAGATGATTTTACTGAAGGCTGTTTCTGCCAACAGTGAGACGCTCTGCACACCCTTTGTAAACAAGGCGTTGCAGAAACTCGTCTTATGTTTTGCAGACGAGCAGGTTTGGTTTGAGGCAGGAGTTAGACCACTGAGAGTCAACCCTGACATTCGGCCTGCAACAACTTGAGCTTCGAGCACTGCGCTACGATAGCTCAGTAGTCAACAAACGAGACCAAGCGACAACAGCATCGCACCTCAACGGTCAAGTTAAGTGCTCTAGAAGAAGTGCACAAACACTGATCTAGAAGGACTGCGCGATAGTGCACTTGTCAAGAAAGAAAACGAACATTAAGCAAAACCAGAACAAAGTCCAGTGATGAGACAGTAGCAAGTATCGAGAACAGTAGCAGAATAGACCCATCAAAGAGCGAACTACTCGAAGTGAATCTTGGACTGTTAAGTTAATCCTAGCTGTATTAAGTTTTGGACATTTAAGTTAGTGTAGTGATTAGATATAGAGTAGAGGAAATAAATGTGTGATATTTACTGTTAACAAGTGGCTGGACTACCTATGTTTCACAGCCTTGCGAGAGCTAGTGTGTCAGTGAATCTTTACATGTTTCTCCCTATCTCTATAACTCTATCCACACACAGACCGGGCCAAAAATATAAATGTATTAAGATTAGTCATAGGGTGATCTAACTAGCCGATACCCGCAGACGAAAGACGAGATGAGCCCAGCAACAATAGACCTACCGTCACATATGCCTACCGAAAAATCAACAATGACATCCGAAAACGCAAGCGCACAGCAAAGGAGAACTTGATAGAAGAACAATGCCAGGAAATAGAGAACAGTCTGCACAAGAACAACAGCAATAAGGCCTACAAGACTGTGAAGTGGCTGACAAGTGTTAAACAGCCCAAGGTCTCCATGATCCAAAGAAAGTCTGGCATATGCCTTACAGAAGAACAAGAAGTCTTGGATAGATGGACCGATACTGATCTGCCCTTTACAACCACACACCAAATGGAGACCCATCAGTTCTAGCAGGTCCCTAGAACAGAGAAGAGGAAGAAACCCTCCCAATTCTCCGAGAAGAAGTTGAGGCAGCAGTGCAATCACTAAAGAAGGGGAAGTCAGCGGGAATGGACAACATCCCCGCGGTATTGCTGTTAGCCGGAAGGGAAGCAATGATTGACGCCCTCACCATCATCTGTAACAAGATCTGGCAGAGTGGGGAGTGACCTACACCATGGACCCAGTTGCTTGACATCACTCTTTCCAAAAAAGGGTACATTCAGGAGTGTGAAAATTACCGCACCATCAGCCTCCTCAGCCATCCCAGCAATGTCCTCCTGAAATAATACTCAGCAGGTTGAAATCCCAAGTTGAACAATTCATAGCTGAAGAACAAGCAGGATTCAGGGCAAAGGCGAAGTACCACTGAACAGATTTTCAACCACAGAATAAACTGCGAGAAATGCCTACAGCATCAACAGCATCTATATCATGTGTTTGTAGACTTAAAGAAAGCGTTTGACCGAGTCTGGCATGCAGCTCTGTGGGCAACCATGAGAGTGTACAACATCAGCCCTAACATTATTGAAGTCATCAAAAGCCTGTATGACAAGGCTACCAGTGCAGTCCTGCACAACAGCGCCATCGGAATCTGGTTCAGAACAACAATCGATGTGCGTCAAAGATGCCTCTTCAGTATAAATAGTATCCCCACTTTATGGAAATTTAGTGCTTTAAATTCCCACTGTCGCTGTCTTCCTCATTTACTCTTTCCTATTCTTGCTCTGTCCTTCACTCTGCTATACTATCTTCTTCTTCGCTAGATCAATGACCTACCTTTTTTCTTGAAAACTCTTCCTGGACAAGACTCCTTGTTTGTGTATGAGGTCTGTTGGATCAGCTTGGGAGTGTTGGACGCTTTCTGCCGGGTGGTCACTAGGGCTTCCTATGAATGTACTATTTAGCACTATAGGCATTTTATATGTATGTGTTTGGTTGATGATTTATAATGATGTTTGTATTCTATTTTGTTTTTGTAACCGGGGTGTTCGCGTAGTTGAGGTCAACCCTCAGCCGTCCCCCGCGTGGGATGTCTTTATTGTAAAGTGACTGGCCGGTGGAGGGCATTCAATTTTCCCACTGGGGTTGTTTCAGCAGATCTTTTATGCGGATCGGGGGTTGTTCGGTCCTGATTTGGCTCGGAAGAGTCCGCTGGACCTAAAGCAACAATAAATCAATCAATTCTCTCTATAGAAATAAGTGCAGAGAAGACCAAAATGATGACCAACAACACCAAAGATATCAACAGGGGTATCCAAGTCCAAAGCAATCCCTCAACTCCGTGCATAGCTTTAAATACTTAGGAGCCATTGTATCAGACAACGGGTCCCGACAGGAAGTCCTCTCCAAGATCGCACAAACAACTGCTGCCCTGAAAAGGTTGAAGCCCATTTGGAAAGACAAGACCTTCAGTCTACATTCCAAGGTAAGGCTGTTGCACTCCCTTGTCATCTCCATCTTCCTATACGCTTGCGAAACATGGACACTCACAGCAGATCTACAAAGAAGAATACAAAGTATGGAGATGAGGTGCTACAGAAGACTTCTGGGCATTTCCTATACGCAGCACATCACTAACAACGAAGTCCGACAGACCACCACACAAGCCGTTGAACAAAACGATAACATGCTCACAGTGGTGAAGAAAAAGAAACTCCGATAGTATTGCCACGTCACCACCAGAGCATCAGGCCTTGCAAAAACCATCCTGCAAGGCGCAGTGCAAGGAGGAAGAATAAGAGGGAGGCAGAAAAAGAGGTGGGAGGACAACATTCGAGAATGGACTGGTTTGACACTGAACGAAGGCATGAGGGTTGCTAAGGACAGAGAAAGGATGTGGAGTACGCTTGTTAAACGGTTGTCTGTGGTGCCCCAACGACCTTTGAGTTACGGGTTAGGATAGGATAGGATACTTTACCTACTGCTAAGCATGTTGTATCATTCGTATTTGTACTTTCGCAAAGGCCAAGGTCATTATGCTATAACATATTCTAAACACGTGTTGTGCTGTATCTACAAATTCACTGATTCAATTTTTATGATTATTTGCTTGCAGATAGTTCAGATAGTGGTCCATCATATCATGTTTTCCTTTTGCTTCGTTAGGATAAAGTCGAGTCACAACATCACCAACAAAATTAACACGTTTCAACATACGCATTTTTAGGTCACGTGAGTGAATGTCTGGGAATAACCTTTGAATGGATTGCCATCTTGTTAAACGTTGCGAATTCAGAAGAAGATTTACCATAATGAAACCTTACTGGTACTTTGAACAGAAATTACGGTTATAATTTAGCTTATATTATCGAGTGGATTATAGAAAATGGTCTAAGTGTTTCCTCGTGTAAGGGCAAAGTGACAGGAAGGAGCTAAATCAACCAAATCGAACACCCGGCAGAACAGAAAATATGCGCTATCCCTTGTGCTAATCTGCACTGTGGCGCAGACTACGCACAAAAGGAAGAGGGCAATTTCACTTTTTTTTTTTTTTTATTGGCCTAACCATAATAACAGATATCTTGGCGTTGCCTCCGGTTTGGACTTTACTTACTAATCAATAATCACAAGGTTCAACGAATGTGTTGAAGCTTTTTATGCAAGAGATGTAACCGAGAGTCTTATGCTGAATATTACAAACAATATAACCAAGATTATGAATTTTCTCCTTTCCTTAGAGACGAAGGGTTCGCACAGCAGAGAACATACCTAGGAGCAACCGAATGCAGCAAACATGGCGGTCTGGTGTTCACTCATTTATGCCTGAAATGTCGGGTACCTCTGTGCGAGTATTGCATAAAACTTGCCCCCCACCGCAAGCACAAGACCGAGGAACTGACGATATCTGGAGCAAAAGCTAGGGCGAAGCTGGAGCAAGTAAGTTTGGCATATTTATTTATTTATTTTCTATCTTATCATATCCTATCCCGTAAATCGAAATTCGTTGGGGCACAACAGAAGATCGTTTAACCAGCGTACTCCATCTTTCTTTCTCTGTCCTCAGCAGTCCTCATGGCTTCAATCAGTATCAAGTCAGTCCGTTCTCGAATGTTGTTTTCCCACCACTTTTTCTGTCTCCCTCTTCTTCTGCCTCCATGCACCTGCCTTGCAGGAGGGTCTTTGCAAGACCTGATGCTCTGGTAACGTGGCCATACCATCGGAGTTTCCGTTTCTTCACCACTATGAGCAAGTCATCGTGTTGTCCAATGGCTTGTGTGATGGTCTGCTGGACTTTATCGTTGCTGGGTATAGGAAATGCCAAGAAGTCTTCTGTAGCACCTCATCTCCATGCTTTGTAATCTTCGTTGTAGATCTGCTGTGAGGGTCCATGTTTCGCAAACCTATAGGAAGATGGAGATGACAAGGGAGCGCAGCAACCTACCTTGGAGTGTAGACTGGTGGTCTTGTCTTTCCAAATGGACTTCAACCTTTTCAGGGCAGCAGTTGTTTGTGCGATCTTGGAGAGGACTTCATCTCGGGACCCATTGTCCCATACAATTGTTCCTCAATATTTGAAGCTGTGCACCGTGTTGAGGGACTGGCCTTGTACTTTGATGTCCATGTTGATGCCATTGGTGTTGTTGGTCACCATTTTGATCTTCTCTGCACTTATTTCCATTTCAAAGGCTCTGGAGGTGGTGTCAAGCCTTTGAACCAGCTGTTCAAGTTCTTGTTCCTCTCCAGCCAGTCCATCAATGTTATCCGCAAAACGGAGGTTGGAGATTGCTCTACCCACTAAGCTGACAGTGATTATTGATTTCTTGTATCGTTCATATATAGCGCTTTTCCATATCAAGCCGCCTGAAGTGCCCACCTGCTGCATTAGGCGCATTGTCCGACGTCCCAGACATCTGAGCACACTCCTGGGCGATTGGAGATGAAGGAGAAGGGGCCTAGTGCTGGCTGGGTGTATTTATTTCTCTGGCACTCATCCGCCTAAGACATGAGCGTCAAGATCTTTTAAAGTCCGTGCGATGGAATGCGTGCGGAAAAAGATTAAACCTCCCGGACACGGTCTTATAAATGTAATTGTCTGACGATCATGATAAAGTGCCTAACACGGGTTGATAAGGAGAGAGCGGGAACAAGGCAAAAAGGAGGGGGAGAGAAGGGAGGGAGGGAGGGAGAGAGAGAGAGAGAGAGAGAGAGAAAGAGAGAGAGAGAGAGAGAGAGAGAGAGAGAGAGAGAGAGAGATTGGAGAATATTCTTAAACGTGCCACTTTAGCATGCTCTGCAGGCCTAAATCGTGCTAGTGTCTTAACAGCACTATGAATGTGACCAGCTATGCCATCCTACAATTAAAAAACAACAACACAAAATTGTTACAAAAATTAATTTGTGCAGTAATTATTTTGTATCCTACAGGTGGGGAGCCGCGTCCAGCCGCTGTTGAATCATCTGGAGTGGGTTTATTCGGACCTCCAGGCTTGCATTACAACAACCAGGCAGAGCCGTCAGGACATCGAGTACCAGATTCACCAGAGGGCCAAAGCCATCAGACAGAAAGTCGCAGAACTGGAGGCAGCAGCTATAGCGTCCTTGAAGTCTGCTTGTGAAGAGGTAAAGACTTTTGCACATCTATCAACGATCCGGCATTGAAAGCCCTTTCAATAAGGATGAAATAGGAAGTCTCGATGAACGGTCTTTGCAACGCTTGAGGAGAAATAGAACTTAATCTATATGCGGGCATCGAGCACGTCTTTGTCCCCTCCTTGTCCGATCGCTGATACACGCGTTTTACCCGTAAAATGTTTAGTAAAAGCTGCGCAAAAAAGAACAAAAGCGGTACTTCCCGAAAGCTGGGGAACTCTGTTATATGACATACTAGTGGTTTTGTACCCTGGCAAGCCAGGGTACACAAGTTGCTGTTTAAAAATGATATTTATTGCAATACACTTACAGTGGACGCTGTTGTCAAATGTCGTCTGCAAAGTTATATGTGACGTCACGTTTGGCGCTTGAATGGGATTCTTGCAAGATTGTTTGCGAATGGATTTTTGTGCGCATATAAGTATGGATGAAAAAGAAAGTGAACAGGTAACCTTCAGCTGTAAGAGAGGTGACATGAGTGCAAAAGTGTTTTGAATGGAAATAAAACAAAATTTGCGGTATTACTGTACGGCACGTTCTTGACACGGGTTGAATCGGAAGCGCGCGGAATGAGGCTATTGCAGCTTGTGGACATTTTGTTTATTTATTTATCTCAGAAACGATTAAACGTTCGGTAATGAAATGTCGGCTATAACGATATCGCGGGTTTTGAGCGCACAGCAGGCCGATCCGCAGCGCCCAGCACCTGCCCAGATCAGCGTCCATACCGGACAAACTTTACAGTAGAGGCGAAGAAGGACTTCCGGCTAAGCAATTTATATATATAGATGAGATTATGACATTGCACAGGTTTTTCTTTCCACTTTGTGTTTGTGTTACAAACGAGTACCAGATTGGTACTTTCTATCTATCTATACTATCCCGTAACTCGGAGGTCGTTGGGGCACAACAGATGATCGTTTAACCAGCGTACTCCATCTTTCTCTGTTCATGACATAGCTCAGTGTCAAGCCCGACATTCTCGAATGTTGTCCTCCCATCTATTTTTCTGTCTCCCTCTTTTTCTGTCTCCTTGCATCGTCCCTTACAGGATGGTCTTTGCAAGCCCTAATGCTTTGCTGACGTAACCATACCATTGAAGTTTCCGTTTCTTCGCCACTGTGAGCATGTCATCGTGTTGTCCAATGGCTTGTGTGATGGTCTGTCGGACTTCGTTGTTGGTGATGTGCTGCGTATAGGAAATGCCCAGAAGTCTTCTGTAGCACCTCATCTCCTGCTTTGTATTCTTCGTTGTAGATATGCTGTGAGGGTCCATGTTTCGCCCGGTGTACAGGAAGATGGAGATGGCAAGGGAGCGCAGCAGCCTTACCTTTTAGTGTAGACTGATGGTCCTGTCTTTCCAAATGGCCTTCAAACTGGTCAGGGCCGCAATTGTTTGTGCGATCCAGGAGAAGATTTCCTGTCGGGATCCATTATCTGATACAATGGCTCTTAAATATTTGAAGCTATGCACTGTGTTGAGGGATTGGCCTTGCACTTTAATGTCTGTGTTGATGCCATTGGTGTTGTTGGCCATCATTTTGGTCTTCTCTGCACTCATTTCCATTATATAGGCTCTGGAGGTGATGTCAAGCCTCTGTACCAGCTGTTCTTGTTCCTCTCCAGCCATCCCATCAATGTCATCCGCAATACGGAGGTTGGAGATTGCTCTACTCCCTATGCTGACTGTGCCTTCATGATCTACAACATGCGCACTAGGAAGATGTTGAAGAGTGTTGGAGAGAGTAGGCATCCTTGATGCACACCGATTGTTGTTCTGAACCAGTTCCCGATGGCGTTGTTGTGGAGGACTGCACTGGTAGACTTGTCATACAGGCTTTTGATGACTTCAATAATGTTAGGGCTGATGTTGTACACTCTCATGGTTGCACACAGATCTCGGTCAAACGCTTTCTTGAAGTCTACAAACACATGATATAGAAGTTGTTGGTGCTGTTCAATGGTACTTCGCCCTGCCCTGAATCCTGCTTGTTCTTCAGCAATGATTTGTTCAGCTTGGGGTTTCAACCTGTTGAGTATTATTTTCAGGAACACCTTGCTAGAATGGCTGATGGTGCGGTAATTTTTACACTCCTGAAGGTTACACCACTCTGCCAGATCTTGTTACAGATAATGGTGAGGACGTCAATAATCGCGTTTCCCTCCTCCTGCTTGCAGCATTTCCGCGGGTATGTTGTTCACTCCCCCTACTTCAGTGATTGCACTGACTACTACTAGAGATGGGAACTAGAGTTGTGGCGATTATGTGTAGCTATGAACTACACCGATTTCTGTTAACAAAAATGTGACAAAAAGAAAAAGGAAAATATATCCCGTTTCAGTCTTTTCCCTTCTATTTGTGTGTCACATATATCCACACAAACATCAACTTATACGTAAGTTTCGTTTAAGCTTTTCATCATTGCATACTGTTTTTGTGCAGAAGCTGGAGAAATACGAGGAAGACCTGCAGAACGTCGACGGCAAACTGAATGGAATGAAAGCCAAACAGCGTCATCTGACGTCATTGTTGGAGAAAGGAAATGACGTCACACTAGTCGCCATGGAGCCGTCGGCCAAGGACCACGTGCAGAACAAGACTCATCTCGCCAAGTTCACGTCCAGTCTTCCTCGCGAGGTTTTCACTTTCCGAGACCGCACCGCAGGCAGCGTCAAAGATTTTGAAACAGCAATGGAAAAGTTTATTGGATCATGCACTGTGGATAAAACCAGGCGGAAGGTACCGGAAACTTAACGTTCTTGATGTAAAATCAGCCAAATTCTGAATGCTGCTGCCTATAAATTCATTTAGACTGAAAAGTCATTCACGGTATATTCAGCCAGTTCCTGACGAAAAATTAATCTAAAATTAGCCCGACTGAAAACAAATTACTGTAAAATGAGTTATCTGCAAATTCAGGCGGAATAAGCATTTATTGATAGCATAATCACCCGAAGAACGTATGAACATTAAAACCAATCTGACTGAACGTTCCTGACTGCAAAATCAGAGTGAACATTAACTGCAATGTTACCTAGATGCCGAAGTGTAAATCAGCGATCTTATTAGCAAATATTTTGTTGTGTGCAATACCTCTGAATTTCACGTATCTATCATGTTTCAAAGAATCAAAAGTACATTTTGTGAAAAATTGTCACTTTTTCACTAAAATTTCATGACACTGTGACCTTGACCTTCGAGTGAAGTTATTCATTCACTGATTATTTAGGCGGTTTCATGGGTATACACAATCTAACCAAGTTTGGTTGTGATAGTTGAAATAGGTTTTGAGTATTTAGCCATTTTAAAGATTTTGCACAGACAGATGACGGACGGCGGACAGACAGGCGGACATTTCATTTTTTATTTTTGGACTATTTAGCACAGAATTGTACACATCTTTTGGGTTTTTTTGTGAGGGAGAAGGAGAGAGTAGGGGTCGGGGTGAGTACCTAGACTCACACTGATATGCATGTGAGTCAAAAACAAATGAAACAAATCTTGCCGCAAAGTTCATAGAAGTTCTGTTGAAAAGCAGGCAGGCAAACGCAAGTGTTGTTGGTACAATCCATGTAATCCCCGCACTCCTCCGCGTTCGCGCAATCGGCTTCTAGTGGCAAACCTGCCGAACATAAAAATCAACTTTTTAGTAACCTTGCAACATTTTTGTGATAAGACTGATATTTCTATGTCGGTGACATGACGCAGCCTGTATTGTACACATTTACCGTTGTAGTAGTGGCGAGTCTGCGTTCTTGTTAAGACTGTGTATTTAGTTAAACACATTAACTAATGTAGTGGTGGCGGTAGTGGCGAGTCTGTGTGCTTGTTAGGTCTGTGTAGTTAGTTACCCACAATCAACTGCTAGAGGTAGCGCGTGAACCTGACGATCTATTCTGCTGATAGTGCAACCGCTAATCTAGAGTGTGTGGTTTTTTTTTTTGTTTGTTTTTTTGGGCGTTGACACTATGAGTTCACAGGAGAATTCTTATTTTTTAATATGGTTGTTTCGGATGACTCAGCAGTCAATATCGTACACAGGGCACAAAATTGCAGCAAGTGTATAGTCAACGCTAGGGTCTATTTTTCTGCAGCCAGTGTGTTAAGCGATAATGGGTTTTATACACAAGTATATCAACTAACAAGTTAGTATCTCGTATTGCCCCTAGTCGACGTGCGGTGGTCCCGTTTAGCCACAAGCTGAAACGGGGATATCCCAAACCTAAAAATAGAATAGAGAATTCTGGGAAATCTGTTCTCGCGAAGATGTGCTCGCTGAAATGAAACGAAAGTTGGGAGAGGAACTGCATATTTCTGGTAGTGAACAAAGGCAGAAACTTGTCAGCAGTATTATCAGCGATGGAGTTCTAATGGACGAAGTGCTCCATACCTATGAGGTTGCCTTTGCTCGAGCAAAGAAACTAAAGAAGGATTTAGCCGACGTTATTTCAGAAAAGGATTTCTCTACCCATAATTCCCCTGGGTTTTGAAGTTTCTAAAAAGTTATTTCAGGCCGATGACGCTCTATGGAGCTCAAAGCATGTAAAGGGAAGCAATCGGTTGTACGCGCACGTCGATAGAGACATAGAAGAGAGATACTAACTTGTTAGTTGATATACTTGTGGTTTTATACCCTGACTGAAGGAAACAGTTGTATTCGTACTGACCGCAAGTTCCATCCAACTTGGCGAGCAGTCCGCTGACACAGGTGCAGGTCCTGCCTTCTTCGTCCGAGTCCTCACAGCCCATGTTGTTTCCGCATTCAGCCACTGTCTCACAGAATTCGCTGTGTTTTAGGCCTGTGGAAGAACGATACAATATGAATACATCCCTGTGTCTATAGGCCTGTGGACGATGAATAAAATATCAATAGTAAATGTGTCATATACTTCTTCTGCGAGCATGATAAAATGTTTACTTACTAAAGTCCATTATTTTGTTTATTACCTATTTCACAGGTCTGTACAAGCGGTATGAAGAAATAACAATATAACCTTAACCCGTGTTACACTGTTGTTGGTTTTTAATCAGTAGTTGATTCAGCCCCGATGCTTGAATCCTGATAACTCAGATTCGTTTATCAACGCAACACGTTCACTCAGCAACAAGGCAGGAGTAGTCGTATGAAGTTTTCAGCGTACATCAACAGCTGCATACAATCGCTCAATCGCTTTTTCCACTTTCACAACTATATCAACTCTCAACTCTGCGGCACGTATATAGTCTTTTTATACTCTAGAGAACGTTCGAACATTCCAGCGTGACGCAATTACAGCCAATCACAATAAAATTCGTCATCGGAACTATGCACTGTCTTCCGTCATATAACTTTATTTAGGTTCGAAGAATCTCTCAGCTACCAGTAGATCTATCTAGACGCTTCGATCGATACTAAACAACCAACCCTAGAAAATTCTCCAATAATATTGACCAACGAAAATTATCAACATTATTAAAAGCTTCTTCCAACTAAACGCAAAATCAAATCAAAGGTAAATACACTCTGTTATTGCATGCTTTGCAAAACAAAACGATTGGATTTATCGTGCGCGTCTCAAACGTAACAACCCCTAGAGCGTGTCACGAAGTGAATTGGTAAATACTAAAATAGTTAAACCTTACTCAACAGAAGGTTGCAACATTTACTCGGTGGCAGCGAGTTGAGCAGGGTGGCAGACCTGCTCCAGGAGCCGTTCAGACTCACAGGTGCTTTAGCTGCTAGGACGGAGGACCTATCTATCTTGCATTTCCCACCGCCGTCGAGATTATGGGGTCCAGAAGTCTAAGCGGCGGCAGTGACCTGTGGAAGATCCCGACACGTAACTCCAACTCACCCTTCATCGTTCATTTTCACTTCGGTTGGACTCCATCGACTGGGCGGCGGTTGCTCTCCGCCGATGGCGCCTCGTCTTTCTGCTTCCGCCGCGTCTTTCCCTGGCAGTCCATTTTTTTTCTCACTACGATTGGACATCACAGGACCCGCTGTGGAGAGTGGCTACTCCGGACTGCGAACTTGTTTTTTCCAACCTAGTTCCAGTCATTCCCCGAAAAAGGCGATTACCGAAGTCTAACGAAGCTCTCCGAGTCGAGCGAAGCTATCCAATGATTTACTAACGAATGCTGGCAGGACTACGTGAAACCACAGGCTGGGAAGTCTCGTCTTTCGTAGGCCGCAATTACATACTATACTACGTACGTATGTAGGAGGCCCACTAGTTTACAAAGACAAAAGAACGAACGAAAAACGATGCTTAACGTCCTATTGCATGAGCGTTAAGGACAATAAAATTGGGCTAAAAAGCCCTCATCATAAATATTTACCAGACCATTTGGTCTGGCTCTCAAACAATTTCCAAACATCTCTGAGTAAGCCTGTGGTGAAACATCCGTGCATAAAAATAGCCGCTGTTGCTTCTAGATCTAATTCTGTTTCGATCTGCACAGCTTCAAGCTGTAAGTCAAGTCGAGATTCGCATTTTGAAGCAGTTAGTATTATTATTATTTTATGATATACTGATACAACTAGTAATAAAGAGTAAAAGTAATACATAACACATAATGCACACATACAACGATTTCACATCTATATCAACAATAAAACCATGACAAAACTTCAAAGCGCTATGGATACGTTGATGTCCCTTCAGCACAACAAGGCGAAGCAAGTTTATAATGGTCTCAAAAAACAGTGACATTTTTATTGCAAGCACCAAAGCAATTATTTATTTAACTAATATTATTATTTTTAACTGATACAGTAAATTTGTTATATGTATTTCATAGATATGTATTTAATGAGAAACACGTATTAAAAAAATGTTGCGTGGCTGGCGAAAATTTCCATAAATCATCTGAAAACTTTGGTAAATCTATAAGAAAAAATAACCAGTAACACCATCTGAATATTTCGGGTTACACCCAACTTCAGCAAAAACAAACAAAACGTCACTGACCATATTTACACCATTGAGCACACACAGCAGCACACTATTCTTTTTTCTTTTTTTTTAAAAGTAGGATTAATAATAATAATAATAATAATAATAATAATAATAATAATAATAATAATAATAATAATAATAACAAACAAAACAAATAAATAAATTAAAGATTCAACTAAATACTACTACTACTACTACTACTACTACTACTACTACTACTACTACTACTACTACTACTACTACTGCTGCTGCTGCTGCTGCTGCTGCTACTAGCGAAGTTGTGGTCTTGATTTTGTGGTCCTGATTCGGCTCTTTGCAGTCCGCTGGACCCTGTAAGCAATGAATAACTAATTTGCTATTAATTTAACTCTGATCTCGAGTTATTAAAAAAAATCGCTTAGCCTACTCGTCCTTCTCCGGAAATTTAAAGATTCGAATATTATAAAGTATAGGCCTAATTATTATTAATTAGAATAGATATAGTTTATACATTTATTTACGTATAAAACAAACAATACAGGTCTAATAATTATATTCAGCTAGTGAGCTTCTTCGCTGCGCGGAGACTGACTTATATATACTGTAGATTAAGCCTATGTATACTGTATAACAGTGTCTACTTGGTTCTTCTAGGCAGGAAATGGGGAATACTATTATTAGCCTACTGCTGAGAACTAACAAAATGCAAATCAAGGAACGCAACTATTAAATATGGTCGATAATAATTATGCTCATATTAACAAAGTATACCGTTGCGAAATGCTAATCTGTGTAAATCGAACAGAATTAGAAGCAACAGCGATCATTTTTAATGTCAACTAGTCGTAGTCATGCAAGCATCATTTCGTAACACATCGGAGAGCTTCGTTCGACTTCGGTGATTGCCTTTTTGGGCGAATGACTGGAACTAGGTTGGAAAAAACAAGTTTGCCTCCGGACTGCAGGCGCTTTGCGCCGCCAGCGCTTCCTCGTGACTGTCCCCCTCCTCTCTACACGGTCTTCTTGCTGGATCCGCGAGCTACAGGTCAACACACCATCGACTTACCTTCATCATTTGGAACTTCTTAACTCATCATCGAGCGAGCTTGGTCCTTCCCTTTGCGCGTCTGCTTCTTCACACACAGAGTACCGCCACGAGCGCACCGCGCTACTTGACTTCTTATTCTTCACGCCATCTTATTCACGTCCCCTATACGCCGAGGTGTCCCGGGACTCTAATCTACGCAACGAACGAACAAAGGTTGGGGCACACTGGGTGGCAGCGAGTTGTGGAGGTTGGTGGCAGACCTGCTCTAGGAGACGTTCAGACCCACAGGCGCTTTAGCTGCTGAGATGGAGATGGCGGACTGGCCGCTTTCTTGCATCCCCGCCCACTGTCTATGGTCCAGAAACCAAAGTCGAAGCAGTGACAGCGACCTGTGGGAGATGCCGATACGATACTCCACCTCATCCATTAACCTTTATGTTCTCTTCTGTTGGACTACATCGACTGGACGGTGGTCGCTTTTCGCCGAAGGGTCCTCGAAGTTCTGCTGTCGCCATGCCTTTCTTGGCAGTCCATTATCTTTTACTACAAATGAACATCACAAGAACTGCCATGGAGAGTGGCGCCTACGGCGCATCTTCGTGACTGTCCCCCGTTCCCCCCCCCCCCCCCCCCATCTCTATACGGTCTTCTCACAAGATCTTTAGGCTGATCGCCAACACATCATCGAGCGACTCACCTTTCTCCTAATGCGCGTCTGCTTCTACATCCAAATTACCGCCACGAGCGTACTGCTAATACTTGATTCTACTATTCATCATGTCTTCTCATCCACGTCCCCTATACGATTTGTGTTCGGGGACACACATTTACTGAACGGACGAACAGAAGGTTGTTCTCGTGTGCATCGGAGAGTGTTCGTGATTGAATAAAAAAGGACTATGATAGGGTGTATTAGTGGAATGAAAGATAGATTGTAAAATACGAAGGGTAATTTGAATAATCAAATTTTATGGTTTACTCGTTTAAAATATAATATTAAAACTAATTTCGTAAATGCATATAATATTTTCATAAACTGATAAATGTAATGTTCGTGAACGGGATTGCTTCAGAGAAAAATAATATTATATTATAGTTCAGCTATTTATCATTTTATTACTTTAGAACATACAGTTTTCTTGAATTCTGTTTTAATTATTATTCTATTACTTTGAGTGAGAAAAAAGAGAATCATTAAATTAGGAAAACATATATTGGTGTTGTGTTTGAACTGTTATGTATTTTATGTCTTGAGGATTTCAAGTTTATCTCTGTCTCAACTTGTGTAATTGTACAAAAAAGGCCTTTTGATGAATGCGTGTATACATGAAATTGGAAAGTGAAAAACCTTTTACAAACTAATATCGAGTTTGTAGGAATCTTTTGAGAATAAAGCTAATTATTTCATAACACGCACGGGAAGCTTATGACAGACCGGTGGAAGCGTAATAAAATTGCCATTATCAAGGGTCCTTATGCAGCCTTTCATCAGAATATATTTAGTCCATGGGGTTGCAAGTAGGTGCCTCGGGCGGCTTGAGTTAGATCCTGTATCGGCCAGCGCCTTGAGCAGCTCTTAAGCTGAAAAAGCGCTATATAAGTACGATTAAATACATTTACTAAACTGCAATCTAAGGACGAACCAAGTTTTAAGCTTTTGCAAGCGTGATAAAGTATTCATTATATTATAGCGTAGTTATGTCAAAGTTTTAAGTATTTCACGCCAATAAGTGTCAAATAACACAGATGTCAGCAATGGAATAATCAACAATATTGGGCTCATGTATTAGCCTATGAAAGCACTATAAAAGGTCAATAATAATATAGCTTAATGTCAAGTTTTAAGGTTTGTTCGCCAAAAAGTGTGAATAACATAGACCTACGTCAACAATAGTGTAATTAGAATGTATTGTGTGTAAAAATAAATTAATTAAATTAAAGTAATTTAAAACAGAGGTTTTATTTTTTTATATTTTTGTGGTGGAGGGGAGTGGTGGTGATTAGGGGTGGGAGGTGGGGTCTTTTATTAAAAGTGATACTTACCACAGAAGCCGCCAGACCTGGGGACATAATTGTCGTCACAAAAGCAAGTGTTGGCATCAGTGCCAGAAGTAGGGACACATTGCATGTAGTCACCACACACGGCTGTCACATTTATGCTGCTGCAGCTGCCTCCTACTGCCACGCCTGAGGTTATTTGAAAACATAAGATTAGTGTATGCTAGAAACAGGCACAACAAAACACTTACCATTCGTCTTTTCTATTTTTTTTTAAAATTGAACATTGCTGTTTAGCAGTTTAGTGTGATTTTGCTTAGTTTTGTGTGGTCCTGATTCGGCTCATGGCAGTCCGCTGGACCCTATAAACATTGAATATCTATCTATAAGGTCTAGTCTAGTCTAGTCTTGTCTTGTCCTGTCTTGTCTTATCTATCTATTCCCATTATTCATCGCACAATGCAATTGCATGTTAATTTGAGGAAGTCGCTCTTTCAACAACAACAAACAAAATAAAACAATAATACTACAAAATATGTGTACTATATAAAGTTAAATAGCCTATAAATTAATTTTTTAAAGACTGCCGTACTACAAATGGACTGTTTCTAGATGTGTGTGTGTCTGAAATAAAGAAATATAAACCCAGATTGGCATTAAAATTAAATTGGCTACTACTTTGTTCCATTGCGATTGAAACCAGACGTGTGCAAAAATCAAGATATCGAACAGATTTGTAGGCCTATTATAATAATGGAGGTTACGTTGTCTTGAAGAATTTACTAATAAACATCCAATTAACATCAATAGCAATCGTGTGCTTATGTTGGTTAAACCATGTTTAATGTAATGAATGTAAGAAATCTTAACTTTTTTTAAAAACAAGAGGGAGAAGGAGAGTGGCGAGAGATAATAATAATAATAATTACTGTATTTATAATGCGCTTATCTTATAATAATTATAACTCTAAGCGCGCACTCACAACTCACGCACGCATGTGCACGCTTTAGACAATGACACATGTAACAATTACGCAAAAAATACATTCACTCAAATATACTCATACCACAAACAGACCAGACACTATATGTAAGAGACAGCTGGCGATGGGGTGCGTAGTGAGGTCATAGTGTTAGAACTGCTTGAAAAGGTAAGTTTTGAGGGCAGACTGGAAGGAGGTGGGAGAGGGTTTCTGACGGAGAGAGAGTGGAAGAGTATTCCAGATGGATGGGCCGTAGACAGAGAAGGAGCGGGACCCGAACGTGCTGAGTTTGGAGCGAGGAATGCGGAGGCGGAGAGGGTCGGAGGCAGAGCGAAGAGAGCGAGAGGGAATGTATGGGTGAAGTAAGTCAGAGAGATAGAGAGGAGCGGAGTTGTTGAGGGACTTGTAGCAGAGAGACAAGGTCTTGTATTGAATGCGTTGGGAGATGGGAAGCCAGTGTAGGGCTTTGAGCAAGGGAGTGACGTGGTCAGATTTCTTCTTTCTGAGGACGAGGCGGGCAGTATTGTTTTGAACGCGTTGGAGAGGGAGAGTGGTGGAGCGGGGAAGGCCGGAAAGAAGGGAGTTGCAATAGTCGATGCGAGACAGGATGAGGGAGACAGCAAGTTTGGTGGCAGCTTCAGTGGTGAGATGGGAGGGGGGTGGGGTGGGGTGCGAAGCGTGGGTGGCATGGAGGTAGCCATCAATGCTATTTTGTTACATAAACAAACATGAAAATAAGTTTAAAATGTCAACAACAAAGAAAAAGAAAACAAAGAAAAAAAAAACAACAAAAAATACCAACCACCAAAAACAAAAACGTCGAACAAAAAAAAAAAGAAGAAAGTAATACTGACCACAGAGACCGTCTCCCCTCGCGACATAACCTTGGCGACAAGCACAAAGGGAAGACCGGAAGTCACGCCGACACTCCATATTGTCTCCACATTGTTCCGTCACTGCGCATGCGCGACTTTCCTCCACACCTGTTGTAAAGTAGAGCGCACAATAAAGTACCCGGTTCGTAATCACGTTTGCGAGTGTGTAATGTTGTGCTGTGGGCACGTAACGAAAATAGTTTCCTTGAAAAAGCTCGATTGTCTTACCGCAAAAGCCGCTGCTTTTGATGACGAAGCCATCCGAGCAGATGCATAACCCATCTTGGTTACAATCCATGTTGTCCGCGCAGTCGGTCTGGCTCAAACACTCGCTTTGTACAGGTAACCCTGCATACAAAGGCGACCACACAGAATGAAAATTTACTTGCAGCGATATTTCAAACTGTTATCTTCAGAAATTTTTAGCGGTTTACATTATTATATAGATAATCTTAGTAGTACGAACAGCTGGAATGTGTTAGGGTTAGTGCAAGGCGCTGTTTCGGTCGTTCGTACGGGCAAAAACAAAACAAATCTTCAGTAGTTTTTACCACATCGACCCAAAGAGTTCTGCTGGAAGCCTTGCTCGCAAGCGCAAAGAGCGACATTCATCTCCTGGTCATGTCTACACTCCATATGTTCGCCACAATCCCTGGTTAACGAGCACTGTTCGTTCACTGTCACTCCTACAGACACAACAAATATAAATCCCATCAGTTCATTTGTCGTTGTTAAAAATAAGAAATAACAATAACAATAAATCCGTTTTAAAAAAAATCAACAACAAACTAACATTAAAACACACTAGGCAGATTTATACAAACGCATGTAGATTGTAAATGTAAATGTACATGTAGTCTATAGTTTGTCCGTAACCTTTCAGCTGAAGAGCATAGAGGCGTTAAAGACCTCCATTTTCCCAATGCCTATTATTATTATATTACTGCAAATCAGAATGCACAGGGCACAATAGAAAGCTTTGTTGAGATTGGGATTCTCCATGACTAGCCCAACGAGATGCAAAAGGCGTTCGCACAAAGTCTACCGGATCCGAGATTCGAACCCGAAGCGTACACCTGCAACATGTTCGATTCTCCGATCTACAGAAAAATGACGGATCCATAGGGAGGGGCTGCGGTGTTGTACACCGGATGGGCAAGATTTTACAGAAAACTAGGAAAAGATGATGACAATGGATACCCCCCTCCCACTCACCCACCACCCCCTTCTCTCTTTTACTTCGTCTTATTAATCCGCCGTATCTTTAGTTCTTCAAACCAAAATGCTTGTGGATAGGTCTGGCATGGGAATGGATAGGCATTCAATCATAATTTAATATAGATCTGCGCTGTATGATGCTAAACGCTACCACTGACTCACTCAAATTGCGACAACAGTTGATAACTCACCACAGGACAAATTAGGTCCAGGTACAAAGCCGTCGGCGCAGGTACACGTGTACTCCTGGCCTCCGGTGCGTCTGCACTCCATGTTGTCTGCACATTCACTGATGGAGCATTCTTGGCCTCTCTGTAATCCTTCAGACAGAAATGATACAAAATCATAACACAATGGTGATGATGGTTGTGATGCTGCTGCTGTTGCTGAAGATGTTGTTAGCAATACTATGTTTAGGATTCTATAAATATGTTATGGGCTACTCAGGGCACTTACTAGCAAACACACCATTGCACACACACACACACACCCACACACACACCATCGCACAAACACACGCATGCGCAAATACAAACATCTTACGCACACGAACATAAGCAGAGCTGAAAACTTGTTAAAATGTTAATATACTACAACAACTACTACTCCTATCCCTACTACTGTTACAGTTAATTTATATAGCGCAGTTCCCTGATTTACGATCAAGCACACTGCGCTTTTCAGTAAATCTATTGTCTAAACATTGATCAATTGACACTAAAGTACTCATACAAAACAATAGCAATCAGCGAATCAAATCACAACGAACGTGTGAAAAAACACGCCCACTACATTAAAATCCAACATAAATGCAATCCACAAAATACTAAATATAGCATGACACTCAGGCATCAAATACATAATAACCAACGTACACAAATAAATACAAAGAACAGTACCATAAGATACCCGATAGTACAAAATTATCATAATTTAATCAAGTCCTTAAAAACAGTACCATAGTTTTAAAAAATAAAATATGATAGAAACATGTAAAATGATGCTCTCCATACAATAAAATAATTGGTAGCTAGTAAACGTGTGCACATTTAAAATTAATTGCGTCATTCTCTCATTCCTCCCCACATCTCTTCAGACACCCTCCCTGCTCCTCCCTACCAAATTTATTATGTAAAAAAAGAAGATCCAAACTAACTAAGCGCACAAGGATGTAGGCGCACTGGAACAGAGATGCCTACTAGCGCCAAACCCGAGAGTTACCAGTATCACGAGATAATTGAAATTAACACGTGTTCTGTTTAATGTACAGAGATACCGGTAATCCACAGTGTTATTTAAGAAGTATCAGTTTCTGCCACGCCTTCCTAGCGCCAAACCTAATAATTATTAATATCATGAGAAAAATACAAATATCATGGAATAATTACTATTACCAAGGGATAATTACAATTATCATTGAAAAATTACAAATATCTTCACGTGATCATGTTTAAGGTTTAGTTTTGGCTCTAGCAATTCGTCTGGAAATGCGCCAAAACCGAAATTTGTAATGTTCACTGGATAATTACAAGTTTTACGTGTTCATTGTAAATATGTTTTTGATAGTTGTAATTATCCCATGATATTTGTAATTTTCAGGGTTTGGCGCTAGTGTGCCGTTATGGATGTAAATTACACAGAACAAGTGTTAATTACCATTATTAATGATACTGTAAATGCAAGTTTTGGCGCTAGTAAGCCGCCTCAGCCAGAATTAAGCATGATCACGTAAAAATTGTAATTATGAAGAGAAAATAATATTGTAACTATTATGTGAAAATTACAATTTTCGGTTTTGGCGCATTTTTATTACTAGAGCCAAAACTGAAAATTATATGAAGAGACTTCCGGTTGACGCTAACAGGCTGTGTACGACCCGAGCTCTACTGAATTTTGTGATTTTGCGGTGTTTACTGTGTCTTGTTGTGAGTTTTGTATTGTGTAATTGTTGTCTCATGGATCCTCAAGTAAGTGTAGCGTTGCTTTGCCTCTCTTTTTATGTTCGTTTGTTTACTCTATCGTTTTTTCGCTTCGTTCATTGTGCGATCTCGCACCCACGTAGTCCGCCATTGTGTTCCGAAATTCCATCCACAATCTACACACGCGATAAGCTATTGTCATTGAAGTCGAAATGTTCACAGCTTGCTCCCGACCTTGTGTTCCGATTAAAAGAGTTATCGATCGGCCGTCATTTGCCCAGAAAACGGACTAGTCGGGGAGGCAAACGTAAACAAAACATCTCGTCTATCCCTGTTGTCCTTTCAAACAGATCGCCTATGCTTTCCAACACTGACCCCACGCTACATATTACGTCACACAATGAGTGTACCACTAGGCCTGAGAATCATCGCTGTAAAACAGAAAATCTCATTCACATCAACCTCTCCCCTCAACCACTATCTTCACACCTCGATAGCCACAGCCCTTTACTCGTTGCATCATTCAACGCTCAGTCATTGGGTCCTATCGAAAAACGTACGGCTTTGCGTGAATTCATCTCAGACACGCAGACTGACATCATGTTCATACAAGAAACCTGGTTTCGGCAGACTGGTGACGAGGGTAAATGCTCTGATTTAACCCCTTCTGGCTATTCTGTATGTTCGTTACCTCGCTCAAATCGTGGTGGAGGCCTCGCTATTATTTACAGAAACAGTCTGTCCCGTCACCTTGGCTTCATCACAGACTTCGCATTCACTCACTCGTCCTTTGAAGTTGTTCACCTCAGTTTGTCCGTCCCACAGCAGAACATTCACTTCATATGCATATATCGCACCTTTCCAAGCAAGAAGAATAAATTAACTGATGCAATTTTTCACCAAGAATTTCCAGTCCTGCTCGATTATTGCAACACACTGTCAGGAACATACATAGTTTTAGGAGACATTAACTTTCACTTTGACCAACCCCAGCAACCTTCCACCGCAAAAATGATTGAACTTTTAGATCAGTTTAGTCTTTCTCAGTCAGTCACAGAACCCACCCACAGCCGTGGTCACATCATAGATTGGGTTATGCATAGGCCTCAGGATAATGTGGTTAGATCAACTTCAGTCACCCAGGAATTAACATCTGACCATTTCTGTGTCGTGTGCGAACTAAACGTCGCAGCCCCCCCTCCTCCCCCCATGTTCAGGGAGGCTCGCAGCCTGCGTACCATGGATAGGGATGCTTTCAAGCAAGAGCTTACCGCTAAAGTGACCCCAGAACTCTGCCCCACTGTGGATCAGCTGAATAGTACACTTCATGCGGTGCTTGATCGGCACGCCCCCGTGGCCCAGAAAAAGGTCAAGGCAACACGCTCAGCACCCTGGTACGAGTCCATCAAGGACGAGCTCTCCGAGGCGAAGAAACACCGACGCAAAGCAGAGAAAAAGTGGCTTAAATCGGGTTTAGAAGTCAGCAAGCAGATTTTCACCGCTGCAAAAAAAAACGGGTCACTAAAATTGTCCAGACTGCCAAAACCCGGTACTTTAGCGACAGAATTAGCAGCAGCGAAACTTGTAAACAGTTGTTCAACATTTGCAATCAGCTAAGGGGTAAGAGCAATGCAACATCACTCCCATCCACGCATCCACCATGTCAGCTACCAGATGTATTTTGTAATTATTTCACACAGAAAGTGGCTGACATAAGGGACGCTCTTGACAGCCATGAGATCCCACTCATTAACCCATTCTCACCTTCCCTCACTACCGCAAAAATGGAAGTTTTTCAACCAGTAACAGAGCAAGAAGTCAAGAAAGTCATCTTAAGCTCAAAACCAACATCTTGCTCTCTTGACCCCATTCCTACCCCCATGTTGATAGAGAATCTTGACCCTCTACTCCCGACCATTACCCACATTATCAACGAGAGTCTGTCCTCTGGTGTTGTTCCGTCTGTGCTCAAAACGGCTGTCATCAAACCCCTCCTTAAAAAGCCAAGTTTAGACAAAAATAATCTAAAGAACTATAGACCTGTTTCAAACCTCTCCTTCCTGTCCAAAGTCATAGAAAAAATTGTTCTCAAACAACTGTTTGCCTACCTATATGATAACGCTCTACTTTGCCCCAACCAGTCTGCCTACCGACCCTTCCACAGCACTGAGACAGCCCTCCTAAAGGTAACCAACGATCTGTTGCTGGCCTTAGATAATGGTAACGTCTCCGTTCTCACCTTACTAGACCTCTCAGCCGCTTTTGACACAGTCGACCACCACATTCTCCTTAACACTATTCAACACTACTTTGGAATCTCCGGCTCGGTCCTGGCTTGGTTCCACTCATATCTTTCCGACAGATCACAAGCAGTCACTGTCGATGGCTGTTTCTCCAGCACAGCAGACTTGGTGTGCGGCGTGCCTCAGGGTTCCGTTTTAGGGCCGGTGTTATTCACTCTGTACACCAAGCCACTGCTTCTCCTGCTTAGAAAGCATGCTGTCGAGAGTCAGTCATTTGCAGACGACACACAACTTTATAAATCCACAGCCCCCTCTCTCATTAATTCCACTGTTCAGACTTTGGAGAACTGCATCACAGACATTAAGTCATGGATGACACGCAACAAGCTTAAGCTTAATGACGACAAAACCGAAGCCCTCCTCATTCACAAGCACAACACCTCCTCCTCACTCCCGCCTCTCCCAACATCGCTTACGGTAGGGACAACAAACATTCAGTTCTCATCCTCAGCAAGAAATCTCGGCTACATTCTCTCCGATGACCTGTCCCTCAACAACCACATCTCCAACATCTGTCGCTCTGCATACACGGCCATACGCCAAATCAGCTCCTTTCGCCACTATCTTACGCTCACTGCCACCAAAACCCTAGTCTGCGCTCTCGTCCTTTCTCGTCTTGACTATTGCAACTCTCTCCTCGCTGGCTCCCCAAAACACATCATTGACAAGCTACAAAAGGTTCAGAACTCAGCAGCTAGACTAGTATTCCGAGCTAAGAAACGCGATCACATCACACCTCTACTACATTCCCTTCACTGGCTTCCTGTGCAAGCACGCATAGAGTACAAACTCTCTGTTCTCTGTCACAACTTCTTCACAGATTCTTGTCCCTCCTACCTTGCTGATCTACTGTCTGTCTACTCCCCTTCACGCACTTTAAGATCTTCTGCCGACACTCGCACACTCAAGGTTCCCGTCACCCGCACTAAGACATACGGCCAACGTGCATTCGCTTACTCCGCACCTAAGTAGTGGAACTCCCTTCCCTCCCATATCCGCAACATACAATCAACACAAGCATTCAAAAAGGCCCTCAAAACCCACCTCTTCAAACTTCACTATTCAGAATGATCTGTATCCCGCTGCCATTCTCTCCTCTTTGTCTCTGTCTGATCCGTAAGTGTATACACGGCTGTACATATTTATACTGTTTTTCCTCCTGGGCCTAACCGGGCATAAAAATAGCTGTGAATATGATTTTGCTATTCTATTTGTCTTTTCTGTCATTTGTGTACATAGTTGTAAATTGTAATTTGTGTACATAAGTGTAAATAATTTGTACCCTTACTGTTCTGTCTTTTGGTGTATTGTAGCGAAAGCGATGTTTTATCGAGTGCATGTACTTATATGTAATGACTATGTAAAGCGTGGTGAGTCTGGTCATAGGCTGGAGTACCCGCTATATAAAAATCCGTTATTATTATTATTATTAAATTAAACACGATCACGCGAAGATATTTGTAATTTTGCAATGATAATTGTAATTATCTGTTAATAATTGTAATTATCCCACGATATTTATAATTATCGCATGGTATTTGTAATTATCAGGTTTTGGTGCTAGTAGGTCGTCATACAGATTACTCACCGTCCCTCTCTCTCTCTCTCTCTCTCTCTCTCTCTCTCTCTCTCTCTCTCTCTCTCTCTCTCTCTTTCTTTCTTTTGTCTCTCTCTCTCTCACTCTATCTCTCTCTCTCACACACACACACACACACAATACACAAATAAGTTATTGAAAAACAGCGGAATCTTACAGGACTTTAAGGGAAGAGGGCTGTAGCGGGTGGTGGTGGGGAGGGGTGAGGGGTGGGGGGTGGGGGGGGGGGGGTAAAATGAAAACAAGCATTTATCGAATTCTATGAAACTATTTCTATTTTACAAATGATATTCATATATAAAATGCTATATGCTCAAACATTTAACGTAACAAGTTACAGTTGGTCAACAGAAAGCTCTTTCGAAATTGACGTGCTTTGAGACCAGTAGCCTATGCTGCGATGTATAGCCTGAGCAAACTGAAGTCTTGGACTAAACCCGAAACAAAACCATTGTTTACAACGCATGTAAGGTGCACTGGCACAACTGTTTTCGCCTAAGACAATACTTTGTTTTGGACCGCTGCATGCATCAGATATCCGATAAAGATATGAACAATTTTAGCACTTCTGCCGGCGGTCGATGGATTACACCGTGGCATTCACAGTGATCAATAGTGATTGTCCCAAGAAAATTCAATGTATTGACAGCGTTTCTCCCCTGGTAAAATTGTTCTAAATAAATATTAATTCCTATTGTATGTGTACGTGGACCTGAAAAAGAGAACAAAACGTTTCCACCGATTTCAGGTAGATATGATGAGCGAAATGTACCTTCACCTGCATCTGAGGAACTTTTTTCCTAAAATGTCATTGCACATCACGTACCTTACCAAACAACGTTATTTCGCTTTTTACCAACGGTAAGGTAGCACCGATACCAGTTCCATCTCAAAGCCGACTGAAACTCCGTTCTGTTCCTCCTTTGTCTTGGTTCCTCAAATGCATGCAAAGATGCACTCCGTTAATCAGATCAGTGCACGAGCGTCTCTACGTGATACCGGAGGGGACATGTTTACTTTGATTCCACCAGATCCCTGTCACTATAATAGACACTGCCCCGATCCAAGTATAACAGATGCCGAACAGCCTGAACCAGCTTTTTGAGCAGTTCTCGTAAAGTGTCCAATCTTAGCATAAGCCATCTCAAAGCTTAAATTGCAATATACGAACACCCGACCCTGTTACCTGTTACGTTATTTTGGTCGCTTGATGAACACGTGCAATAAAATAAAAGACGGTCTTTAAAGGTCAACATCATTGAAACATAAAACTGAGCACAAAATATCTACATAATAAAAGAAGTCACATGCCAAACAACTTTTTTCCGAAAAATTCTGCCTTTTTTTAATATTTAATAAAATCTACTTCGAATAAACTTTTGCACCTTCGAAAAGCCCGCTCACGTGACCACATGGCTCGTGACGTCAAATGCTGGAGAAAATATGGAGTCCGAAAGTGCCCCTTCTCTACCAAAACGCAGGAAAACTAAGAGCTGTGGCCTATATTGTGCCGTTGGAGGTTGTACAAACAAACAAGCGGATGGGATAACAGTGCATAAGTTTCCAAAAAACGAAGAAGTGCGAAATAAGTGGGTGAGATTCGTGCAGGAAAAACGTGTAAACTTCGGTCCGAAGTATGGGACACCAACTGCGTCGTCAGCAATTTGCTCAAAACACTTCGCTGAAGACTGCTACCCCCCAAGTGCCACGTTAATGCGGAGCTTTGGGATGAAAACAATACAGACATTAAAGCCTGGCTCTGTTCCAACGATCCAAAGTCCGTGTGCCATTGCAACAAGCGCCTCAACAACAGCAACAGTGATTCAAGTTACTACTACTAGTAGGCCTACTAGTACTAGTACTGCTTCAACTTCAACTACATTCACAGTGGCTACTACACATCCATCGTCTGCTATCAGTTTGCCGGGTGTCAAGAAAGTCAGAGGAGCTTTTCAGAAAAGGGAACGCAAGAGGGTATGTATTCACTGGTCTAGCTCGTATAATTATTTGTTTATTATTACAATTAGTACTCAGGGGTCGAATTCGTTTCTAACAGAAGAGAGCACCTCGGGCCCCATGGTAAAAAAATAAAGGGGCAAAAGATAAGTCATCATAACAATAAGCATATCATTATAAAGCTGCATGCAAAATAAGAAGTGGGCAAGTCAGGCACGCTGGTCGAAATAAAAACAGGCCTGAACCGAGGGTAGCAGTTTTTTTTTGCCCGCTGAATTCGAAGCCTACCACTAGTAGTAGTACCAGTACTGCTGATCAGAGGTGCAGAGGCAACTTGTATAAATTTAGTTTATGCAACTCGCTATGCTTTTGCAAATTTATTATTAACAATTTGTAGGTTGTCATTCAGTAATTTACTGCTAACTATAGTATGCTTTTACAGCATACATAATAAAATAATGCTTTATTTGCATGACAGGTTGTGTCCACATTACTTGCTTCTTTGCCTGAACCTGAGTTTGAGGCTGAACCTGAGTTAGAGGCTGGGCACGAGTTTGAACCAGATGCTGAGTCAGGTCAAAATGCTGCAAGGATTGAGGAACAACTGACAGTGAACAACAGTTGTCAGACAGAGCTCAAGCATTTTGAGGTAACAAATGTGTGTGTTATATTACATAATTTTTAATAGCTGATGACTACTTGTGTTATTTGTGGTTATGTTTGGTGTTGGTCAGTAGTTGCCACCAACTAACACTCATCATGCAACCAACCCAAACTGCTGAGCTGAAGTGTTATTTTGACAATACATTTTAAATTTTGCCTGTAATGTACAACAAAGTTTGTTTTAAATTTTATTTTATTATTTTTACCTTCAGATTCAAGGACTGAGCAGGAAGACCTTTCGAAGCAAATGTACACAAATCACACCTAAGAATCGGAGTGTTTCAGTAGGTGAGTCTCTTTCTGATTTTGTTATTGCTTAGTAATAGTACTGGTAGATTTTTTTTAAAAGCTGACAATAGTTTGTTTTCATGGTTACAAGATTGTGTGTGAATGTGTTTATTTTTAAATATCAGTATATATACTTTATAAATATGTTTGAACTATTTCTTGCACTTTGAAATGAAACAGGTTCGCAGTGTAAGCCAATCATGAAGGACCTTGGGGTCCAGTACCAGGTAGACTTGGATATAGCCTGCCAAAATACCTCCTACTCATCTGTCATTGAATGCAGTGACACAGAATACAGTCACAGCGAATCGGAAACAGAAGTAGGAGATGATCCTGAGCTGGACAAGGAATACTGCCCATCAACAACAGGCTCTGACACAGACCCAACAGAGAGGTAAACATTATTTTCTGTCTTTATGCTCTGTGTGTAGGTGTGTGGGTGTGTGTGTGTGTGTGTGTGTGTGTGTGTGTTAATTCTACTGTTTAAATTGAAAACTAAAAAATGACATTTATGTGAGCATTTGTGTTAGTTTTGCTGTATTTGGCTGGGAACACCCTTCCCCCACCCCTCCCACACACTCTGCTATTTAATTAAGTTTGTTGATCTACTGCACTAATGCTTTGTTTATTCTGGAAATTATACAATTTAAAATGAGACAGGGAGTAGAATAACTTGATATTAATTATTATAAATATTATAAGGTATCATAATTGTTCAGTTTTGTTGCGTTCCGTTTTCAGTCCAACAAAATCTGCAACCATTCAGCCAGGGTGTGTGGAAGCAAGGGCACACAAGTACATCGTCTTTGAAGACAATCTTATGGACTTGTTTACAAGATGCTCTGCCTGCCACCAGCCAGTGTGTGCAACTAAACACACACAAGGCTCCATACTGAAAGTGACACAGGAGTGTGGCAGCTGTGGACATGAAAGGAGCTGGTACAGCCAGCCCTTTATACGGGACATACCAGCAGGCAATTTGTTGATGTCTGCTGCTATTCTGTTTTCTGGTGAGTGTGATATGATAAATTAGCACAGCATAGCATATCATTCTGTGATTATAGGATAAAAAACCTTTGGTCCTATAGACTAATAATAGAGCGACTATTACACTTTTGCACCCATATACTGATTCACATCAGGGTTAACATCAGACTTTGGTTCTACTGAGCCGGAAAATTTTCCTACTCATATGGGTTGTGTTGACTTCTTGCAGATGAATATAGGCTAATATGAACTTTATCAGCTGTAATCATTTTTCTAAAAGAATCACTGTATGTTGTATGAGATCATAACATTTGCTCTGAGCAGTCTTTTACAATAATTAGACAAAAATCTAAGGTGTGGGCAATTTAAACATTTGTTGCCTGTATTTTCTTTACAATTTTATAGTTTTCCTTCTAATTTCTTCCTTCTAATTTATGTTATTTTGTTCCAGGCTCCTTGGTCACCAAAGTGCTAAGGTTTCTAACGCACATGGGGGTGAGAGCTGTGTCAGCAAACACCGTCTTCCAGCATCAGACTGCCTTTTTGCAGCCAGCTGTGAGAGATGTATGGCAGGGCTGGCAAGATCACTACATAGCCACCACTCGCCAGCTTCAGAAAGCTGTCATTTTGGGAGGAGATGGAAGAGCGGACTCACCAGGTCATTGCGCCAAATATGGACTGTATTCACTGATGGATTTGACCATCATGAAGATCTGCATTATTCATTTGGTGCAGGTGAGACAAGTGTGTATTGCATTAAAAAAAAAATTAACAAGGAGCGGGAGGGGAGGGAATGGGGGGGGGGAGGAAGCAAATACCTTAAGGGTATCACTTAGTTTTAAATAACTCCTGACTTTAATATCTTACATATTGTAAATTTGCTAACAGCAGTTCTTTATATTTTGCAGAGCAATGAAACTCAAAACAGCAGTAGGATGGAACTGGAGGGACTGAAGAGAGGCATCAACTTGCTGCAGCAATCTGGTGTTCAGATTGCCGAACTGGTCACTGACAGACACCCCCAGGTGTTGAAGTATGTCCGCGAAGACATGCCAACAACAAAACAATCAGTTGATGTCTGGCATGTAGGCAAAGGTGAGTTTTTAAAAAATATAATGCAGCTGTATTGAAAATATTTACGTTACTTTTTGTAACTTTAATGCTCTGAACATTTAGGAGGTAGCTCTAGATTACATTGATTTAACGTGGACATTTAAGGTACAGGTGAATGAGGATTGATTGTAAGTTTAAAAGCTCAAGGTAGGATTTTAAGTATAATGATTCTACCATAACTAATTTTTACATTAATATTTGCAGAATTAAATAGATTGGTAAGAATTTGATTTGTATGTACTTAGCTTTTTTGTAGACTTTTTCTTTTGTTTCTGTTGTGATAATTAAATTAGCAATCCTGCAGTTTATAAAATAATGCTTTGATAATGCATAAGTTCATGCACACATTTTACAGGCTTGAAGAAAAAGCTTGTGAAGTTGGCCAAGGAGAAAGATTGTGGACAGCTGTTCAGTTGGATTCGATCCATCGTCAACCACCTGTACTGGGTTGCTGCCTCTACACCGAACGCTGACAGACAGCTGATGCAAGAGAAGTGGACATCACTGGCAAACCATATCCACAATCAGCACACCCACAAAGGAAAGGCCTTTCCTGCATGCCTTCACCCCCCACTGGATGGACAGAGAAAGAAAAAGTGGCTGAAAGAAGGTAAGGCGAAGTTCAAACATTTCGGAACTCCTACAACAGCAATTTTATTGTCATTGTTAATTTGTTTTAAAAAGTATTTTAAAACAGAAATGAAGATTTATTTTATTTATTTACATTTTGCGTACAGGAACCAAAGTGTCTGTTAAACTGTCGGAGATTCTCGACTCAAAGCAGATCGTCAAAGACGTTGGCATGCTGGCAACAGGGCCACAGACGGCAGCACTGGAGTCGTTCCATGCCGTCCTCAACCACTTTGCACCTAAACTGGTGGCTTTCTCATATGATGGGATGATTACAAGGTAATACTACACAATAAGGGATAGTGCAAAAAGTGCTCTACAGCAAATTTAATGTTTGTAATTGTTACGGTACTTGATATTGCACTTGATATTGCACTTGGCGTAATTGACCATGTGGCCATACATGTATGAGCATTGCCCATCCCATAGAGGTTCGAACCCCGAAGTTTATACTCAATGAACTTCTAAAAATCTGTTATGTTCTGTGATAGTGTTCAAATGTGCAACACTTAGTTACTTTTGCTTGTTGTTTCCAGAACCATGTTGGCTGCTCTTCACTTCAACGAGAACAGAGACAGGGGCCATGCTGAGGACAAGACTGGTAAGAAGCGCTACAGTCTCAGCTTCAAAAAGGCTCAAGGTGACTTCACTGTGCAGGAAGTGAAGGAAAGTCAGACATTTTGTAAGTCAACCTTTTGTTTCTTTCTTTTTTTAAAAATTGTATTTATTTATTTAAACAAAAATTATCACACGCGCTAGCAAAATGATATATGTAATGAACCCAAAACTGAATTTTTTCATATTTTTTCAAATCTATGCGAAAAACTTACCCTTTCTTTCAATAGTATAATTAAAACTCGCATTTAAGAAATACTTCGTAAAAGGTTATTAGTATTGATAGCTATGGGATTGGTTATAATTGTTTTTTTTTAATGTGTGTGCAGGCTACGTTCAAAGTCTAATGCAGACTGTGGTGCAGAACGCTAGCATTTCCAGTCTTGCAAGTGCACTTGACCTGCCCAAAACTGTGCAGTGCCCCCCACCCCTAGCTGCCTCTTTCCCAAGACCAGCAAAAGAGGATGCAGTTTTGCATCGCCAGTCACTATCACGCTATGCCAAACTCAATTGAAATGGACTTTGCATCTAGGGTTCACGAGCATTTACTCAGATTGTATCGCTTGTTACAATTCTTATTCTCCGCTCTATTCTGTTTGTCTTTTTAAAAAAAAATCACTTTACTATTTTTTTATTTTGCCGTCAATTTTTGTGTACAGGTGTGCATTAGTTGGTCAAGTATGTATGTGCTCAAATGTCAAATGTGTGACATATTTTGATACTTGAATGCTTAAATGTGTGTGTATTTCTTTGAGACAAGTTTTTACAGGTATTGACTTTCAGTGGTAAATTTAACTGTTAGCTAATGGTCTGTGTAGGGGACTACTGATTGTGCTTTTCATTATCTGACTGGATGATATCTGAAAGAATGGATGAATGTGTCTGTGAATGTATGTGTGTGTTTGCGCGTAGATGGTTGGTTACTTGAAACAAGATGGAATGTAAATTTGTGAAAATTGAAGAGTAAGTTTGTTGAATTTATTATAAATATATAGTTGTGTACTGTAGGATTTTTGTTTACATTACTTGATGACAAAACAGTTTGAAAAGAGCAGACCTGGCTCTGCAAGTGAGAACCTATTACTACTGGTTTCTATGACTTTGAGGTATGAATGAGGTATGAAACATTACCACACAATCTAAATATGAAGTAAATCTGACCACTTTCGCCATCCAACGTGACACAAAAACCAGGGTGGGTTTCACAATGGCAGTGTTAACTTCATTTTATTTAGAAACTTTTTATATATGTATACATTCCAAAATGGTAAAAGCCATGAATACTTCCACACACCTTGCACACAACATACAGTCAAAGCCGGATAGTACGACATGCCAGGGACCTTCAAAATCGTGTCGTTATATCCGGCTGATGTTGTATCCAACGGACCGAATATAGGTTTTGTGTCTTTATATCTGGCTGTTGTTATATCTGACGTACTAACCGGCTTTGACTGTATTGCCACTACATGTATGTTACAAACTACACATGATTTTAGTGTTGTACTTCTGTTTCATAATTATAAATAAATGCAAACACTTTTTTAAACCAGCTCGTAAAACAAGATGAACAGACTACAAACACACATCAAAATGGTTATTTCGTCCATGTAATAATAAGAATGACAGTATATTATGAATCTATTTAAAACACATAAGGATGCAAAAATTGGTCAGCGCTGTCAAATTTATTGTCACATTATTCTGAGTCCCTATAACCAGTGTACTGCCCATCTGCGCTCGGAAACTGTTTCCGGATTCTTGTTACCGCACAAGCTGGTAAGGTGACCCTGATGTCCCTTCCCAGCCACTTCCAGATCCACCGCACAAGCATGCGGTAAGCTATATACCGATACCGCCTGCAAAGAGAAACAAGCATACAATAACAATAATAATATACAGTAATAATGACAGTAAACAAAGTGTACAATCAATGTGCAGTCAAAGCCAGTTAGTACAACGTCGGATATAACGACATCCGGATATGAAGACACAAAAAGCTGGGTCCCGGCCAAAATCCTTATATTCAGCCCGTTGGATAATAATGTCAACCGGATATAACGACACAATTTTGAAGGTCACTGGCTTGTCATACTATCCGGCTTTTACCGTATTTGAAAATATTCCTCTAAATATTATTGGGGTCCTGATACGGCTCTGAGCAGTCGACTGGACCAAAGCAATGTATAACTAGCTAACTAACTCTAAATATTACTTTTTCTCAGAATTAGCACATGTATGCAAATAAATTAAATATCTTGACATCAAAATGAATGTCCGACAATTTTATTTTATTATTTTATTACTGTTGTTCAAAGCATCCCAGCAATTTCCACTTCTTAAAACCTATCTCTTTCGAAAATATTTCTGTTAAACCTTAAATGTGGCATCGTAAATTTATATTCTTTTTTTTTGGATAATGTATAACTATAAATATCCAACATCATCTCATTGACCCCCACCCCACCTTCAATGTCCCACCTTGCTTTTCTTAATACGAATGTGTGTGTAATTATCTGTATGCATGACTTTTATTAATGCGTGAGAGTGCGCTTGAAATTGAATTGTTATTCAGGAAAAAGCACTGTATAAATTTTCTTTATTAATATAATTTTAAGATCTCATCTATCTTTGACACCTTACTTTCTAATTCGAGCGATCTCTAATTTTCAACTCTAACCCTAACCCAAACCCTAAAATTGAATTTAACGGTTTGTCCTTTATCCTAACCCTAACCCCTGACTTAAATCGGATTCAGACTTAGGGTTTGGGCTAGTGTTAGATTTGAAAATTAGAGATCGCTCAAATTAGAGAGTAAGGTGTCAAAGATAGGTGAGATCCTAATTTTGTTAGTAGTATTATTTATTTTTGCATATTTATGACACAAACCTATTTTTAGCATCATGATTACAATTTATAATGGAAATATAACTTACTCATTAGCATCCTGTATAGCTCTCCCATACTGCTGGTTGTACCAGGAATAGCAGGTCTCTAAGACGTAGAGGTCCAAGCACACTGAGCTGAAGCCAGGATGGTCGGTGATGCAGCCCACTCCTGCGCTTACTGTCAGCGATTCCATTTCTGGAATTTCTTGACAACAGCGGCATTCCCGGATCGAGCCCATGCCAACACAGTTTGCACACCGACACCTGCCCACACACAATTTTTTACAAGTTCAGTTCAACTTCAAGTTCTTTGCAGTCTACAAGCTACTGAAACAGACTATCATGGTAGTGACTAATACTAGACTAGGTCTAGGCAAAACAATAAATTATAATCCATTGGAATAACATAGAGAGAGAGAGAGAGAGAGAGAGAGAGAGAGAGAGAGAGAGAGAGAGAGAGAGAGAGATCCATACGTGTACTAATTTGGCTAGTTTTAGTTAGGAGACTGCTAGCAATGATTGAGTGGGACCATGACTGTATCAGTGTATGACTATGAATTGCATCAAGAGCAAAAGTTAAAACATCACACAACTTTACAAATTATTGACTGCAAAACAAGTTCTACCGCAATCGATTCAACATACATGTACGAGTAACTTGAGTAAGACTAGCCACACACTATAAAACATCACAGACATAGCTCTTTGTTAACATGTAAACTAGTTTCTTACCAGTTCGTAAACAGCATGCGTTCGAGAGACTCGCTCAAATCATCTCTGTCGGGTGCTTCTTCAAACTCGGCATCGGACAGCTCAGCCTCAGGTTCAAACTGATAAGGTTGCACTGTGTCAATATGGTCATTCACACATTCAAACTCACTGCTGTAACACGACAGATCGATTGAAGAAACACTGCTTGTGTCGCTTTGTTCTTCTTCGCAGTCGGCCATTGTATACAACTGCTGACGTCACTGCGAGGGGAGATCAGCGATAGCTGCGTTTTAGATTATTACTTCCCTTACCCTTAATTACAGGTAGGAAGTCCCACTTTCAGTGATCGATATCTATTAAACGGTAGAGCTTTGCTTACCGAAGTTTTTGCATCTGGTATTATTTAGTAAAGTTCTTTCAGCAGAAACTTTTTGACCGAGCACTGTGGTTGACCTTTAAGATACTTTCGCAAACACTTTCCATTCTATGTGTCCATAGTTGAACTTAGTTAGGATTGTTCGATGTACACCATGCATAACGTATATACACTAATAAACAGTCTCAGTAAAATTTAGAAATTTGAAGAAATATGCAAGACGCTGTATCGATGCACACGAATTATGCACCCTTTCAACTATGGCATGCCTGAACAAGATCTGAAAGAGCTGAGAAACCCATGTCACCAAGGGGAAACTTTTCAGGCCTTTGGTCCTATCCGTTCTGCTGTACCGGTTGCGAAAGATGGATCTTGACAGCAGAACTGGATAAACGCATCCAGTCATTTGAAAAAGAAATGCTTCCCGCAGACTGCTGCAAATTGCCTGGCGTAAACGCAAGACGAATGAGCTGGTCAAGAACCTGATCATGTGATTTGTTGGCCCGTATCTTGTAGGCTATCTTTACTATCTACACATTTCGTCGACGACTTTCTTTGGTTCCTTTCTCATTGTGGAATAAGGGACAACTGATATTTGCTATCAATGGTGCAGAAAAACATTCTGATATCAATCATAACCCAAACCATTCTTATCATGAACTGATAGTAGAAAGGTGCTTTGATAAGAACATGAAAACTTTGAAACTGTTCTTTTTAATTAGGGATAAAGATTTTAGTCTAATGATACAGTCTAATCTTCCAATCTGTCCCTTAACAAATTAACATAGTAAAGAACCTTTAACTTTAACTTCGAAATTATAAAACTCACACACAAACATGCACTCACTATCACACCAACATCTTCATCATTATCTTTAAACAATTTTAGGCAACCACTCCACCACCCCCCCCCCCCACCCCCACCCCTTCATAACCCATCACCCTTATAATAACCAAAATAAATAAATAAATAAATAAATAAATAAATAAATAAATAAATAAATAATAATAATAATAATAATAGTAATAATAATAATAGTAATAATAATAATAATAATAATAATAATATCAATAATAGGAATAAAAACAATTATTTTCATTGTTACTATTATTATTATTATTATAATAAGAATAACAATAACAATAATAACAATCATCGTCATCACCACCACTACCATTATCACCATCACCACCATTACCATCACCACCATTATTATTATTATTATTATTATTATTATTATTATTATAACAACAACAACAACAATAATAATAATAATAATAATAATAATAATAATAATAATAATAATAATAATAATAATAATAATAATAATAAATAAATAAGAAGAAGAATAATAATAGCAATAACAACATTAATTATAATTATAAATAAATATATCAATCCATAAATAAATAAATACATAAATCAATCAATAAATAAATAATGACATGAATGACTGTGTTCTCATATATGTTACTATACATCACTATTATAATGAATTTCGCAGATGCCTACATATTTTACATTTGAAAGAAAACAGTGTGTCGCAATGTTTACACTCCAGAGGGAGAGAGTTCCACATACTAGCTCCATTAAATGATAGGCTATTCCTTTTTACAAATCAATGCGAGGGAGGGGTAGTTAATAATTAAAAAGTCTATGCCCATCAACTGGCTTAGTAAAAAAATTATCAAGGTATGCAGGTGTTTCTCCGTGTGTGATTTTGAACATAAGGATAGCTGTATTAAATATAAATTGTTTTTCAAGTGGTAATGTTTGGAGTTCTATATTTTTCATTAGTTGTAATATCTGTATTTATATGATAAGATTTATAAAGTATCTTGATTGCTCTTTTGTGAAGACTATTTAGATGTTTAATCTGAACACAAATAATCGATGCATAATTAAAATGAGACGTACAGTAAGCATAGAAAACAGATTTTAATGCATCAGCCGTAACAAAATGTCTAAGTTTATTTAGAAGGAAAAGGTTTTTATATATATATTTTTTTAACAGATATGCTTAACGCGTGTGACAGAGAGAGAGAGAGAGAGAGAGAGAGAGAGAGAGAGGAGTCTGTGTGTGTGCGTGGGTGTGTATATTAAATATTATTTTTTTATGTTTTCTTTTAGTTTTCGTAGTCTAAAACCATTTAATTGACAAACAGTAATTAAATAAAATGAATTAAATTGAATGGGTTCGATTTGCTTTGAACTGATCTACTCAATTTTTATGGATCCTTATCTCGATCACATAAAATGTACGCAAGCTTATATGCTTTTGTAGACGTTCTCTTTGGACAAGGTTTCTTCGTCGTCATTTGACTTTTTATTACAAACAGAATTGATGTTCAATCTTTACAATTTAACGATTTGATGCTAATGATGTCACCAAAGATCTTAATGATAGAAAGATGGGGAACTTGGTACAGAACCGCGGGACGAAAGATACGAGTTATGCGCCCTTGTCAGCGTGCTGAAAATGGCTCGTGGCAGAAAGTCAAAAGGCGACCGAGTGAAACAGGGCGGTGACTTTTGCACAGCTATCAATTGCCATAATGCCAGATATAAGAAAAGTTGTGATGGCAAGTTCTTTTCAAATTTCCAAGAGACAAAGAAAGGTAAATTGCAATCGAAAAACTTATTTTTTTGGTGTTTATATAGGCCTAAACCAAGACCGCTTCAGTGTGGTTAAAACAATCGGGGAGAGGCTTCAGTGATTCATGTTATATCTATTCTATGCTACTACCAAAACTGTTTGCTTGCTGAAAGTTTACGTTCAACAGGTCGCTCACTGTTTTCGTTGTTTCTAGGTTGTTTGACTATTATATTTGTGCTTACATTTCAAAAGTAGATGTTGTCAGATTGGCAGTTTGGCTTCGTCAAGTTAAATAATGTCTGCTTTCTCCTCGTAATCAAATACTACGCACAAAAGTGATCCTTGATCTGTTGTAATCCCTTTTTGTTTGAGTGTAAACGGAAAAAAATGTAATGTAGATACTCAGTCCTTGTTCTGATCTCTGAATATCTGCGCATTAGAACTATATTGCGCGGAATGTTGTAGTCTAGGTTCTTATTGTTTTGTTTGATTAATTAATTATTTTCCATCAACAGATGCAAAAAGTGGATCCAGCTTTGCAGGCGAAAATTCTGGAAAGGCCTTGAACTTGAGGATTTCAACAAAAAAGGCTTTAAGTTCTGTAGTGTTCATTTCGATACTTGTCAGTTCAATTGCCCCCAAGAAAGGAAGAGGCTGTTGCGGAATGCTGTATTTCAAATTTGTAAGCCAGTGATCTAGACATTAAAAAGCAAGATGTACATGCTACCCCAAATGCTTTGACTGTCCAGTTAAGTTGTCTTGTTTGACAGTTGGAACAAAGTTTGTCTTATTTTGAGTTCTATATTCAAAATAATAATAATAATAATAATAATAATAATAATAATGATGATGATGATGATGATGATGATGATGATGATGATGATGATGATGATGATAATAATAATAATAATAATAATAATAATAATAATAATAATAATACATATGCCAAGCGTAACGGCATGAATGCAGTATTATGACCGATATATGTCACTTCATCAGAAAGATTTCACTTCTTCTGGAGAATCTGTAACTGAGACGTGAGAGAAAAAAACCCGTTGATCATGAAATGACTGATGTTATCAAGCCAGTGATGTGGGAGGTAAGAGTTGATCATAAAGTGACTGATGTTATCAAGCCAGTGATGTGGGAGGTGAGAGGGTTGGGTGGGAGGGGGCACCTGATATAAATTAAATTCACACTATTAGTGAAACATTTTGTTATTGTGCTTTATTAATTGAATGACAGAGCTCTCTCTTCCCCCCTTCTCTGTCTGTCTGTCTCTGTCTGTCTGTCTGTCTGTCTGTCTGTCTGTCTGTCTGTCTGTCTGTCTGTCTCTCTCTCTCTCTCTCTCTCTCTCTCTCTCTCTCTCTCTCTCTCTCTCTCTCTCTCTCTCTCTCTCTCTCTCTCTCTCTCTCACGATTACGGATTTACACAGTTTCGGATAAATAAAGCAGTATGTCATGCATATTTTAATTGTAAAATATCTTTCGTTGATTAAAAAATAATAAATTCAAGGGCAGAAAACGAACCTATGACATACACACTTAAGCAGCATAAAAGCACCAAATAAATGTCAACAAGTAAACATAAACAAACAAACAAAAAGACAGCAGTAGTGGAATGTTAATAATAATGATAGTTAAAAGTTTGCTTTATGCAAACGTTGCCATAGAAATGTTCTTTTGCAATGGCACAGGCTCAATAAGTGACCAATCATAGTTCATTGATATAGCAGATGATGAATGGTAGCTATCCCGAACAAAGGGAAATAATCCGTGAGAGCGTCTCGCATTTTTGTATATGACGCAATGGAAGGTCCCCCTCTTTCCGTAATAAGCTCTTTGATGTCACCGAGCAAATAGATAATCATTACGTCATCACTAGTAGCCTACATTAGTGCGCGCGTATTCGAAAATAAGTCTACAAATATATGACGGCCTACTAGCTCCAAAACCGCGAGTTACCAGTATCAAGAGATAATTGAAATTGACACGTGTTCTGCGTAATTTACAGAGATACCGGTAATCCACGATGTTAATGAATAATTATCAGTTTTTTCCACTCCTTCTTAGCGCCAAAATCTGATAATTACTAATATCATGAGATAATTACAAATATCATAGGAAAATTACAATTATCAAGGGATAATTACAATTATCATTGAAAAATTATAAATATAATTATCTTCGCGTGATCATGTTTAATTTTTAGTTTTGGCTCTAGCAGACCGTCTAGAAATGGGCGCGCCAAAAGCGAAAATTGTAATTTTTACTTGATAATTACAATTTTTAAGTGTTGTAAATATGTCATTGATATTTGTAATTATCAAATGATATTTGTATTTATGAGGTTTTGGCGCTAGTAGGCCATCATAATGTGAATTACACAGAACACGTGTAAATTCCCATTATCACTAATACCTGTAAATGCACGTTTTGGTGCTAGTAAGCCGCCTTAGTCAGAATTAAGCATGATCACATAAAAATTGTAATTATGAAGTGAAAATTGTAATTATTATGTGGTAATTACAATTTTCGGTTTTGACGCACTTTTAGGCGGTTTGCTAGAGCCAAAACTGAAAATTAAATATGATCGCTCGAAGATAAGCTTATTTAAAATTGTTCAATGATAATTGTAACTATCCCTTGATAATTGCAATTATTCCATGATATTTGTAATTATCTCACGATATTTGTAATTATCAGGTTTTGGCGCTACTAGGCCGTCATACAACCAAACGCTCGCGGACTATAATCCTTGTTTATGCCAACCATCAAAAAAATGCATCTATATTTGTATGCATGTTGCTGTGGAGACAGACAGACAATCTATTTCTTTGATCTGCGAACATCCGTTCTTAGTTCTGAAGAATTATAAAACAGTTTGGGAGTTGACAGCATTGGATGAACATTTACACTACATGTACTAGACTCCCAGCTCAGTAGAATCAAAGCCGAACTGCTCGTTGGTTTATTGGGTGTTAAAAGCGTATGGAAGGCGGAAAGCGTCAAATGCGGCTGCAATTGCACGCGAAAATGCACACGCAATTACATACCCATCTAGCAGCTGATTGGTCGAAAACGTACACGCCAAACTGCGCAAGTACAACTGCACACGCAACTGCACACGCAATTGCACGCGCATTTATCTACATTACTCACATTAAAACTAGGAATGGGAAATATCCGGAAATACGCTTTATGTACCAATATAATTTTATAGAAATTAACAAATAAATTACAATGAAATCCTCGCCACCCACAACCTTCCCTACCCCCACCATGCAAATTAAATGCTATAATAATTTATATATTTTTGGAACGGAAATAAAGCATCGGAAAATCCGTGTAGATGTATCGTAGGAGTTATCTTTAGTATAGCCTTCATCTGGTTAGATCTTAGATATTCTGAAAATACTTATTTGAGGATCGGCGTAGGTTTATTTATCATTTTAGACCACGTTTGCTCATTTTTCTAAGGAGAATGTAGCTCGGACAGTGTGTTTCGTTATCTTGAAGTTTGGATCTATTTTTCTAAGATTTAGTTTACGTCATAGCTGACTTTTGTTATCTAGAACTCTTTAGGCCTTGATATTCACTACAGTTTTGTTTTGTTTCTTTTCCAGTTTTTTCATCCCTACAATACGTTAAGTTTCACTGCTACGCTAAGTTTTTATCACTTCGAATAAAAACTTTCGCTGACACTATTTATTGTTGTTCTATTGGATACAAAGTAAAGAAAGAATAGTAAATATAAATTATTATAACATTTAATTTGGGAATTGGAGACAGAGTGGCGAGGTTTACCTTGTAATTTAGGCCTATTTGCCAATGTATAATAACATTATTTTGGTACATTGAACGTATTTCCGGATATTTCCCATTCCTAGTTTTGATGTGACTCGTAGGTAAACGCGCGTGAAATTGTGCAATTACGCATGCATTTTCGCTTGCGCAGTTTGGCGTGTAAGTTTTCGAGAAATCAGCTACTAGATGGGCGTGCAACTGCGTGTGCATTTTCGCGTGCAATTGCAGGCGCATTTGACACTTTCCGCGTTCCATACAAGCGTACGCATCCCCACCGGACATAAAATCAAAGCCGAACTACTGTATCTTGCATAAGTCCCCTATACGCGTATGTGTCCGGGGACGTTAATCTATATTCAATTCAATTCAATGTATATTGCGTGTTTCTAATTGAAACGCGCGGTTTTTGTGAGGTAATTACAATCAAAGCCGTTGCTTATTTGCACCTTACTTGTTCAAGCGTACGGAGTCTGCCAGAAATGATAGAACTTAAACAGAACTGCCTAAATGATTTATTCCTTATTTAGTATACAGATTGTGGGAAGGTATTTAACATAATAGAAAAGTTGATCGTTTTTGATGCATTAATTCCTCACACGTTACCACAGAATGGACCTTCTACACTACTACGTTCTTGTTCTTCTGATGGTGCCTCACAGGTAGGCCTAATGAGATTTTTTTGTTCCTATCAATGTCGTCTTATCAAACACTTCGTTCCCCAATGTTACAATATTTCATTAACAAGTTTTAAGTAATCACTGTCTTTTAAAACACTCTGATTATCTATAATATATAATTTTTTTTAAAGTTTACATTAAATATTATAAATTGATTTAAGTAAAGGTAAGGGTAAAGGTAGTCCCATAGCCTTGTGGCCGTAGGGGAGCGTGATGTTGGAGATCACACTTATCTTGGGCCAGCGTAATGAGGGTGATGCCCAACTCTCTCCCTCGCTGCTTTACCTTCCCCACCCTCAAGAGAGTAGGTACTCAATCACAGTTGAGTCAACTGGGGGCGTTGTTGTTTGTCGCTTCACACCTTAGCGGTCACCCATCCAAGTGCTAACCGCACCGGACGGTGCTTCACTTTCGACACAGTAGCGAGTGCTCCAACCACTGCACTATCCGACACCCCAAATTGATTTAGCGGAGTGTTAAATGAATGTTTCAATACCAAAGGTCAAGTATTATAGCCTACGTATTTTTATTTTTACATGAATTTTCGTTTAATAATTTGTGTATATATGCATGTATGCCACATGCAGGTTAGTCAGATAAATAGATGGAGAGATAGATGAATAGAAGGAGAGATAGCTAGAAAGAGAGATAGATGGATAGATAGATAGATAGATAGATAGATAGATAGATAGATAGATAGATAGATAGATAGATAGATAGATAGATAGATAGATAGATAGATAGATAGATAGATAGAGAGAGACAGAGAGAGAGAAAGAGGGAGGGGGAGGGGAGAGATCGTATACACAAACAAACAATAAATAAAATAACCTAACTACCAATAACCAAGTCAACACATAATCTACAGAATCATCCATACTACAATAAGAACCACCATCAAAACATAATCTTGTGTCCGCACCCCCAATCACTATGCCTATGTGAGAAGCATGCTCATATTATTATTATTATTATTATTATTATTATTATTATTATTATTATTATTATTATTATTATTATTATTATAGCCGAGCGGAGTATTTGACTCCCAACTCTCGACGACTGTCTTCCATGAAAACACAGTCCAACCCGAACTGTTATTTTCCCCTCGTAAGGAGGACGTACAAATTAATAATGCCTTGCAAGGCGGGAGCCATTTGGGCAGGACACCGCCGCGAACCTACATGTACATGCAATCCCAGCCGACATTATAGGCCGGTGTAATGTTATTATTTACTATAATAATAATAACAATAATAATAACAATAATAATAATAATAATAATAATAATAATAATAATAATAATAATAATAATAATAATAATAATAATAATAATTTATTATTATTGTTGTTCATGCATGAAAAGTACTAAAATTTGTATTTTGTCCGCAGCAGTGCGACAGCCACAGGCATGATGCTACAGGAGGATCCCAGCTTTAGGGACACGTTGTCAGAGAATATCACTGCCATTGGGCAACAGTACTCTCCGATCTACACCGCCACGGCGTGCGCACTGACCTGCAAGACACAAAGCGGGTGCCAGAGCTTCTTTTACAATAACGTGACGCAAACCTGCCAAGTGACGTCATCAAGGCTATTACGTCACGGGTTCGAAAATCCGGACATCGGTTACCGTTACTACAGGATTCCGCACGGTAACGGCTAATAATAATAATAATAATAATAATAATAATAATAATAATAATAATAATAATAATAATAATGCAGGATGCTATCACGCATTTTTTGTTTATCCAAACTCAAAGCGCGCCGATCTGAAGAGATCACTAATTACAGAAGGCGGAAGAGAAATCAATTTTTATAGTTAAAATTTAGAGTAACTGCATACACTACCATTATTGAAGGGAGTGAGGAAACCGGAGATCCTGGAGAAAACCCTCGGTGTCCTTAAAAGTCTCGTACATAAGTCACGAAAGTTCACCCCATGCAGGATCCGAACCCGCGAACTTCGGTATAGGAAACCAGTCCTCTATCCACTGCGCTAACATGCCACCCTAGTCTGTATTCTACAGCGTTTAATTATGATGACATTCATTATTCATAGTCTGTTTTCACACCCATCCTTGCACTTCTTTGACTTGTCCTAAATTTTTGGACAGACTAGACACATTTTTGGCATGTCCTTCACGTTTTCACAAACACATCGTTACCGAGCCATTAACATTTGTACAAATAAATCTTTACTGAGTCCTTTACGTGTTTACAAACACACACATCTTTATTAAGCCTTTAACGTTTTCACAAACACATCTTAATGTTGTTGGCAAGCACATCCACATTTATTTTATTTTGTAAAAAACAACAACAACCAACAACACATCCTTAACACAGTCTTCACCTTGTTGACAGACACCTGTCCACCTCATTCCGTGCTGCACAAGCCGTCCAGCACGTGCTACCAGGTGTACACGAAAACCACTTCGTGGTACAACGCCATAGACGCCTGCCGAGCACGGGGAGGGAGACTGGCTGTGCTGGATACCCAGAGCAAGCTTGATTTCGTCATGGAATACTTCCGCAATGGTAAGCTGTCTGTAGACTATTTTGAGCTGTAGGAAAACATTTTGTTGTTGAACACAGGATAACCATGGAGACATATTAAGGGACTGTAACTCAATGTTATCCTCCCTCTGCTACAGATTTAAGCGCTAGTTACCATTAGGTCTGTGCACAAAAAGCATATGGCGCCCATCATGTGAGAAAAAGCACCGTAAGCTTATTTTACGCTGTGGAAAACAACATCACCTTGGCTGCCTGACCCCATAATCACGAGCCTCGCAAACTAACTAGGTCTAATTTGGGAAAGTATTCAAAATAATTATTCTACCTGAAAATTAGTGCTCTAAGAGGCCGTAAATTCGGGCCTATCAACACGATATACTTCTTTTCTTGTTTTCTTATTTGGCCAGATGCTGTCACAAACACACCTATGATGTCATGCTAATATTTATTTGCATTTATTAACTTTAGAGTGCCGGTCTCATATTGAACACACTTTACGTATTTTGCTTGAACGAGCTCTGTCGCATTGTAGCTGCTTGCTATGGTTAGTTAAATTAAGTCTCGTGATTGACGTTTTTGGAATCTTTACTGTGTCTGTGTTCACTCTAAGGAACAATCTGTGTTGTACGTTGAAGAGAGGGGAGTTGGAGTTGTGGCAAGCTATGAGCCAAGAATACAACAACGTTGGGTTCCTATCTTTCAATAATATAATAAGACAGTGTTACTGCCTTTACTTATGAAGATGTTACTGCCGATCTACGACTGTTGGACTGTGCTCTTATGTTATAGTCGGTGTTTCACTGGTGTGTGTGTGTGTGTGTGTGTGTGGGTGGGTGTATGTGCGTGTGTGTGTAGATGTGTGCGTGTGTGCGTCCTTGTTTACCAAGTATTATCTGGACAAATCAGTGAACATATACATAACTTGTATTGACATGCCTACTTGTTTTGACGTCAGAACAATGATCCGTTAGGTTTAGAGCTGGGTTAGGGTTAGGGTTCGAACACTGCAAAGTACTTAAAAATGGGTACGAAATATGACCCATTGTCAGCACAACGTAGGTGGCGTTTCGGGAAAGTCATGATAATACTGCGTAACCTTGTCTGTGCGTGTGTGTGTTTCGTTATCAATAGAAGTATTATTCGGCTCTCGTGTATGCACGCCGGAGGAACAGTAAAAATCGATGCTAGGATTCTTGTTACTTTTCTTTTAATATTATCGATTTGTTTATTTATGTATTTTTCCCCCTCAATTTGGTGCTCCTATATTAACTGTAAGAACTTAATATCAGTATCTTAATTTTGTTGTGTGCAATATTCTGGTATACTGTTATGCAGTTCTTGTTTACTGTTGTATGCTTTTTTGTATCCCCATCATCCCCCACTCCTCCATTTTTTTGGTTAACCCCCCAACCCTTTCCCCCTGGGCTAGGAGCCTTATTTAATACTATTTGATGGTATTCAGTATGAAATAAAAGGACAAAGTTCCATAAAAGGATGAAGTTCCAACGTATAGCACCTTATGCCAAAGTGCAAACAGCAGTAAGGTCAAGGTTGGTTCTTAGAAAGACGTTGGAGGCGATTTTGTGGAGCTGCTCACCGCACACAGTTGGTGATAGTGATCTATGGGTTCATTAGGGGATCGCGACCTTGCTTTTGTTTTTTGAAATAGTTTTTCCACGGTGTATGGTGTGCTTTCGTATAAGCAAGGATTTAACATTATAAGGTTTGTCACTCACGGCTAAACCAGCAAATTCAGCAAGAGTAAAGTCCCTTTTCACCGTCATTTAAAAAAACAAACAAACAACTGATACCGAAGAAACGCAATTGACGCGCTGAAGGCAATGCTTGCATTATGATTGCATTTATTTTCATAACGCCCGCTACGAACAAAACTGCGAGAAACTTTCGTTCATTCGATTCCGAGAGGTGAGATCAGGTATTATTTTTGTTTATTCTGCATGTAAAAGAACACGATAACATGTGAAATTACCTTTGTAATTGGATTTGTGTCATGGTTTGTAGGCCGTAATATTACCCGCACACACAGCACAGACTCTTTATAACTCATTAACTGTATAACGAGTACAAAGTCTAATACATTCTGAAATCTTATACACACAACTTTAGTCACTTTATGAAACAAACACGGATTTCAAAAAAAGAAAAAAGCATCCCGAATCGCAATCATTCTGTCGTCTGCTGCGTTGAAATCTCAAATGTTGCAAGGCCAAGTGCGTCGTGACCTCACAAATTACAGCGCTGATAAAGCTACCTGATCAATAGGCTAGATCTAGATGCGTTGCGCGTTCTTCAGGTTTTGTAATTGTTAAAAACAATTCTGCATGTCCTAATACAATCAAAAGGTCCTTTAATTATACAGACGTATATTAACAATTATAAATTTTCATCGTTTTAACCCTCTCTCTCTCTCTCTCTCTCTCTCTCTCTCTCTCTCTCTCTCTCTCTCTCTCCCCCTTTGCACCACTAATGTTTTCACCTACCCCCCCCCCCCTTCCTTCTCTCTCTCTCTCTCTCTCTCTCTCTCTCTCTTTTGCACTACCCCTAATCTCTCTCTCTCTCTTCTCTCTCTCTCTCTCTCTCTCTCTCTCTCTCTCTCTCTCTCTCTCTCTCTGTCTCTCTATTTGTGCAAAAGATCATCCCTGATCTTACCCCCTCTCTCTTCCCCCGTGGGGATGCCGGGGGTTTCAGTATAAACAGTACCCCATATTTCTGGAAATTTAGTGCTTTAAATTTCCACTGTCGCCGTCTTTCTCATTTTTTCTTTCTCATTCCTACTTTGTTCTATCAATCTACTATATTATCTTCTTCTTCGCAAGACCAGTGACCTACCATTTTTCTTGAAAACTCTTTGAAAACAAAACTCCTCTTTTGTGTGCGAGGTCTGTTGGATCAGCTTGGGAATATTGGACGCTTTCTGCCAGGTGGTCACTGGGGCTTCCTATGATGTTATTATTTGACAATGTAGGCATTTTATATGTATGTGTTTTGTTGATGTTTTATAATGATTGTATTCTATTTTGATTTTGTAAACGGGGGTTCGATAAATTAGAGTATAGCCTCAGCGTCCCTTGCGTGGGATGTCTTTATTGTAAAGTGACCGGCTGGTGGAGTGCATTCAGTGTTACCACTAGGGTTGTTTCGGCAGATCTTTTATGCGGATCAGGGGCGAGTCCTCTTTCAGCGAAGTTATAGTCTTGATTATTTGGTCCTGATGTTGCTCGGAAGAGTCCGCTGGACCTAAAGCTTCTTCTTCTTCTTCTGCGTTCCTCCAAATGGGGCAAGAACCTAAAGCAATAACCATGTAATGTAACCCCCTCTCTCCCATTACAAAATCAACAACGCACACACAAATACACAGAGCACAACAACACCCACCCCTAAAACAAACACCCAACAAAACATAACAACCCCACATAAAAAGCATCCCGATCCATGGCAGACGAGACAAAAGTGTATGCATTTCAATATGAGTTGAAAATATATCCCAATAATAACACTCTTAATATTTTTATTTATTTATTTAATCGTTCTTATATAGCGCTTTTCCAACTCAAGAGCTGCTCAAGGCGCTGGCCGATACAGGATCTAACTCAAGCCGCCCGAGACGCCCACCCGCAGCCTATGGGCGCATGGTCTGACGCCCGGACAACTGAGCACAATCCTGGGCAGCCAGGGATGGGGGAGAAGGACCTAGGTGCATGCTGGGTGTTTTCTTGTCACCGGCACTCACCCGTCTAGGACATGAGCGTCAGGATCTTTAAAGTCCGTATGCGACACAAACTAGACCTCGGTTTATACTCTCATCCGAAGGAGTAGGAAAACAGGAGTAAAGTGTCTTTCCCAGGGACACAACACAATGGCCCGGCCAGGGCACGAACCCGGGACCTTCCGATCAGCAAGCCGAAGCACTACCATTAGACCACAGTGCCTCCGTCAAGATAAAATTAAGGCTAGATGGAATAATAAATCTTTCAACTACTCCCTATGATTTTTCCTTGCAATGCATTAATACAGACTTTCCAAAGCATACAAGCAAAAACAAAAACAAAAACAAAATACAAGCCAAAAAATATCCTGCATAAAGTTTTAACCTGTACGCGACATATTGTCATAAAAATACACAATATAAACTTTAAAAATACGTTTTGATGATGTTAAATTGCTGCCCGAAAGACGTGATATAACGCGGTTTTCATGACAACATCACGGGACGCAACCGAGTAGCTGTATATCATTTTTTTAATATAGTACAATAGTGTGAGTGACAAATCTTATAATGTGTAAAATCATTGGTATAAGCTAGCACCGCTTCCATCAAACCCAAGTGCAAGGGAAGTAATTCTACAAAAAGTGCTCCCTTGAACCAGTTAGAAAAAAATGAGCACTGAACTTTTTCTATGGTAAGTTCTGTGTTAAAATGTTGTAGCTAGCGGTACTGTGTCTAGCAGTGAAATACACAGCTGCATCACTGCTGCAGGCAGCTTTCTTAAGCAGGCTTCTCACCTAGGTGCAAATCGTCCTCTTGGCGTGTGGTACTTGTCACGTGGGGTTTATGGGCTCTGCACAATGGAATTATGGACCCTCACGTTTATTCGGTGGGAACTGCTAGTAAGTCACCCTATGAATTACTTTAATAAATTTATTTGTTTAGCTCGTTCTGTGTTAAGGTTGGGGTACAGAAATAGATAGAAAAAAGGTAAAAGAATACTGTCACACTAGCTTTCACACGGCTATGAATCATATGTAGTCCAGCCTTTTGATAACAGTTAAAATCACACATTTATTTCTTCTACTCTATACAAGGTTCTCTAAGTACTAATCTAACTTAAAAAGTCTCTTTCAATGCTAATAGTTCGATCGCTGATAGTCTATGCAGCTGTTCTATCTTCATCGGGCACTCGCTAGTATATCTCATGTAGATTTGGACTACTGTGGTCCGTTTTAGAGTTTCTGAATAGTTGGACTACTGTGGTCCTGTTCTGATCAGTTTAAGTGCACTTGGGATAACACACTTAACTGGCGGGTGGTGCGGTCGAAGTCCTTCTGTGAGGTAGCTTCTGGTCCACCTGTGTCGTTGTGTAGTTGGGTTCCCTGGCCACGCTGTGGGGTCTGACAGGGAGTTTTACCGGGTCGCTCGTTCCGACTTGTGCGTTAGAGGTTCCTCAACCAACTTGTTTCTGTGGAGTGGGGTTCACAGGATAGCTCGGGATAGCTCGGGATAGCTCGGGATAGCTCGCCTGCCCGTCTGTAATATAAGAGACGAAATTCTGCACAACCCTGAATAATCGGTTTGTGCAGAGCGTCTCACTGAAAGCCAAGTAGCCCTCAGTGATAGCTCCACATCTCTATACATAAGCGACGAACATTCTGCTACTTCCGGGTTCCACTGGAATCTCACTCTAAATTCCTATACATACATAAATATCAAACGTGGCTAACTATACACATACAGAATTAATAATATTATAAACATTCAGTGGTACAGCCACTGGTCTGCAACCATACATATAAGTTAAACAACAGTGGTTCCGTACGGGATACAACATGGCGGCGTAACCGGTCGTGTTTCGCCTCGTGGTCGGCTCTTCCACATGGTCACGCAAATTCGGATTAATAATTCACATTTATGCATAGCAAATTCCACAAACATAATTTCAACAATACTACACATATATCACGATGAAACAGAAGGGTGTTCATTTACCTGCTTGACAAGTTCAGGCCCGTGTGACTTGATAGAATTCTACGATTCCTAAGTCCTGCTTCCTGGTCTAAGTGTAGAGAGATTTCTCTGCCAGCTTTCTAGCTGTTAACACTTCGGTGTATTACTCCCAACTGACCAAAAATGTGTTAGGCTCGGACCCAGTCAAACTGGCTCGAACCGCTTTGCGTAAGCTCTCATTGGGTAAAATGTTCATATTCAAAACTCAAGTGCTGACGTCACTGCGCTGTGTGTGTGGCTCAGGCTCGCAGTGTGCTGTAATTTAATTGCTACTGTGTACTGTACTAACTCTCTACTGTTACAAAGGCTACACAATGCTAAATAGTCGATAGGCAGAGTTTAAACTAGCCAATTCGTGACAGGCTCCCTCAACTGAAAAAAGGCGATGACTACTGGATTCGACCTTTTTCTACTACAGAGCCTAGTTTAACACTGCACTATCCTAGGGTCCTATTTACAAACTAAGTAAGTTGCTCTACCTGAGCTGCAATGCTGTGCCAGGTAGCTATGGACACTAGTGACAGGGTATTACTGGGCGGGGACGAATTCTGGTGCTGTGGCCCTTAGTTGTGTTGGGTGGGCGACAGCTGCTGTGTCCTCCACGAGATGGCGACTGAGGTAGTCGGCTCCGTGGTTTTCCTTGCCGGGGATGTACTCGATTTGGAATGAGTATGCCTGAAGGGTGAGTGCCCATCTCATCAGGCGAGAGTTCAAAGACTTGGAGGCTGCCAGGAACGATAGTGGTTGGTGGTCCACCTGAACTGTGAAGTGGGTCCCATACAGGTAGAGTTGGAATTTCTGTATGGCCCAGACTAGTCCAAGGCATTCCTTCTCCGACGTGGCGTAGTGGGTCTCGGCGGGTCTCAATTTTCTGCTGGCGTAGGCGACAGGGAATAGCGTCTCTGCATTCTTGGGGTCGCGCTGTAGCAGTACTGCTCCGAGGCCTAAGTCGCTTGCGTCGGTGCGAAGAACGAATGGCTGAGTCAAATCGGGTAGATGGAGTACTGGCGCCGATGTCATTCTGTCCTTGAGTGTTTGGAATGCTGTCTCGCATTCGGCTGTCCATACGACTTTGTCCGGGGCGATTTTCCGGGTTCCATTTGTTAGTGGCACGGCGATGCTGTTGTAGTTGTGGATGAGCTTCTTCCGCGATGGCGATGGCCATCCAGGTGTGTGTGCCGGGGGTCGCTGTTCTGTCGATGTATTTCTTGAGGCGATTGATGTGGTGGTATCGGGCTCTCCCGTTCACCTCTACTTGGTAGACTGTCTTGGATTTCTTGGCAGTCACCCGGTACGGTCCTCTCCAAGCGATGTCCAGCTTGTTGGTTCCACTTGGAAGTAAGAGTAGCACTTGATCGCCGACTTGCAGTTCTCTGTCCTTCGCGTGGCGGTTGTAGTACTTCGCCTGACGGGCTCTTGCCTTCTTCAGTGCTTCACCAGCTTTCTTCCACGTTGCTTTGAGGGTTTCCTGCAGGTCTGCGACGTACTTGGTGGCACCTCTTGGTGTGTCGTCTATCTTGGCCTCCGTCCAACTTCTGCGTAGGGCTTCTAGCGGTCCTGCTAGAGGTCTGCCGAAAAGCAAAGTTGACGGGGTGTAGCCTGTGGCTGCATGGGGCGTTTCTCGGTATGCGAACAGTGCCGCATTCACGTAGGTGTCCCACGCTTCTGGATTGTCGTCGGCGACTTTCCTGAGGATGATGAGAAGGGTTCCATTCAGTCTTTCTACTTGTCCGTTGCTGGCGGGGTGGTATGGTGGTGTGCGAATGTGATGGACTTGTATCAACTCGAACACGTCTTGCATCAGGCGGCCGGTGAACTGAGATCCGTTGTCCGTTCTAATGCTGTCCGGGAATCCGACTCTGGTAAAGATGGCGATGAGTGCATCTGCAATCTTCTTGGTGTCGATCGCTGGCAACGGGACTGCTTCGCACCACATCGTACATGCGTCGACGAGTGTGAGTAGAAATCTGTTCCGCTTCTTGGTCATGGGCAGTGGTCCTACTATGTCTACTGAGACTTGCTGGAATGGCACGCCGACTACTACCGATGGTCCTAAGGTAACTGGTACGGTGTGATGTCGCGGGGAATATCGTTGACATTGGTGGCAAGATTTCACGTAGCGCTTGACATCCTCCGTGATTCCTGGCCAATAGTAGTGTGCGCTGATTCTCTGCACTGTGGCTCCAATTCCCATGTGTCCGCTGAGTGGCATGCTGTGGCCTAATTCTAGTACTTGGGCTCGAAGGGTGGCTGGTAGTACTAGTTGGGTGTGATCTCCATCTCCTTGTCGATGTAGAACTCCCTGTTCCATGTAGAAGTCTCCCTTGTGCGGGGGTGTGTGCGCCTTGGGTAGCTTCTGGAAGCACTTCGCTATCGAGGTGTCTTCTTTCTGTGCTGTTTTGATCTCTTCGAGTCCTGGATTCGGAGCGAACTCGGGCTGGGGTGGTTGGGTTTTAGCTTGGGCCCTGGTTTGCACTGCAGCTATCTCTACAGTTTTTGGGGGCGTGCCTAAGAACACATACCTACAACCTAGCACTAGATCATACAGGGGTTTCTGTAAAACAGCTGCTTGGATTCGTCCTGTGACGTACCTACTCTCTACTTCGATCCAAGCTATTGGGCAAGTAGTCGTCGGTTTCGTCAAGTCTGCTCCTTGTAAGTCGACTGTCTTGTCTGTCAAGTCCGCGCGCGATACAAGAGACTCGCTGACTATCGCGTCGTATGATAGACCTGTGTCATACAGACAGTTCGCTTCTTTTCCGTTGACCTTGACCGTGTCTGTCACCGATGGGTGATCTCCGATCGTGTGTGGCTTATTACCGCTACTTTGAGTTAGAACTCTGTGCGCTGGCCGGCTTTCGCGCTCTTCCCTACGTTGTGCGGCCAACTTGAAACATTCTGCGGTGGAGTGATTGTTTCTGTTGCAGAACGAACAATACCGTCTCTGTTCTGCGGGACCTCTTTTCCCGAATTCCGTGTTGGGTCCTTTATTTTGCCCAGGTCTGGGGTTATTCGGCTTATTCGCGGTGCGCTCTTCTCGGTTAGGGCTTCGTTTCTGTGCCTCTTTCCCGTTAGGCTTTAGGTCTCGCCTGAAGCTCTTGGCTTCTCCGTGTGCGGCCACGTACCTATCTGCGACCTTGACCAGATCTTCTAGTCTTTCCGCGCCCTGCTCTACTGAGAAGGTTCTCAGCTCGGGGGTCATGGTTTCCCGTAGCTGTTCCCATACTAACAGTTCTGTCAGTCCATCATACGTCTTAGCCGTGGCTGACTGGCTAATCCACTTATCCAGCGTTGTGGACAACCGATCCGCGAACTGCGCATAGCTCTCTCCTTTCACTCTCCGATTGGTGCGGAACTTTTGCCGGTAGCATTCTCCTGTCAGTTCGAATCCCGTTAGGAGTGCCTCTTTTACTTTGTGATAGTCAGTCACTCTGTCAGTCGGTAGCTTACTGTAGATGTCATAAGCCTTTCCTCTAAGTCCTTGACTAAGCTTGAAAGACCAATGAGTGGGATCTAGTTTATACTCTGTTGCTAGGCGCTCAAACCTAGTCAGATAGAGATCTAGACCTTCTTCTCTCTCATTGAATGTTCCCAGTGGAAATGACATTCCTTGTACAGGGTTGGATGCTACCTCTAGCTGATCTGAGTGGGAAGGGGTTGAGGAAGAACTTGAAGCTCCTGATCCCAATCTTCTTAGCTCTAACTCATGCTGTCTTTCTTTTTCCTTTTCTTCCCTCTCTTTTTCTTTCTCTGCCCTCTCTTTTTCTTTTTCTGCCCTCTCTTTTTCTTTTTCTGCCCTCTCATACTCCCATCTCCTAACTTCTGCTTCTCTCTCTGCTGCTAATGCTGCCTTCTTCTGTTCTCCTTCTAATTCTAGTTTCTTCTGCTCTGCTTCTAATTTCTTTTGCTCTGCTTCTAATTCTGCTTTTCTCTGATCTGCTTCGAGTTTCTTCTGTTCTGCTTCTAATGCTAGTTTCTTCTGCTCTGCTTCTAAGGCTAGTTTCTTCGCCTCCCTTTCTGCTGCTCTCTCTGCCTTAGCCTCCTGTTTCTCTACCTCTGCATTTATATACGCAATTAGGTCCGCCCCTGCTAAGTGTAAAGCTTCTCCCAATTCCTTGAAACGCAATCTCAAGGCCACTGGGTCCGACATTGCCAAACGTGTCTATGAACACCCTCTGAATCACGTGGAATACCAAAACACTAGCAATATTGCAAGTCAATAAAAACAATGCAAAGACAATCAAATTCGTAATCAATAATAGAATAAAACAAGAGTCAAATGGCATACAACAGTTACTTAAGCAAAACCTGCAAAAGAACAATGCAACATACAGACACAAAAATAATTGAAGCAAAAAAGTTTTTAACTAAAGAATAGTGCACCCAAACTGAGTCAATGTTACCACTATTCTAAGTTATTCTACTACTCCTACTGTTATCTAATTTTATTGTACTTAGATCCGTTTATACCCAATTCCTATTATACACAGATCCTGGCTAGGCTCGCCAATTAAAGTGTCACGTGGGGTTTATGGGCTCTGCACAATGGAATTATGGACCCTCACGTTTATTCGGTGGGAACTGCTAGTAAGTCACCCTATGAATTACTTTAATAAATTTATTTGTTTAGCTCGTTCTGTGTTAAGGTTGGGGTACAGAAATAGATAGAAAAAAGGTAAAAGAATACTGTCACACTAGCTTTCACACGGCTATGAATCATATGTAGTCCAGCCTTTTGATAACAGTTAAAATCACACATTTATTTCTTCTACTCTATACAAGGTTCTCTAAGTACTAATCTAACTTAAAAAGTCTCTTTCAATGCTAATAGTTCGATCGCTGATAGTCTATGCAGCTGTTCTATCTTCATCGGGCACTCGCTAGTATATCTCATGTAGATTTGGACTACTGTGGTCCGTTTTAGAGTTTCTGAATAGTTGGACTACTGTGGTCCTGTTCTGATCAGTTTAAGTGCACTTGGGATAACACACTTAACTGGCGGGTGGTGCGGTCGAAGTCCTTCTGTGAGGTAGCTTCTGGTCCACCTGTGTCGTTGTGTAGTTGGGTTCCCTGGCCACGCTGTGGGGTCTGACAGGGAGTTTTACCGGGTCGCTCGTTCCGACTTGTGCGTTAGAGGTTCCTCAACCAACTTGTTTCTGTGGAGTGGGGTTCACAGGATAGCTCGGGATAGCTCGGGATAGCTCGGGATAGCTCGCCTGCCCGTCTGTAATATAAGAGACGAAATTCTGCACAACCCTGAATAATCGGTTTGTGCAGAGCGTCTCACTGAAAGCCAAGTAGCCCTCAGTGATAGCTCCACATCTCTATACATAAGCGACGAACATTCTGCTACTTCCGGGTTCCACTGGAATCTCACTCTAAATTCCTATACATACATAAATATCAAACGTGGCTAACTATACACATACAGAATTAATAATATTATAAACATTCAGTGGTACAGCCACTGGTCTGCAACCATACATATAAGTTAAACAACAGTGGTTCCGTACGGGATACAACATGGCGGCGTAACCGGTCGTGTTTCGCCTCGTGGTCGGCTCTTCCACATGGTCACGCAAATTCGGATTAATAATTCACATTTATGCATAGCAAATTCCACAAACATAATTTCAACAATACTACACATATATCACGATGAAACAGAAGGGTGTTCATTTACCTGCTTGACAAGTTCAGGCCCGTGTGACTTGATAGAATTCTACGATTCCTAAGTCCTGCTTCCTGGTCTAAGTGTAGAGAGATTTCTCTGCCAGCTTTCTAGCTGTTAACACTTCGGTGTATTACTCCCAACTGACCAAAAATGTGTTAGGCTCGGACCCAGTCAAACTGGCTCGAACCGCTTTGCGTAAGCTCTCATTGGGTAAAATGTTCATATTCAAAACTCAAGTGCTGACGTCACTGCGCTGTGTGTGTGGCTCAGGCTCGCAGTGTGCTGTAATTTAATTGCTACTGTGTACTGTACTAACTCTCTACTGTTACAAAGGCTACACAATGCTAAATAGTCGATAGGCAGAGTTTAAACTAGCCAATTCGTGACAGTACTCCGACTTTCACAACGGTGTTCCTGACCACATCTGGTTCAGCGGTATGCCCGTCAATTGAAACTATTACAAGACTGCTGGCTATACAACGGACGTCGAACCCAGCAACCGCAACAAAGAGAATGTCGTCATCATATACCGGGGCATTATATACAAGATCGAAGATGCTCAACACAACATTACTGCTTCTTACGTGTACGAGTTTTCGTGGTTCTAGAAAGGACAGGGACTGTTTTTTTTTTCAGCCAGAAACCAAAACGAACACAGAAAGGAGTTCGTGTGCTGATTATATATGGAATTGACACCGAACTCTTCAGTTAATTCAAATGTTGTTAACTAGCTGTACTGTGTCTAGCGGTGAAAATACACAACTGAATCACTGTTGCAGGGAGCTTCATCATGCAGCCGTACTACCTGGGTGCACACCGCCCTCTAGGCGTGTGGTATTCCAACTTTCCCAACGGTGTTCCTGACCACATCTGGTTCAGCGGTGTGGCGGTCAACTGGACCTACTACAAGACTGCTGGCTATACAAGGAGCGACGAACCCAACAACCTCAACAAAGAGAATGTCGTCATCATTTACCCTGTCGCCATCTTCATGATCGGAGATGCTGGGCATAACATTGCTGCTGCTTACGTGTGCGAGTTTTCGTTGATCTAGAAATTACAAGGACGGATGTTCTCCAGCCAGATCACCAACCTAAATCTACAAGAACATGGAACAAAAAGAATCAAATGCCCTTTGATGAAGTCATATACAGAGGAATAAAAGCACACACAGGCGATTAAAAACGTTTGCTATGACAGCGCATTTCAGCCTGAAATTGCAGAACTAGCACGCATTGAAAAAAAAAATTATATAAGCAAACAGCAATTTCTTCGTGTGAACGGGAAATTTTATAATTGATTTTTTTTTTTCGTAATTTTGATCTCGGCATCCGACTACTCTAAAAGGCCCCATTTCGAAGGTTTTGTTTACTTTTTGCCAAAATAAAACCATCTAATTCGAATAGTAATTTGTAAACACTTTTTTCATTTTACAAAAAAAAAAACAACATTAAACAATGATAAAGTTTGTTTTCGTTGCTCAAATCAAGCGCTAAAGTTTCAATTGTCCATTTCGGTTGTGCAGAGTTATTTCCCCTGTTTTTAACGGTACAGCCGTGTAATCTTTCACCTTGTTTCTGAGTGAACCACGCGCCGTGAAGTGTGCGTATTGGTTGTCGGAGTTAGGGTAGGATCCTATGCTATCCTATAACTCGAAGGTCGTTTGGGGCACCACAGATGATCGTTTACCCAGACTACTACATCTTTCTCTGTCCTCAGCAACCCTCATTGCTTCGCTCAATGTCAAGCCAGTCCATTTTTGATTGTTGTCCTCCCACTTCTTTTCTGTCTCCATCTTCTTCTGCCTCCTTGAACCGTCCCTTTCAGAATGGTCTTTGCAAGACCTGATGATCTGGTGACGTGGCCATTCCATCGGAGTTTCCGTTTATTCACCACTGTGAGCATGTCATCGTGTTGTCCAATTGCTTGTGTGATGGTCTGTCGGACTTCGTTGTTGGTGATGATCTTGGAATAGGAAATGCCCAAAAGTCTTCTGTAGCACCTCATCTCCATGCTTTGTATTCTTCGTTGTAGATCTCCAATGAGGGTCCATATTTCGCAAGGGTATAGGAAGATGGAAATGACAGGGGAGCGCAGCAGCCTTATCTTGGAATGTAGAGAGATGGTCCTGTCTTTCCAAATGGGCTTCAACCTTGCCAGGGCAGCAGTTGTTTGTGCGATCCTGAAAAGGACTTCCTGTCGGGGCCCATTGTCTGATGCAATGGCTCCTAAATATTTGAAACTACGCACTATGTTAAGGGATTGGTCTTGGACTTCAATATCCGTGTTGGTGTTGTTGGTCATCATTTTGGTCTTCTCTGCACTTATTTCAATTCCATAAGCTCTGGAGGTGGTGTCAAGCCTCTGTACCAGCTGTTCACGTTTCTTGTTCCTCTCCAGCCAATCCATCAATGTAATCCGCAAAATGGAGGTTGGAGATTGCTGTGCCCCTTATAGTGACTGTGCTTTCGTGATCTGCAAGGGCATCTGACACGATGCGCTCTAGGAGGATGTTGAAGAGTGTTGGAGAGAGTAGGCATACTTGACGCACACCAATTGTTGTTCTGAACCAATTCCTGATGGCGCTGTTGTGGAGGACTGCACTGGTAGCCTTGTCATACAGGCTTGTGATGACTTTAATAATTTTAGGGCTGATGTTGTTCACTCTCATGGTGGCCCACAGAGCTGCATGCCAGACTCGGCCAAACGCTTTCTTGAAGTCTTCAACCACATGATATACAAGTTGTGCTGTAGGTATTTCTCGCAGATTATTTTGAGGTTGAAAATCTGTTCAGTTGTTCTTCGCCCTGCCCTGAACCCTGCTTGTTCTTCAGATATGATTTGTTCAGCTTGGGGTTTCAACCTGTTATTATTTTCAGGAGGACCTTTCTGGGATGGCTGATGAGGCTAATGGTGCGGTAATTTTCACACTCCTGAAGATTACCCTTTTTGGGAAGAGTGATGACAAGCGATTGGGTCCATGGTGTAGACCACTTCCCAACCTGCCAGATCATGTTACAGATAATGATGAGGGCGTCAATCATCGCTTCTCCTCCTGCTTGAAGCAATTCCGCGGGTGTGTTGTCCACCCCCGCTGACTTCCCTTTCCTCAGTGATTGCACTGCTGTCTCTACTTCTCGACGAGCTGGGACGATTTCTTCCTCCTCTCTGTTCTGGGGACATGCTAGAACTGATGAGTCTCCGTTTGGTGTGTGGTTGTAAAGATCTGAGCAGTACCCTGTCCAGCTATCCAAGACTTCTTGTTCTTTGGTAATGCATATGCCAGACTTGCTTTGGATAGTAAAGACCTCGGGTTGTTTAACAATTGTCAGCCGCTTCACAATCTGATAAGCCTTAATGCTGTGGTTCTTGTTCAGACTGTTCTCTATTTTCTAGCATTGATCTTCTATCCAGTTCTCCTTTGCTGTGCGCATGACTTTTCGGATGTCATTGTTGATTTTTCGGTAGGTATCAGCTCCCTGTGAGGTGTTCTTGTTCTTTTTCATCTTTCTTCGCTAATCACACAGGTCCAAAAGTCCAGGTTTGATCCACGGTTTCTTCTTTGGGCGGTGCTTATCAAGGATCTCAGTGGCGGCATCTGTCACAGCTGAGCGGAAGGTGGTGATCATGGTGTTAACATCTACTTCACCAGCTCCCAAAATCAGAAGTGGTGCAAATTTCCCTCCAATTGTGGCTTGGAAAATTTCCGCCACATCCGGGTCTTGCAGTTTGTCCAGGTCGAACTTCAGTGTAGTGCACTTTACTGTGTTTACTCCCTTAAAGTGGAACCGGAAGGACATCATCACGAGACCGTGGTCACTTTCGATGTCTGCTCCTGGAAAAGAGCGTGTCCTGCTAATATTGATGCTTGATTTGAAGCGTGTCTTGACCATGATGTATTAGATCTGGTTATGATGCTCCTCGCCGGGACTGTGCCATGTCCATCGTCTGGATTTTTTGGGGCAAGCGTGTTTGCCAGTGTCAGATTGTTGTACCTGACTCCAAGAATCTCAGACCCTTGTCATTTGTCTCGTTGTTGCAGTGGGGTCGACATGTCTCCCAAGTTGTGGTGCGCGTCTTGGCCAACCTTGGCATTCCAGTCACCTTCCACTATGACTATGTCCTTCTTCGGCACTTGGTCAAGGACAGTCTGTAGATGTTCATAGAAATCCTCGACTTCGCTGTCGTCGTAGTCTAATGTTGGGGCATAGGCCTGGATGATGGTGATGTTGAAAGGGGCTGCTCTCAGACGGATGGTAATGAGTCTACTGGAGACTGGGCGGCAACCCATGATAGTAGTCAGAAAGTCTAAAAACCTAAAATGTTCCATCGATAGTAGGGTAGAGTCTGTTTTATCAACCTAAAACGAAAAACCTTACGAGCAATTTTTTTAACGGTTTTGTCTCTTATCTGCATTGGTATATGCCATTTTTTTTAAAAGTTATAGAATGTTGGCAAGCTCTTGATATTAATCCCTCCGTGGGGGTGCCGGGGGTTTCTGAATAATAGTATCCCCACTTTCTGAAAATTTAGTGCTTTAAGCTCCCACTGCCGCTGTCTTTCTCCTTTGTTCTTTCTCATTCTTGCTCTGTTCAATCAATCAACTGTACTATCTTCTTCTTCTTGAAAACACTTCCCAAACTCCTCATTTGCCTATGAGGTCTGTTGGGTCAGCTTGGGAATATTGGACGCTTTCTGCCAAATGCACACAAGGGCTTCCTATGATATTATTATTTAACAATGTAGGAATTTTATATGTACGTGCTTTGTTGATATTTTATATTGAGGTTTGTATTCTATTTTTGTATTTGTAAACGGGGGTTCGATAAATTGGAGTATAGCCTTAGCGTTCCCTGCGTGGAACGCCTTTATTGTAAAAGGACCAGCTGGTGGAGTGCCTTAAGTGTTACCAATAGGGTTGTTTCAGCAGATCTTTTATGCGGATCAGGAGTGAGTCCTCTTTCAACAAAGTTGTGGTCCTGATTTGTTGGTCCTGATTCGGCTCTTTGCAGTCCACTTTACCCTGTAAGCAATAACTAACTAACTAACTAACCGTAATATTAATATCAGGCACAAAAACAACGGAATGTATTCAAGTAAAAACATAAGCGTAAATAATCGAGCTTTGTGGCGGAGTGGTCTAAGGCGGGACTAAAGTGCCTTGTCAACAGGCCAGAACCAATGGCGCCTTTCAGGTATGGGAACGATCAAGCATCTGGGCTTTATGTTTTGACTCTGGCAAGTCTCGCTGGCTCCCCCAGCAAAATTTGAAAAACACAACTAACATTAGGTAGGTTGGGTTTGGGTACGCCACAGGCTGCGACTACGCCTTTCCCAGGTGAGGCGCCCTGATTTTCTGATAAAAAGGGACAATATAGTAGGCTTACTTAAAAAGAAAAAAAGTTTTGAAAAAGTGATTTTTTTGGGGGGTGTGTGGAGGTGGGGAGGAGGGGTAAGCTTATTTGTTCAGTGGAGCAACACTAACTGTAAATGTTAAAATGATACGTCAAAGGGGCGTAGTCAAAGTGAGTTCCAAACCAAAACCAAATCCAACAACAACTACAACAACAAACAAACAACACCCTCTCTCAAAAACGGGTTTGATATAAATCGATACTTTCACTAACTTTTGTGGCCATTAATTTCACCAAGGTTGATTATAAAAATAACACCGCAGTGTAAGTATGTATAGTAGGCACAATTGTTTGTTTACATAACAAGGAAGAGATGCCTGAATTTCAAAGCTTAGCGGTCAGTTTGAGCAACGATCACCCATTATGTCCTCAATTAATGTGAGAATTTCCCAAGTAAACTCATTACTAGCTGACAAATTGCTAGCAGTCTTCCGTTGCATTCCATTTTGCCAAGTAACCTCACTGTCACAAAACTAAACACTATCTTTGACAATATCGATGAATAGTCTTTAGAATCGAGGCTACCAAAGAATTTTTGTCAAGGTGCATTCAAACTTTTAAACATAAAACTACAGTAACAAATTTACTTCTTTCCCGTTCTGCTGTTATACAAATTGCGATCTCCTTTCAACGCCGAGCTACTAATCGATAAAATAAAAATTTAAAAAGCAGGCTTATGCAGCAGGATCTAACTCAAGCCGCCCGAGGTGCCCACCTGCAGCCTTTGGGCACCCATACAACTGAGCATAATCTTGGTCCACAGGATATTGGGGAGAAGGGGCCTTTTTGTGTTGCCGGCTGTCACCTTGTAGGACATGAGCGTCAGAATCTTTAAAGTCCGTGCCTCGGTTTATACTCTCATCCAAAAGTTAATGCTGATGTGGGACATTGGTATCATCATCATCATCATCATCATCATCATCATCATCATCATCATCATCATCATCATCATCATCATCATCATCATCATCATCATGCATGATCATAAGCTTCTTTTTAACATTTTTATTTTATCGATTAGTAGTTGAAGTGCTGCTCAAGGTGCTGGAAAAACAATAAAATAAATAATCTAATGTGTGGCACGAAAGCAGACAATTATTATTAGAAAGTGCACCGTGGCTGCACCTAATGCACCTCGAATATCGGGCAACGATAAATGTCTGTCAAAACAAATACACTTCAGGTTTGGTGACAGGAAACACATTCTAATGCTAAGGAAATAATTTGTAACAAAAAATGAACAAGACTAAAATTGTCCTTCAAAATTTACTTTATTCGATCACTTTGTTGAAGTTTTTGGATTACAAAACAAAAGACAGTCGACCCTCAAGATATTAATTTTCGCAAATAGTTCCATTCCATTACAAATATTTGTATAGTTTATAGTTGAACTTAGGTGGGTCGATTTACCGCATCAGTGTCATTAAAACATGAATGAGACATATACAGACTCAACAAATAGGCACCATGACATTTGAAGATATGTGTAAGATGCTGTATTGATTCACTTACAACCACTCATATTTTACGGATCCGCAAATAAAATCTATAGGCATTTTCCTTTGAGCGGAAGTTCTTTGGTCTTCATTCGATGCTTAAAAACATTGATGTTCAATTTTTATTGATGTGAAATAAAGCTTTTGCTGGTGGTGTTGCCAAGCAACAAGATCAACATTACGTCAGTTCTAGCAGATGAGCGCGCATATGCATGCACTCACATTGACACACATACAAACAGACGCAGACACGCACACAAACGTGCGCGGATTACCCTTGTTTATTTCAACTACTTTAAAATAAATGCTTTTTTTATTTTTATAAATGCTACTGGGAAAATAAACAGCTAAGTTTTTGATCTGCGAACGTCCGTTCTTATTCTGGACACCCTAGGCAACAGTTTGGGGTTCGACAGCACTGGATAAACATTACAATTCAGGAATCTGGTCAGGAAGTAGAATCAAAGCCGGACTGCAATTTATTTGTTTATTCCTTGATGACAAAATATGGATAACATCAGGAAGTAGAAGCAACGCCCAACTACTGTATTTTATATTCCTCGTGGAAGTGTGCGGTTCCCGATGGGAAGTACAATTGAGAGCCAAGTTGGCTACATGTACAATTACTTGTTCAAGCTGTGACAAGGATTAAAATTAAAGCCGAATTGTTCGTATCTTTTATCACGTGTTATAGCATACGGATTCTGGGCAGTGTTTGACTGAAAAGAAGAGCTGTTTATGGTGCATTGCGTATGCCATAATGGATGTGATACGCTACCTTCTGCCTCCTCTGATTCTGGTTTCCAGGTAAGATGATATACTTTTCCTATAATTTACTTTGCCATTCAGAGAGGACGCTTGACCTACCATTCCTATTGTTGTCTTCCAGGTAAAATATTTAACTGCCCTTTCAAATCTTCGAGTAGCAATGAGTTATGACAACAAACATTCATGATTTTTAAAAAAAAGTGAATCTTTACGTTACATGTATATTTATGTAGGCTACTTATTGTTATTTGTATATACGTTAATGCATAAATAAATGCATAAAGAATACAAACCATAAATAACAAATAAATAACAAAATACTTAAAAGTGACATTGCCAACAAGCAATTCAACATCTATGCCATGGAAGCATCCAGAATCTCTCAGCCACAGGCACTACTACTACTATTACAGGAGGCAGCACAAAACAAAGCTCAAAAGAGCGGTGATCTATACCAACACAGGGACGGACGAGAGGAGGGTGGGAAGTGGGTAGGAAGGGGGCTGCACTGGGTACACTGCACCCCTTCTCCCCCACACTCCCCATCCCTCCCCCATCCCCCAACCACCAAAAAAAAAAAGTAGCAAAAGTGCAATTGCAAATTCTTTGACGGCCGCTGCGTGTCAAAGCTCAGCAGTCCGACCATCCCGGAAAACGAAAATTAGCCTATGAACAAGTGTCGGTACACCCTCCTCCCTCCACCCCCTTCCCTTCCACCTTCCTCTTGCTCTGACCCTGACCCGCCCTTGTAACATACAGATTTCCGGTGTCACGTAATTAACCACGTAATAAAAATTGTTTTGTCAGCAGCAGTATGGCAGCAGGTTCAGGCGTGATGTTGCGGGAGGACCCAGCCTTCGTGGACACACTGCCAGTGAACTTCACCGCCCTTTGGCAAAACTCTCCTGTCCACTCCGTCACGGCGTGCGCACTGGCTTGCAGGATACGAAACGGCTGCCAGGGCTTCTCTTACAATAACGGGAGGCAAACCTGCCACGTGACGTCATCACGGTTTTTACGTCACGGTGACGAATATCCATATGCCGGTTATCGTTACTACCGGACGCAGCAAGGTACAGCTTTACGTAAATGTATAGACACATGTCCTAAATTTTGATGACAGACACAGCTTTGGCATGTCTTTCACCTTTTCACAAACAAGTCTTTTACCGAGCCCTTGACGTTTTCACAAACACATCTTTACCGAACCCTTAACGTTTTCACAGACGCGTCTTAACGTTGTTGGCAAACACATCCTTGACATTTCCTTAATTTTGTTGACAGAAAAAAAGACATCTTAACACAGCTTTCATCTTGTTGACAGACACCTGTCCACCTGATTCCGTGCTGCACAAGTCGTCTAGCACGTGCTACCAGGTGTACACGAACGCCACCTCGTGGTACAACGCCTTAGCAGCCTGCCGAGCATTGGGAGGGAGGTTGGCAGTTCTGGACACTCAGAGCAAGACTGAGTTCGTTATGGAATACTTCCGCAATGGTAAGCGTCTATAAACCATTTTGAGCTGTAGTAAAAGGTTTGTTACCCAACACCGGATAATCCTTTAATCGTGTAGAAAAGTGGCTCTTAACTTCACTCCCTTCCACTTTCAACGTCAATGCAACATATTCATTTGGACACTGAGCGTTTTCTTGGCTGCATGTTTGAGTTATCCTCCCTATCTGCTAAACGTCCAGTTACAATTAGACCTGTGTATACGTAACACGGCGTCCAACATGGAAGACTAGAAAGGCAATGCCTATATGACTCACATGCTCCTTATGGATCTTGCAATATTTATTATGAAAATGACTGCCGAGGAAGAAAAAAAAAGAAACAGTGGCATTAAAATGCAAAATAATACCGACTTTGACCTTTCTAAACTCTTGACCTTGAGATGACATTTACCCCCCGGCTCCAAATACACTAATGTAATATCAAATAAACTACAGCAAAAGTTGTACTATACCAAAAAACAGGGACTTTGGGATGACCTTGACCTTCAATGACCTTGATCTTGGGATGACCTTGACCTTCATTGACCTTGACATTGGGATGACCTTGACCTTCATGTGACCTCTCATGCCCATGTATGATCAAATAACACAATGTTGTTGCATAATATGGGTAATAAATAGAGCCATTCTACTGTACTATGATCTATTTTTTAATGTTTCTGCAAGGACTAAAATGCCCTTGACCTTCAAGATCAATGCAAACATATATTAAAGATCAATATAATTAATATTGGTATAGCACAACTTTTGTAGTTAATTTGATATTACATTGGTGTATCTCTGAATACAACAAGTTTGAACTTTATGTCCCTCATAGTTATTTATTGATTTAATCACTTTAATATAGCGCTTGATCACGTCTAAAGAGCCGCTCAAGGCGTTTCCCGATAAAAGAATCTAACTCAAGCCGCCCGGAACGCCCACTTGCAGTCTTTGGGTGCACAGTCTAACGCCCAGGCGACTGAGCACAATCCTGGGCGACCTAGCGCGTGCTGGATGTATTTGTGTAGCCGGCACTCACCCGCCTAGGACATGAGTATGAGGATCTTTAAAGTCCATGCGATAGAATGCATGCGTGCACAGACTAGACCTCGGTTTATACTCTCATCCGAACGAGTAAGAGCGCAGTGTCTCTCTTTTTTTTCTTTTTTTCCCCCACGCCATTAACGGCTTTTGAACCACTGCCTATAGAGGCTGAAATGTTATCGTCTGAGACTGGAGTACATGGCCTACATTACTGAGCTAAGTGCTACTTAGGGTCAAGATCACTCCAAAGTACCTATACTAACTGACTCTGGACAGCTCCAGTCACCTTGACCTTGGAGTGAGGTTGGCCAAATGTGCATAGGATGTGCGTCTCATTGATATCTATCATGCGTTGAAGAATCATAAGTTCAATATGAATAAATTAGAAAAACAAAGTTAAATTTTGTGAAACATTTTCATTTTTGGACTAACATTTGTGACCATGTTGCCTTGATCTTGAAGTGAAGTTGTTCATTCACCGATCATTTATGAGGTCTCATGGATATACACTATCTTACCTTGTTTGGTTATGATAGCTGAAATATGTTGTGAGATATGAATCCACTAGCAAGGTTTGCACATCCAGACAGCGGACGGTGGACAGGCAGGCGAACGGCCGGCCAATTTTTTATATTTTAATATCACTTTTGGACTATTTAGGGCTCATCTCGCACAGATTTGCAGATTTTGTTTGTTTGTTTTTTGTTTTTTTTTTGGGGTGGTGGTGGGGGTAAGGGTGGGTGGGTACGGGGGGGGGAGGGGAATGTAGATAGGGGGATGGGGTTGTGAGTACAGAGACTCACATTGCTATGCATGCGAGTCAAAAAAGCAGCGTGTTATACGCGGCAAAAAAGCACCTCATCGGCCCCATGATCACAAACAGCGTACACTAACCCGGAACTTTCTCGGTGTAAAAAGCCATAAATTCGGGCCCATCAACGCGCGACCCTTAGGGGGAAAAAAAGGCACCAAAGAAAAAAAAAACGAGCACAGAAATGAGAGTGCTGATTATAGTGGGAACTGAAATTAATCTCCAGTTAATGGGGATTGAAATGCCGTTACTAAAGATACTGTGTCTAATAGTGAAATACACAGTTGCATCACTGTTGTAGGAAGCGTACCTGTGCGGAACTACTTCCTAGGTGCACACCGTCCTTTTGCAGTGTGGAACTCCAACTTTCCCAACGGTATTCCTGACCACATCTGGTTGAGCGGTGTGGCCGTCGACTGGAACTACCTTCACACTGCTGGTTATGCAAGGATCATTGAACCCAACGGCCTCAACGTAGAGAACATCCTCTTACTAGCCACACCGGTCGACATCTTCGTGATCGAAGATTTCCAGCACAGTCCTGCGACAGCTTACTTGTGCGAGTTTTCGTTGATTTAGAATAAACATGGATGGGATACCCGATTTCTCCAGCCAGACACAGATCGAATGTGTACCCAAACTGCTGTTAAAAATTGATTTAATAAACTTTTTACATGCATGCATGAACCACTCGAGCTAACTTCAATATCACCCCTTCTCTAACGCTCATTCCTATCATGGGCAATGTAGCCCAGTATGATTATTAATTGCTGTCGAGTTAAAACCTTGAAATAAGTTTCTTTTATTAACTTCTTCATTCCATCGATCACTAAGGCAGCAGAGATTGCGTCATGCGGACCGACATTAAAGGGGTTCCCACACACCAGGAGATAAACTAAAAGGTGCAGTTAACTTCCATGAACATGGGCCCAAAGGAAGAAGAGAAGAATGAAGTAAACATGTATTTTAAACAATTGGAACATTAGGATACAGCACATTTCCAAAGTAATGGGTTTACAGCAATTAATAGGACACCATTTGGAGACGTCGTCATTTTCAAATCTGGCAGAAAGTGCATGACAGGCCTATCGTTTTCTTTTTTTGTTTTGGCAAGCTGGAACGTTTCACAGTCCCTATAGGATAGTATACATTTTCTGAAAGTAGAAAAATAGAATTTTCAAAAGTAAGCAAGAATACAGTACGTGAAAGTGTATTTTGTGAAAATATTATAAAACTGATTATAAAAGTTATAAATTTTAAAAAAAAAATATACAGGGTTTATCACCGTCGCAATTCGCGTACGAAGGCAAATGGAAGCAATCGCGTTCATATTAACTACACAACAAAACAATACAGCAGGCGATAAGTCACTGTTGGAGCGAATGATTGCAGGTCGTGTATCTTTGAAACGGTCACAATAATAAAAAAAAAAAAATCCAATCCAAAAGAAAAGAGATCGGAAGCCGACTAATGATCGCCGATAACCAACATTTGAAAGACCGGAAGTAAGTTCATAGATACATTCTAACTGCCTTGCGCGCGCTATTATTGGTCGCCCATTAATATTTGGCCAAATGGAGGGCGCACTACTCTAGCGATATCAACAAATGATCGTTGGCGACTTTCAAATTCGTTAGTAGTCCGCCCTTCACTAGGCCTAATAGCGTGTATTTTTAGGGGACCAGCGCAAGGCAGTTAGTATGTATCCAGAGTTACTAGCGGCGTGGTGTCAAAATTCGGACCAGCTTTTGTGACTGCGTTTTGGAAAAAATTCGCAGTGAATTTGGAGCTGAATTCGTTGGAAGTGATACGAATGTTTTGCTATGAGTGTGATTCCTCGGCACCCTCCTTTGGAGTTTGAAGTGGACACAAAAGGTAGGAAAGGCGATTTTTTTTCAGTCGCTTAAACGGGAGTAAAACACCTTGTATGTATGGTATGTACGAAAGACGAGGCATCTCAGTCTGTGATCCGAGACGATTCTTGTCGTAGGTCGACCAATCGGCTCCCTTCCGTCTTTTTGGGACGGACAGCCAGGGCAGATAGATCGACCCGATCGACTCCTAAGAGTTAATATTTAATTACTAACGCCAAACAATCCTAAAAGGTAAAAGTAAAAAATGGCGTTTTAAAAGCAGTCAATGCTCGTATACTCACCGCAAGAGCCATCTTTATTAGGAATGTGTGACGTCAAACAAACGCAGTGACGTTCTTGTAACGAAATCGACGTCACTGTACAGTTCATCTTGTTTCCGCAGTCGCTGATGGTTTGGCATGGGTAACTTTCCGCTATGGCTGCAACGGAAAAACATAATGAAATATAAGATGGCAAGCCATTCAAATCATCATCATCCTCATCATCATCTTCATTATCATCATCATCATCACCACCACCACCATGACTTCCATCAACACCACCCACTTGACAATTATGGTAATCTTCACCAAAGCTACAATTTTTATTATCAGCATCATCCTTGCCACCACACTCCCCACTCCAATTCCTCTTCCTTATCATCATCATCATCATCATCATCATCATCATCATCATCATCATCATCATCATCATCATCATCATCATCATCATCATCACTGACTTACCACAAACACCGTCAATTCTAGCGGTGAATCCAGCGGTGCAGAGGCACTCGGGCGCCAATGAGCCCGCGGTGCTGTTGCAGTTCATATGATCTCCACATCCCGCTGCCTCGCTGCACCTTTTCCCCGCCTTCAGGCCTATAGCGAAACAAAGTAGATACTAAGACAGCGGAGAACAACCATTATAGTTGCCCAGTGAATGCCCAAACCTAATGAGGGATACAAACTTAGCTGAGCAGCACACAAGGACTCACACTTCGGAGTGCCATTCTGTTGAAAGTAAGCTTTTGCCTCTTTTCCCTCGCCCCCTTCCCCTCCTCCCTATCCCCTCCCCCCTCCCATCCTGTTTGGAGAACTGTTTCTGCTCTAGAAGCGTCTTCTAAAATGCTACCACAAAGCCCACAAAGCCACCCCCAACCTCCTGATCCACCCACCCACCCACAGTTTAAAAAAAGATGAACCTTTAATATAGAGCAATAATGCGAAACACATTAATACATCAACTAAAAGAACGGTAATTTTGAACAAAACAAGAGAACACAATGTTCGAGCTCAACTCTTCGTCAGCTGGACAAGACACAACAGAACAAAACTATACCGCCCAACAGAACCACCAAAACTCCAAACATTAGAGCGACTCTCCAAATTATGAGCCAAAGCAAACATCGTTACCACAGAAGCCGTTGGTCTTGGGAATGAAGAGAGAGTCACACTGACATGTCTGACTGCCTTCAGGGCCCACACAGTCCATGTTGGATCCACATTCGTCCGCATCCACACAGGGCGATTCCACTGGCCCTCCTGGAAGAAGAAAGTCTACATACAAATCTCTTTGATATATAAAAGAAATTATGAATCCAGAAAAGTAAGCAAAATCTCTACCAACAATGTAGCGTGATGAGATTTCTTTCAAAGTCATTGTCCTCGTGACCTATCTTATCCCGTAACTCGAAAGTCGTTGGGGCACCGCAGATGATCGTTTAATTAGCGCACTCTATCTTTTTTTGTTCTCAGCAATCCTCTTGGCTTCGCTACGTGTCAAGCCAGTCCATTCTCGAATGTTGTCCTCCCACCTTTTTTCTGTATCCCTCTTCTCCTGCCTCCTTGCACCGTGCCTTGCAGGATGGTCTTTGCAAGGCTTGATGCTCCGGTGACGTGGTCATACCATTGGAGATTCCGTTTCTTCACCACTGTGAGCATTTCATCGAGTTGTTCAATGGCTTGTGTGATGATCTGTTGGACTTTGTCATTGGTGATGTGCTGGGTATAGGAAATGCCCAGAAGTCTTCTGTAGTACCTCATCTACATGCATTGTATTCTTCGTTGTAGCTCTGCTGTGAGGGTCCATGTTTGGCAAGCATGTAGGAAGATGAATATGACAAGGGAGCGTAGCAACCTTACCTTGGAATGTAGACTGATGTTCCTGTCTTTCCAAATGGGCTTCAACCTTGTCAGGGCAGTAATTGTTTGTGCGATCCTGGAGAGGACATCCTGTCTGGACCCATTGTCTGATACAATGGCTTCTAAATATTTAAAGCTGTGCAACGTGTTGAGGGATTGGTCTTGGATTTTGATGTCCGTGTTGAGGTCATTTGTGTTGTTGGTCACCAGTTTGGTCTTCTCTGAACTTATTTTCATTCCAAAGGCTATGGAGGTGGTGTAAAGGCCTCTGTACCAGCTATTCAAGTTCTTGTTCCTCTCCAGCAAATCCATCAATGTCATCCGCAAAATGGAGGTTGGAGACTGCTCTACCCCCTATGCTGACTTTGCTTTCTTGATCTGCAAGAGCATGTGACATTTTGCGCTCCAGGAAGATGTTGAGTATTGGAGAGAGTAGGCATCCTTGACGCACGCCGATTGTTGTTCTGAACCAGTTCCCGATGGCTCTGTTATGTAGGATTGCAATGGTAACCTTGTCATACAGGCTTTTGATGACTTCTATAATGTTAAGGCTGATGTTGTACACTCTCATGGTTGCCCACAGAGCTGCATGCTAGACTCGGTTAGACGTTTCTTGAAGTCTACAAACGCATGTTATGGATGCTGGTGCTGTAGGTATTTCTCGCAAATTATTCTTGTGGCAGAGTCATGTTTGTATGCATATGTGTGTGTGTGTTTGTAAGTGCGTGTTAATGTATGATGAATAATAGGAGATAGACAATAGTATTGAATGATAATTGATGATTGGTTTTATAATAGGAGGTGATCATTTATGGTTAAGAAAAGATTATTTTATTGCGTTATTTCCCTTGTTAGTTTCAAGTGATTTCGTTCTGTACATTTTGATGCATATTTAAAGTGCATTCACTAGTATTTTATCACTCTTCCATGGTATTTTGTTGGGGACAGACGTATTTTTGCTAAGCTCATTGTTTGTGCAACCGTTTTGTGTTTTGGAAATACTTTGTGAACCTCTCATCTCACTGGCGAGGTAAGCTATTCATTTCGTAGTTTGTGCAACCGTTTTGGGTTTTGGAAATACTTTGTGAACCTTACATCTCACTGGCGAGGTACGCTATTCCTTTCGTAAATATTATCAGTTATTTTTTAATATTAATAATGTATTTGTAATAATTAATATATTATTTGCTGAGATAGACCATGGAACATGAATAGAGTGTACAATTGAACGTAAGACTAAGAAGGAATGTGCATTAAGCTTGGAACTGTTCACATATGTTTTTGTATTATCAATTCAATCCTCTATTTATTTATCTTCAAGTTTACTGTAGTGTATGTTACATTTCTGCCAATGTTTGAAACACATTTTTTCAATATTACATATGCTAAAAATGTACTTTCTGAGGCAACATAACACTATGTAAAACTATGTAACCTTTGTCTGAATAAAAACATTTTGAAGAAAAAAAAATTATTTGCTAAGAATTAGTTTTGCAAATTTTTTTAAACTAAAGAATGTTAATAATAATAATGTTCGTCATTTGTAAGGCGCCTTAGCTTAAGGATCAAGGCGCTGGCCAATACAGGATCTAACTCAAACCGCCCGAGACGCCCACCCGCTGCCTTTCCTTTGGGCGCATGGTCTGACGCCCGGACAACTGAGCACAATCCTGGGCAGCCAGGGATGGGGGAGAAGGACCTAGGTGCATGCTGGGTGTGTTCTTGTTACCGGCACTCACCCGTCTAGGACATGAGCGTCAGGATATTTAAAGTCCGTTATGATGGAATGTATGCGACACACAGACTAGACCTCGGTTTATACTCTCATCCGAAGGAGTAGGAAAACAGGAGTAAAGTGTCTTTCCCAAGGACACAACACAATGGCCCGGCCAGGGCTCGAACCCGGGACCTTCAGATCCTCAAGCCGAAGCACTACCATTAGACCACAGTGCCTCCCAACTTTTATAGTATAGTGTTACTTTGAATATATCTACTTTGATTACTCAGTTATGTTCGTTCATGACAATTTAGGTTTCTTTTTATATTGTCTGATTTCATAATTATTATTTATATTTCGATATTAAATATGTACAGTGTTTATCATATCAAGTTGATATGAGCGACGAGGTAGGGAATTATGTATTATAATGGTGGCTCAAAATATTTATTTCTAGATTATTGATAACATGTTATGCATACCTTTCGTTTGCATATGCAATTAAAGTAATGATTGTAACTATTCGAATGTTTTAATTTTCATTTAGCTTATACCATTGTATTTTTTAATTGTTTCAGACGTTTTCTTTATTTTGGAAGATTCATTTAAATCAATAGTGACACTGGCTTGTCTCCGAATCGTCTTGTTTTCTTTCATCTTCACCTCCACCTCCACCTTTCCTCATATCACCTGCCACTCTACGCACCCAAACCCCTGAGATGTACCCTTCTTACACCACCCCTTCAACATTCCGAGGTTGAAAATCTGCTCAGTGGTACCTTGCCCTGCCCTACACCCTGCTTGTTCTTCAGCTATGATGTGATGCCTTTTCGGATGTCACTGTTGATTTTTCGGTAGGCATCAGCTCACTATGAGGTGTTTTTTTTCTTTTTCATCTCTCTTCGTTTGTCACACACGTCCAAAAGTTCAGATGTGATCCACGGTTTCTTCTTTGGGCGGTGCTTGCCAAGGATCTCAGTAGCGGCATCGGTCACACCTGATTGAAGGTGGTAATCATGGTGTTGACATCCACTTAACCAGCTCCCGAAATGAGCAGTTGTGCAAATTTCCCTTCAATTGTGGCTTGGAACACTTCTGCCACCTCTGGGTCTTGCAGTTTGTCCAGGTCGAACTTCAGTCTGGTGCACGTTGTTGTGTTTACTTTCTCATAGTGAAGCCGCAAAGACATCATCACGAGATCGTGGTCCCTTCCGATGTCTGCTCCTGGAAAAGTGCGTGACCTGCCAATGTTGACGCTTGATTTGAAGCGTTTCTTGACCATGATGCAGTCAATCTGGTTGTGATGCTCCCCGCTTGGACTGTTCATGTCCATCGTCTGGATTTTGTGTGGGGACCAATTGTGTTTGCCAGTATCAGATTGTTGTTTCTGGCAAATTCCAAGAGTCTCAGACCTGGTGATGTTACAATGGGCTGCTCTCAGACGGATGGTATTGAGTTTACTGGAGACTGGGCGGCAACCCATGACAGTGGCTAGAATGTCTTTGTTGACCAAAATTTTAACGCCGTGTTCATGCCTATCATCTCTACCCCTGAAATAAAGCTTGTGGCCTTTGTCGGTCGTTGTTTCACATAGGCCTTTCCAGCGCAGTTCGCTGATACCTAAAATGTTCCATCGATAGTGGTCCAGCTCGTGGGTTCCCTCTGCAGTTAGGATCCTAAACACTCCAGGTTCTTATGACGATGTTGTCTCTCGTGCGGATCTAGTTAAGGTGTCCACCAGTAACCCACTTATCACCTCCGTCCTGGTGACAACTCAAGGCACGGTTCTTAGTGACCCGGGCGACCACCGATCCGTTACGGAGTGAGTGGTTCTTTTCATCATACGGTTTGTCTTGGGCAAAAAAGACCTGGAAGGGCCCAATTCTCTCCAGGCTGTTGGCCACAGCCGAAATCCACGAATACAGTGTGGCTCGCCTTTGCCCCGAGCACGTGGTCGTTGAACCTATAGCAACGTCAGGTTTTTCCGCCCTGGCCGGTTACTTCTGTGTAGAAGATTTTCATCCAGTGATGCCGTGTTGACATCACCCTTGTTAGTCGCCTAGCTCTTACTCACGCCTGGAAACATTGGGTCTATTCTTTTTAGTGACCATCGATGCAATTTTTGTAGTTTTTTTAATATCATCATCACGATCAGCACAACCATCCCCATCATCATTATCATCATCATTGTCGTCGTCGCCGCCGCCGTCATAGCAGTCTATCTTTGCAGTTGATAATCAACATCCTCATCATTATCTTCATCGTTGTCGTCTTCTTTCAGTAAGTGAAGGCAAAAAGTCAGTTGTTTTCTTTGGAAAATGAAATTTCTGAAAGAATGCTGTGTTGTAGGTCAAGGTCGCGTCAATAAATTACACAAATTCAAAATTTATTTGATAATATGTTGCCGATCTTTACATGAAATCAGCCAAGAAATCGCATTACATGTATATTCCTGAACAAAATTCTTACTTTTTGTATTTAAAACTAAATTTCTATTAATAGACCAAACATTATAACAGTTAGCAGTAACATACCACAAGTGCCAAAGTCGTTGTTTTGAAAACCGTTGTCGCAGCTACATGAGCCATTATCGCAGGTCATGTGGTCCCCGCAGACACTGCTGACAGTACAGCTACCGCCCGAGATCACACCTGCAAAAGTGATTCAAAACCAAGCAAGCATAGAATAATGTAATAATTAATATATTAAATTGAACTAAAATTGATGTTAAAATGTCATAGTAGTAATTAATCGTAGCAAATATAAAAACGGCAAAATCTCATGTACTGACAACTGGTCAACGGAAATAAAAGAAAAAGTAAACGAAAATAAGGAAACCCGATAGAAGAGGAGAAAAAGAAGAAGAAGAAGAGAAGAGGTGGAGGAGGAAGAGAAGAAGAAGAAGAAGTAGAAGAAGAAGAAGAAGAAGAAGAAGAAGGAGGAGGAAGAAGAAGAAGAAGACTGACCACAGGATCCATCTACACGCTCAGTATAGCCAGTACGGCAGACGCAAAACTGATTGACACAAGACATGTTGTCCCCACACATCTCCGCTCCGTAACACAAACTGTTCACTTGTAAACCTGCAAACAGGACATTTACTCAACATGTTAGCTATAATATGTTATTACTAAGTGTTCAGGAACTAACCATGTTTTAACACACAAGCAGACAGGCAACACACATGCACACACACACACGCAGGCAGGAAAAAACACGCACACAAGCAGGCAGGTAAAACACACACAGGCACACATAAGCAGGCAGGTAAAAGAAAAAACAACAACCCCCCCCCCCCAAAAAAAAAAAAACAAACAAACCCACACACACCAGTGTTTTAGATCACGTACATTTGGAGGTATTTTACCTCTTGGCGTCCAAAATCACGTACAAGAGTGCCAAAGAGGGGGTCGGATTACGTAATGGTTTTTCTTGGAAGAGGTCTAAAAACGGAAAGAAATTTATCAGCGAAGGTACGGTCATGGAGGCTATCGCAACTTGCGCAATGTACTTACGTAGCATGTGATGAATCTGGAGCTGATTAATGTAACTGTTGTTGCATCCTTTTCTGCGATTTCAAAATGACAAATTAAAGTTGTTGCAGCCTTACTTATACAATTAACAAGCGTGAGGTGATGAACACAGTACACAGTAAAAGACAGTTACACATGTATTAACTAATTTTTTAATTTTGTGAAGAGAGCATCTCTCTCTCTCTCTCTCTCTCTCTCTCTCTCTCTCTCTCTCTCTCTCTCTCTCTCTCTCTCTCTCTCTCTCTCTCTCTCTCTCTCTCTCTCTCGCTCTCTCTTTCTTTGTTGTTGTGAACACTAAACAGTAGGCATGTACATGAAACAGTATTTTCATCTTGGATATTTCAAAATTGTATTAATTCAAGAACAATCTGTTTTGCTTCACAACACACTAGACACTGTCACAATTATATGATAATTATGTCATGATGTCAAGAAACTTGCATACAAATTAATGAAGCAAAAACAAAAAGTACTTGCGAATGGTTGTATCCTTTCAAAATTCAGCTGGAGGTATGAAAACCCTTTACATTTTGACTCAGGAGGTATGAATACCCTAACATTTTTGTAGGATCTAAAACACTGACAAACACAAGCAGGCAGCAGGCAGGCAAACACACACACATGCAGGCAGGAAAACAAAATACGCACACAAGCAGGCAGGTAAACACACACACACACACACACACACACCTAAACAAACACACACAGAGGCAGGTGAAAACACATACACACACAAGCAGGCAGGTAAAACCACGCACAAACAAGCAGGCAGGTAAAAAAAAAAAACACACAAGCAGGCAGGCAAAAAAAAACCACACACAAGCAGGCAGGTAAAAAAAACACACACAAGCAGGCAGGTAAAAAAACACAACAACCCCGCAACACAAGCAGGCAGGTACAAACAAACACACGCACACAAGCAGGCAGGCAAACACACACACACACACACACACACACACACACACACACACACACACACACAGCAGGCAGGCAAAAACCACACACACAAGCAGACAGGCAAACACACGCACACCAATAGGCAAACACACACACACACACATGCAGGAAAAAAACAACACAATACACAAGCAGGCAGGCAAACACACACACAAACACACACTAGCAGGCAGGCAAACATACACACACATGCAGGCAAAAACACAATACACAAGCAGGGAGGCATAAACACACAATACAGAAGCAGGTAGGCAAACACAGACACATGCAGGCAAAACACAATACACAAGCAGGCAGGCAAAAACACAATACACAAGCAGGCAGGTAAAAACACTCACACACGCACACAAGCACGCAGACAAACACACACACACACACACACACACACACACCAGCAGGTAGGCAAACACAAACACACACACACCCACACCCACACCCACACAAGCGGGCAGGGAAAAAAACACAGAAGGGCACTTTAGGAATGACATTTTGTACTATTGTTATTGGCATTTTTATTGCTGATCAGCATCATTATCATCGTCATCAAGCACATTTAGACAGTGCCCGTCAAGTGGGCGCCTTCAGTGCTTTGGGTTAGATACTGTTTCTGGCAAAGCCTTGAGCAGCTCTTGAGCTGGTAAACAGCAACATCAGAACAATTCATCATCATCATCATCATCATCATCATCATCATCATCATCATCATCAACAACAACAACAACAACAACAACAACAACAACAACAACAATCATCAACAATCATCATCAACAATCATCATCAACAACAACAAAACACAAAGACCTGCTGAAGGCATTTCATACCACAGTTTCCGTCTGTCCTGGAGACAAATGACGGCATGCAAATGCATGCAGAGTCGACGCAATTCAGGTTCCGGCCACAGTCGTCGCTGCTCACGCAAAGTCCGCCCTCCGCACCTCCTGGGATTTTGGAGAATAAATACAACACAGCGAATTATTGCAATATGCGTCGATGAGCTACCAAGGACCGCGCCGTCCTTTGGCCACAAGGACGGATGTGATAAGTGGATTACTGGTAGACAACTTGGCAAGATCCGCACGAGAGACGACATCGTCTGTGGAACCTGCGAAGAGAAAATTCGAAGAACCGGCCCACGTGCTGGACCACTATCGATGGAACATTTTCGGTATCGGCGAACTGTGCTGGAAAGGCCCAGATGAAACAACGACCGACAAAGGCCATAAGCTTTATTTCAAGGGGAGAGATGAAGGGCACGAACTCGGCGTTGGTCCACAAAGACATTCTAGCCACTTTATGGCTTGCCGCCCAATCTACAGTAGCCTCATTACCATCCGTCTGATAGCAGCCTCTTTCAACATCACCATCCTCCCGGCCTAGGCCCAAACATCAGACTATGACGACAGCGAAGTCGAGCACTTCTATGAACATCTGCAGGCTGTCCTTGACCAAGTGCCGAGGAAGAACACTCATAGTGCAAGGCGACTGGAATGCCAAGGCTGGCCAAAATGTGCACAACAACTAGGGAGACACATGTGGACCTCACTGGTCAAAAAACGCTTCAAATCAAGCATCAACATTGGCAAAAACGCACTTTTCCAGGTGCAGGCATCGGAAATGACCACGATCTTGTGATGATGTCTTTCCGGCTCCAAATGAAGCGTTTGACCGCGTCCTGCATGCAGCTCTGTTGGCAACCATGAGAGTGGACGATGTCAACCCAAACATTACTGAAGTCATCAAAAGCCTGTATGACAAGGCTACCAGTGCAGACCTCCACAACAGCGCCATCAGGAACTGGTTCAGAACAATAATCGGCGTACGTCAAGGATGCCTACTCTCTCCAACACTCTTCGACATCTTTCTGGAGCGCATCATGTCAGATACCCTTACAGATCATGAAGGCATAGTCAGCATAGGAAGCAGAGCAATCTC
>CM072517.1:34230646-34415646 GCA_036898135.1 Oncomelania hupensis | reverse complement strand
GAAGAACAACAACAACAACACAACAACAACAACAACAACAACAACAACAGATGAAAAGGAAGGCTTATAACGTACCGCACTGTTCGTCACTTCTCAAGATGAAGGACGAGCTACACGTGCATGTCATGTTGCCTTGGTTGCCTGCGCTACATTGCATGGCGTCATCATCGCAATTGTTTTGGCTGTCATGGCTATCGGTGACGCTGCAATGCATGTTGTCACCGCAGTCTTCTGAGGTCACACAAGAACTGCCGTAGACACCGCCTGTAAATTAGAATTGTGAATAGGATAAGACTGATGATCAAACGAAATTTGTAAGACCCGATTCATTTGGTCTGACCTATGTAATAGGCTTACCCACAATCCGAAGAACAGAAGATGTAAAGTGACGCGTCGTGTTTGATCACGCACCTTCTACCTTACAGAACAGCGTAAGGCGCTATCACCACCTCATCTCTCACCACCACCACCACCTCCATCATAACCACCACTAAGTTCTTCCGAACGTACCGCAAGTGCCGTCATTGTTAAGAACATGCTCCCGTGAGCATGCGCAGGTCATGACAGATCCGGCAGCTTTCCCACACTCCATGAAGTCACCGCAGTCGGAAGTGACGTTGCAAGGGAACTTTCCTGCCACACCTACAACAAAGAAACACCCACTGAAGTAGGCTGGTCTTCCACAAGTTTATATAATTTTGCACATCAGTATCATTTATTCAATCATAAAGAAATGTCAGTGCAGCCCCGCTTGCCGAATACAGCCCATAATGGAGAAATATAAAAAGTATTGTACCAAATCGGCAATCCTATTCTTTAAAGTCACAATGACCGGACTTCGGAATTCTTTCACTTCACGGCCAAACTGATCCATCAAAATGGCTAAGCCGACTTTGATCTGAATGAGAACCTCGTTTGGTGGCCTACATATTTTCAAGGAAACTTGTCAGGCATGAACGTGCACATGTGAGTTTCAGTCAAAACGATTGGTTGACGCACGTCACACCCGTGCAACGATTGGTTATTTTTATTTTCAACTAGGTAAAAAATAAAGAAAATACATTGTTCCGATGTAAAATTCCATAATAACAATGAGCACAAAAAGTTACTATAAATAAATCAATATCGCTTCTTCACACTTTCTATACTGGTTTATCATAGTACCAAAAGATTTCACAAAGGACTTCAAAAACACCTTGAGAAAAGAATAAATAAAATGGATTCAAGCGATCAATTAACCAATTAATAAAGCCACAAACCCACTAGGACCCCACCCTCCCCGTCCCACCACACACACACACATACACATTAAACAAACAAATTGTGTCTTCACAAACCGCAAGAGCCGACGCTCTTCTGCACGAAATTGCTTGAACATGCACACACGGTGCGATTCACTGACAATACAACCCCAGCAGAACAAAGCATGTGATCTGCACACTCTGCAGCGGTCGAGCACGTCGACTCAAAGATCTTACCTGCAAAACTCGAATAATAACAACGAATCATTAAAGAAAGTCTACAAAACATAGCATATGGTTAGGCCTTAAATATTCTCCAAAAATCCAAAAAAGAATGTTTGAATCAGCATAATGAGACTTGATGTAATGCTTATTGTAGCTAGATAACATTTCATTTTTTTATTCATTTTTCTCGAACATAATATTGACATAGAATCAATAACCTAACATACTCTGGTCTGTAGACTTGACATTATCAACAAACTTGGATATTGTAGAACCGTTTGTAGCAAGAGCAATGTAAAATAGGCTACAATCGTACCGCAAGTGCCGTTTTTCCTGGCGACAAATCCGGAGTAACATGAACATGTCTGGTTCCCGTACAGACCGCTACAGTTCATGTAAGCTCCACAGTCCGCAGTTTGCAAACACGTCCTTCCTTCCGACTTGCCTGTTAAAACACGGATGTGCCCAGTTCAGGTATGCAGGGAGGTGCGTGCCCGAACGCAAACATACAATGCAGAGAGATCACTCTATCTCACTCGAACACGCGCAAGCAGACACACACATCATCACCACCGCCTTCTAACCATCATCATCACCATCATCATGATCATCATCATCGTTATCATCATCATCATGATCATGATCATCATGATCATCATCATCAAAAGGTAAAACGAAATCAAAACGAAACCAAATAAATTAACTATATCTCACCACAGGCACCATCCAGCTTTCGAACATAGCCTAGGGAGCACGTGCAGGATTGTTTACCCAGCAGCCCCGTGCAGTTCATGTAGTCGGCGCACTCACCCTGAGACGCACACACTCCCCCGCTCACCACACCTGTAACACATCCCCACAACGGCATATAATAAATCACTCACACCGACACAAACACAGACCCAGCCAAACACATACCGCTATATAATAACCTATCCTATCCCGTACTCGAAGGTCCTTGGGGCACCACAGATGATCGTTTAACCAGCGTACTCCATCTTTCTCTGTCCTCAGCAATCCTCATGGCTTCGCTCAATGTCAAGGCAGTCCATTCTCGAATGTTGTCCTCCCACCTCTTTTTCTGTCTTCCTCATCTTTTGCCCCCTTGCACCGTGCCTTGCAGGATGGTCTTTGCAAGGCCTGATGCTCTGTTGACATGGCCATCACATCTGCGTTTTCTTTTCTTCACCACTGTGAGCATGTCATCATGTTGTCTAATAGCTTGTGTGATGATCTGTCGAACTTCGCTATTGGTGATGTGCTGATTATAGGAAATACCCAGGGCCCGTGTATTTAGAAAGACCCGCTTGCAAACCCTCCGATAGGTTGTTTATCTCAAGGTAAGAAAAAATTAGACCTTGCCGTAATGTTTTCTTACCATAGGGTTGGAGAAAACCTCCGGTAACCTTAGCTCGGTATTCAAAAAGGCCTACCTGGCGCATGGTCCCTACCCCGAGCTAAATTTGAATCCCCCTCTTATTACTCAAGCACTATTCGATGACAACAACAGAACTGCTTCCAAGGCAGACCACGGACCACGCAAAAGAAAAAGCGACTTTTCCCATCGAAAATGTTTTAGTTTAATTAGAATTGAAATAGGGAACCAAACACATTTCCCTTTCGTACTTCGGCTCGATCATTAGTGTACCATCAAAAATAAAGTATTTTACGGCAATTTTACTGCCACAAGCATAAATAGAACTGGTAACCCAGTGCTAAACACACAGTTGCAGTGAGGGAAGAAGTGACGATGCCGGTTCTGGATGAAATTAGCGTCCCCAACACCAAAGCGTATAGGGGGATGCCGGTTCACATGTTGCAACTCCTTTTATACTTCATCCACAATTCGCATGATGTCGATTTCTTCGAAATTTGAATTTCCTGTAATGTTCTACACCATCAAGTATATCTAGAGGATTTCATCTGTCCCGAAAGATGCTGTTCCTTCGATGCAAAATCATTGCGAAAACAATTGCATGCCCCATTTTTACCTCGGCTTGGGTACGGGTTACCGGAGGGGGTAGCGTCGGTAAAATTATCGGCCGTTTGACCAAGTGGCAGGGTAGTTTCAACTTCTCTGAATACCAGACAAGTCCAAACCAGCGGAAGGTAAAGATTTTAACCCTCCTCATGGTAAATTACCAGCGGGTTTTGCCTTTTCTGAATACGGGCCCAGAAGTCTTCTGTAGCACCTCATCTCCATGCTTTGTATTCCTTATTGTAGATTTGCTGTGAGGGTCCATGTTTCGCAAGCGGATGGGAAGACGGAGATGACAAGGGAGCGCAGGAGCCTTACCTTGGAATGTAGACTGATGGTCCCGTCTTTCCAAATGGGCTTCAACCTTCAGCAGTTGTTTGTGCGATTATGGAGAGGACTTCCATATATTAACCACAAATACGTACAAAGTCTTTCCCCAGGATTCCCAACTTTTTTCGCCCTACTCCACACAATCATATATAGTTCTTTTAAGCTTAGATATTATATAATAAGAACGTACACGCACGCACACACACAAGGATTGGAGATATGATTATTAGTATTATTGATATTGATATAATAATAATAATAATAATAATAATAATAATAATAATAATAATAATAATAATAATAATAATAATAATAATAATAATAATAGTAATAATAATAATAATAATAATAATAATAATAATAATAATAATAATAATTATTATTATTATTATTATTATTATTATTATAATAATTATTATTATTATTATTATTATTATTATTTTTGTTGTTGTTGTTTTTCTTCTGTTTAACGTACCACAAGTTCCATCCTTCTTCCTGACGTAACCCACTCCACAGCGGCAGGTTGAGTTTGTGTTGGCGTTGCTGGTGCCTGTGTTGTTGCCACTGGCGACTGTGGAAGAGTTGCTATTGGCGACAGTAACGTTGCAGGTCATGTGATCGCCACAATCTTGTGACGTATTGCATTTACTGCCTTCGGGATTCTCTGCACGTGCACGTCAAGATCCATAGGACAGAGACCATGACACTCACAATTTCAAAATGAAAAAAAAAAAAAAACATCGACGAACCAATAAGATGTATTTCAAATATATCTCATTCCTCTACAAAATCAATAATATCACATCATCGTCAGTAGCAGCGGCGGTGGCTACTGCTTCAGCCTTATCTTTTTCCTCTTCATCATTCAATAACATTTTCACACCTTAAGTAACAAGATCACTGTTGAACCGTCACCTAAAGCCATTTAATTAGCAATTTTGGTGAGCCACGGGTAAACCACCACCTCTTCATCCTCATCCTCATCACCATCATGACTGATCAGTAAGCCTACCACTCACCGCAAGTTCCGTACAGTATGGGGATATGGTCGTCATCACACTGGCAAGTCAGACTGCCCAAACTATCGGTGGTACATAGCATAAAGTCACCACAGCCAGGGTTTGCGCGAAAACACTTCTGACCCACTTTCCGACCTGCAATCAGTAAACAAATAGGCTATTTCAAAAGTGGGGAACATGCCGCGCCTCCTAACAACAGCTGCAGACACACCAAAGCGGCGAAAACTCTCTGCGCCAGCATCCTTCATGCCTCTCCAACAGCCCGACGGGCTCCGGGACGAATGGATGGACCAATTTCATAAGCTAGGTTTTCTGAAACGTTTCGGCCGGTCGCATAGAGGAGAGGAGTTTGTGACCTCCCGTTCCTCTGTGCCAATTTTAACGGATCCTAGTTCACACTTAGTAATCGCTATAAATTCATTTGGCTTTTTAGCGAAAATAATAAGCTTTCATCAATATATGTTTTATCTTCTTCAGCCTTCAGCTTTGTTTTGCCTTCTTGTATCCAAGAAGAATCTGACTAATGTTTGCTTCAGTACAGACAACTAGCAACGTGTTGTAAGAGGTTTTGGTTCCTACCACAGGAGTAGTCGGCGCGTAGCACGAAGTTCATGTTGCAAGAGCAAGTCATTAGGTTGGTGCTGCTGCTCGCGCTCCCGTCCACCGTTTTACAGGCCATGTTATCCGCGCAATCGGCAACTTTGCTGCAGTTCTGCCCAGCTGCCTTGCCTGCAAATCATCATCATCATCATCATCATCATCATCATCATCATCATCATCATCATCATCATCATCATCATCATCATCAATATCATCATCATCATCATCATCATCATCATCATCATCATCATCATCATCATCATCATCATCATCATCATCATCATCATCTTCATCATCTTCATCCTCATCATAATCATCTTCTGAATCATCTTCTGAATCATCATCATCGTTGGGGTCGTCGTCATCATCACCGACTTCGCCGTTGGCTTCATCAAACATTTTAATCTAATCTGAACGATAATCGGCGTGGTTGTCATCGTCAAACTCTTTATAACATTCATAGTCGTAGTCATTTAATCTCCTTTTTTCACCATCGTCGTTGTCGTCAACCCAATATTCCTTACCATATTATTATCAGCAATGCACTAATTGTCAACGCAAGAAAAAAGCCCAGTCTATCATAACGAACACAATCACCTTCATTGCGATTTCGTTACTACGACGACTGCTGACAACAACTACATGTACCAACTTTCGTCGTTATAATTGGTTAACGTCGGCACGCCACTGTACGTACCGCATTGCCCGTCATCTCTGACGACATAGTTGACGTCACATCGACAGAGCCCTCTTCCCGTGTTGTTGACGACTTGACAGTGCATGTGGTCTCCGCACTCTAGTGTAGAATAGCAAATGCCCCCCTCTCTCGCACCTGAAAATACCATCAATCTCCTAGTAGAAAACGTATGGTAACAAAACGTAAGCATTAGTAGTTCAGGAGAGATTCTACTTGAAAGCGGCATGTTTGAAAATCTACTAATGAGCCTCATAGAAGAGAACTTTGTTAGTCAAATATTATAGGGATCGTTTAGGAGCCAAGCTTCGATCGTGATGGGGGCTAGAGAATGGCTGTGTGTAATGAAAGTGATGCCAGAGCTATATCATGTGTGTATATGGGTGACACAGGGACGCCACCTCCTACTGGCTATTGCCTATTTCTTATTGGCCGTTACATGCCCACTCCTCAAACGCAACGAAAGGGCGGGATCATACAGGCAGAAGAAGGAACAATGATGTATTTAATTATTTATGTATTTATTTTGCTCTTGAAGATAACATTGTGGAAACAGGCCACCCTGCTGACATCCATGACGTTCATGTAAGCATACACTTTTCAATATGAAAGTTCAGATGTGCGTATTGGTCAAATAACAAATGCCATTATACACACCACACGATCCGTCCAGTTTGGCTCTGTAACCAAAGGTGCAGGCACATGCCAGCTTGCTGAAGCCCATACACACCATGTGGTCTGCACACTCGGCAAAAGTTGCACACGGCTGTTGGTCCGCCTTGCCTGCAATCTCACACTATTTTAACCAATGGTAGTTTGCAGATAACTTCCGACTCGTTGTTGATGAAATGTAAAATTGCAAGTGAACCAGTTGGAGTATAACAGTCTGTGAACAGCTGCATAAAAATATTGCATTTCCCCCAGTAACTGTAATGTGTTTCCCCCAGTAACGTAATGTATTCCCTCCAGTAACCGTCTCCAGCCACAATTCAAACAAGCAAGAAAATAGTTATTCTCATCTAGCGCATGTACAGCCTCAAAGAGTTGTTCAAGGCGCTGGTCGAAGTCAGGTTAGATTTAAAGTGGGAACACCTACCGCAAGTGCCATCCACGCGAGGCACGTAACCAGCGGTGCAGGCACATTTCGCAGTGACGCTGCTGGTGGAGTTGTTTGTGCTGACAGTGGAGGAAATGCACTGCATGTTGTCGCCGCAGTTGTCGCTGTTCTGGCACTGACCACCTACGGCAACTCCTGCGCATCAGAAGAAAGTTGACAGTAACTTGAATGGAGATCCGGCAGTTTACAGTTTGATTGTAACGTTGCCGTTGTTTTCCTTGTAATGATGCATTGAGGACAAATAAATACCTGTATGACATCTGTATGACAATATCATATCATATCATAAACTACCTATTATCTTGAAGCGCAATATGTATGTAACATTTGTTTAATCAAAATCGTATACCTTTCGAGCCCCTCACGATGAGTTTGAGATCGCGATCAGTCGAGATCGCGTAATTTAACCTTTGAATCTCGTTGACACACGATTGCCATAGTTCTGTAGCAATTAGAGATTGATATATTTTTAAAATTAGTATAGATCTATATTTGAATATAGAAACCGTGTCTGTAGTTTAACTCCCGCCGTCGTTTTTCCACATTACTAACAATAATAACGACATCAATTACAGCGTTGTCATGATCCTTTGTCCACGCACATGATCTTTTGTGAACTAAATTGTTTTTCTATATTAACGAAGAAAGAACGAATTTTCCACTACAGTTTAATGGTGAACACTTCAAAAAAAAGAATCAGTATAGTACCGCAGTTTCCAACAGAAGTGACGACATAGCTGACGTCACAGTTGCAGGTTTCACTTCCTGTAGTTCCGGAACAGTGCATGTGGTCGGCGCAGTCGCTGTCTTTATAACAGAAGGCCCCTTCCTCTAGGCCTGTACAGAGTTGTCAGATTCATATTGGTATTGATTAGCCAATATTGTTAATGCACACGGGGTAGTCCCGCTTACAACAACAACATCATTATCCTATTCTTCCACTTCATCATTATCCCTCTTCCGCATCTAATGTTTCCTCCACCGTCTTATTTTTTCCTTTATAGTTGAAGCACATTTTGTTTGCGGGAATTGCACAATGCATATTTCAATTTTCCCCTTGACCAAGGACAAAAATAAAGCGTTAAATATACCGCAAGCGCCAGCGTCACTGGCCACGAAGCCCTGGTTGCAAGTACAGTGCCTGCTGGAGAGTGGGCCAGTGCACTCCATGTGGTCTCCACACTCCTCCGACGTCTTGCAAAGGCCGCCCTCAGCAATACCTGTGTACAGTGAACGTCATTGATAAATGTGGAAGGAGAACGTCCCTGACTCAGCACACTAAAGAACAAGGCAATTTTGCTGTAGGGGCGTTGTGGGGTAGGGATGTTGGGGTTTAGGTGACTATACAATACAATACAAGATTATTGCTTTAGGTCCAGCGGACTCTTCCGAACCAAATCAGGACCAGAGAGGCGTTATCTTAAAAATATTATAAAATGTTTCACTTCTTAAAAAACAAGCCTGTTACACTTAAATACTCAAACAAACTTTCACATGACACCTTTTTAAAAGTCTTCTTTAAGACTGATGTATTAAAAATATGTTCTCTTTCTTCAATCAAATGACTAAATTCAGTCCAATCAATAAAATCCAAACTAAACAAAACATGTCGATATGATTTATATGCGATAAAACAAACCAACATCATGTAAAAATTGAAACAAATGTTGACCATTACATACTTTAAAAATCTCTTTGAAAGGTATTGAACCAAAATATGTTTCTCTTTCCTCTATCAGATCAGCTGGACGTGCTGAGCTATAGTCTTCCTTTTTGGTCAGCGTCTTGAGCAGCTCTTTGAGATGATTATTGCGCGATATAAGAACATTTTATTACCTTTGATTGTTGCCCAAGTACAGAGAACGTCACTCATACATGCAAAAATCAAACTGTTATAGATCCGTCTCGCACTGAAACCTACGTCTGAGACATGGCGATGGTGTGCGCGAAGCGTTTTGGTCCATGGGGGGAGAGGGGAGAGGGAGAGAAAGAGAGAGAGAGAGAGAGAGAGAGAGAGAGAGAGAGAGAGAGCGAGGGAGAGAGAGAGAGAGAGAGAGAGAGAGAGAGAGAGAGAGAGAGGCGTTTTAGATCTCCCTTTTCTCTAGGCCAGATTACTAAGGACGGTGCCCCTATCTTCTCCCTCGCTGCAATACTTTCCCCAGTCATGAAATAGAGCCAGGTACCCATTCACAGAATGATGGCTGGACTGCGTTGTGTTGTGCGCTTGTTTCAGTCTTTGCGTCGTTTGGAGATTGCCTTCCAAGTATGATCGATCATCCATCCATGTACTAACCGCGCTCGACGTTGCTTAACATCAAACATTTCTAGTTGTTGGCCCGGCCCTAATCACTACTCTACTTCGCCACCTAGCTAGCCACAGAGGAAAACAAATCGTGGAGCGCCCATGCCGATGTTTTCAAGCTTACCCCTCTCCTCCCCTCTTTCATTCCCCACAGCAGTCAGCGTATATTGTTTTAACTTCTGTTTTATTATGTAATGCGACGTAGACCACCCCCATCATTACAACCTCCATCCACCCAACTAACCACACCGTAGTAGCAACTGCTGTCTAGTCAGAATGACTAATCAATACAATTGAAACATGTCCCCCCCCCCTTTCCCCCCCCCCTCCCCAAAAAATAAATGTTGCACTATGAAAGATATGGTTTTGAATCCCGGTGTGCTGCTACAGAAAATCTTTAACCTTCCAGTGTAGTTGTTCTGTCCTTAACCTTATTAAAGGTTGGGCTCTGTCTGCTGACATTTAAACACCAGCTGTTCTCTTTTCACAAGTTATTTTAAAACTTACCACATAGTCCATCAGCTTTTGGGATGAAGCCAGTGCGGCAGCGACACCATGTGACCAGCGTCTGGTCAGGGAGGCAGTCCATGTTGTCTCCACAGTCAGCGGAGATCGTGCATCTCTCGCTGTGCTCTTTGCCTACCACCACAAGACCATCAGTTGCTTTAAACTATCGTTGCTTTCAAAAACATTCGACCAGTAAATCAACGTGGTCTTCTGCAACTGGCATAATTAGTCTATATTTGTATACGTAAACAGCACGTCTCTGCATTATTTCTATCTTTTATTACGGAATATAATTCAATCCTGAAAACCATTACAGACTTAAATACATATCATCATCACCACCACCATCACCACCACCACCATCATCATCATCATCATCATCATCATCATCATCATCATCATCATCATCATCATCATCATCATCATCATCATCATCATCATCATTATTACCGTCATTATGATCATGATCATCTTCATTAAAGTGACTGCTGTGGCTACAACTACTCCCACCACCAACACGACAACTACTTCTGCTGCTACTACTAGTGCTACTATGCCACTAAGCGTACTACTCTATTACAGCTGCTCCTATATATTAAAACTATCGTTGATCATGCTAACAGGTCTTCTCCTAACTTCTAATAATTATATTACCAATACAAACTACTATAACTAATATTACTAATTCGACTATTGACAACTGATGCCCCTACTTCCGCAACAACAGCTACTACTACTACTCCTACTACTACTCACCGCAGTAACCGTCCTCTCGAGCTACGTAGGTGTCGGCGCAAGTGCAGACAAAAAGGTCTCGTGACGGGCCCGTGCAGGTCATGTGATCACCACATTCGCTTGTCACGGAACAAGACTGGCCTTCCACCATACCTGACAGAAATTCAATCACGATCACCTTAAGTCAAATACTGTTATTGCCAATTCATTAGTATGAGAAGATAATAGAAATGCACACTCATAAACTAGAAACTACAATTACGACTAACCCCCCACCCCCCCCCCCAACCCCCCCACCCCAAATTATAATAATAAAAAATTATTTTAAAAAAAACGTACACACACGCCCAATACAAACAACAACAACAATAATAACAACAACCTATCCTATCCTATCCTGTCCCGTAACCCGAAGGTCGTAGGGGCACCACAGATGATCGTTTAACCAGCATACTCCATCTTTCTCTGTCCTCAGCAGCCCTGATGGCTTCGCTCAGTGTCAAACCAGTCCATTCTCGAATGTTGTCCTCCCACCTCTTTTTCGGTCTCCCTTTTCTTCTACCTCCTTGCACTGTGCCTTGCAGAATAGTCTTTGCAAGGCCTGATGATCTGGTGACGTGGCCATACCACCGAAGTTTCCGTTTCTTCACCACTGTTAGCAGGTCATCATGTTGTCCAATAGCTTGTGTGATGGTCTGTCGGACTTCGTCGTTGGTGATGTGTTGGGTATAGGAAATGCCCAGAAGTCTTCTGTAGCACCTCATCTCCATGCTTTGTATTCTTCGTTGGAGATCTGCTGTGAGGGTCCATGCTTCGCAAGCATATAGGAAGATGGAGATGACAAGGGAGCGCAGCAGTCTTACTTTGGAATGTAGACTGATGGTCCTGTCTTTCCAAATGGGCTTCAACCTTGTCAGGGCAGCAGTTGTTTGTGCGATCCTGGAGAGGACTTCCTGTCGGGACCCATTGTCTGATACAATGGCTCCTAAATATTTGAAGCTATGCACTGTGTCGAGGGATTGGCCTTGGACTTTGATGTCCGTATTGATGCCATTGGTGTTGTTGGTCATCATTTTGGTCTTCTCTGCACTTATTTCCATTCCATAGGCTTTGGAGGTGGTGTCAAGCCTCTGTACCAGCTGTTCAAGTTCTTGTTCCTCTCCAGCCAATCCATCAATGTCATCTGCAAAACGAAGATTGGAGATTGCTCTACCCCCTATGCTGACTGTGCCTTCATGGTCTGCAAGAGCATCCGACATGATGCGCTCTAGGAAGATGTTGAAGAACAACAACCAACACATTTAAAATAAATAAATATGCAAAACGTAGATCGTAAATGGCAACAATAGTACAAGGCCTACAAGACAAGGTCAAGATAAGATAAGACAAGGACAAGATATGTACAAGATATGAATTGGCAATACAGATAATAAATGCATAGATGCATAATTTCATAATTCAAGACAGTAAATAAAAATACAAAAAAAATAACGCCAAGATGACAGAACCCCGAAAGATTCAAGTAAGCAGCAGGAGCATTTGCTGAGAGCTAAGTTTAGTTTTCTTCCGTCAACCAAACTAACAATGGTGAGGAAATATGAAGAGAAATGAAAGTTTGTGAACGAAGAAAACTAAACTCTTTCTCTCAAACAAAGAACATTGCAACTTACTTGCCGCTCTCGGTGCTCTTCTCATCACCTCCTTCACCACACTGACTGAAATGACTGGAGAAATAAAACAAACATTCATTTCAGAGACCATCGCCTTAACAAATATATTCACTAAAACCCGTTAACTATATCAAAACTTGTGAGTTACTGAAATGACATCAAGGCAAAACATTATTTGAGGTCTGAATGATAACAGGCAGAGATGAAGTTTACCACAGAGGCCATCTTGTTTGACGATGTAATCGCCTACACATGCGCAAACAGCAGTTTGGTTTTCTCCCACACTGCAATGCATGTAGTCTGCGCAGTCTGTCTCATCCGTGCAGCCCTCACCCTCAGCTTTTCCTGCAAACAAGAGTTCACAGCTTTTATCATGACACTGGCAGGACTTTTATATGTGCAGAAAAATGGCGCCCTGGTTGAACGTAATGTAGTATAGTTTCGGATCGTATCGCATCGTATCGTAACGTATCAAATTGTATTATATTGCATGGTATTATACTGGGTGGCATTGTATTGTGTTTTATTTTATTGTGTTTCATTTTATTGTATTTTAGTTTAAATGACGTGTTGTTTTATGTGAATCACACTACTGTAAACAGAGTAGTCAAATAATTATGTGCAATCATTTCTGGTCGGGTTGGTTAGGCTAATCCTGCAAAAGGAGCGACAGTTCAACGAAAACTTACTTTAAGATATGACTAGGCTAATTCGACTAAAACCTGAGCGTTAACATTAGATGGGTGATTTGCTTGCTCGTTACATAAATAAATAACACATCAAAATGAAAATTCTTACCACAAGAGCCATCGCTGCGACCGACGTACGTGGTAGTACAAGCACAATACTGAGACCCCAAAGATCCCTCACACATCATGAAGTCGCCGCACTCTGCTGTCATAGTGCACTTCTCTCCTACTTGTAGGCCTGAAAGTACCACATAGTGACTTAAAGTGCGTCTGAGGTCAAGTTTAAAATTACACCAAACAAAATTTAAAAAACCCCATCTAATTCACGCTAAGAGATGACTATTTGTTTATATATTTATACATCTTTGTGCTTAATATTTGCCAAATTATTTTATCTAAACGTCGTGTTCGAGCATTCCAATGGTCGTCTGGTATAGCAGTAAATGGACTTTAGAATTCAGATAAAACGCACCCGAATGACCAACATACACTAAGGTGTTGTTGTGCATTAAGTGAGAGTATTGTGGCGCCTGCGGTATCGGGTGACGCTTGGTGACTGTAACAATGACACTTTGCTAGCCGTGACTTGTTATCAGGAAGTCCAATGTCATTCGAAGCTGTTTACATGCCCCTCGGAGAGTTTTCATCGCAATAATTATTAAGGGAATATGCATATCGCATGAGCCATCGACTTGAGGAAAGTAGATCTTTCGTTCTTTCTTTCATCCTCCCTTCCTTCTTCTTCTTCTTCTTCTTCTTCTTCTTCTTCTTCTTCTTCTTCTTCTTCTTCTTCTTCTTCTTCTTCTTCTTCTTCGGCGTTATTAATAAGATGGGAATGTGTCTCATCCTCTTCTTAGCCCATAATTATGAAGGGAACGTATCATAAAACAGTAACTCCACATACCGCATGAGCCACTGACTTCAGGAATGTAGGCAGAGAGACACATACAGATGGACCGTGCATCGGCAGTGGGGGCCGCACACAGCATGTTATCAGCACACTCGGACGGCCCGAAGCACCGCTCTTGCACTTTCCGACCTGAAAACAGAACCAATAAGGGAAAATTTTCCCAAATGTACTCAAGTGCGTCATACCCAAATAAACAAAACTAGTAAATTATCGCCTACATTATCTTGAATTCTGACTTTAGAAACATGTTGTTTAATTAGGTACATAAATGTGTGTATATGTACGTGTATGTGTTTAACTTGGAACTCTCTGTCTTTCTCTCTTCGCAGCTCTCCAAACATAGCTACTTTCAATTCCAACTTCAAAACTCATCTCTTCCTTAAATGTTTCTGATCTTGCCTCCCATCATCATCGACGTCATTCCTCCATTGTTTTTAAAAATTCAGACCACCGCCACCACCCACCCCATCACCCATCCTTAGCTCCCCCCTCCTCCCTCCCTCCCTCCCTCGTCTCTTACTCGTTAGCAAGTGTCTGGTTTTATTTTGTATGAAGCCGGATGTTTAGAATGAATGCGTGAGTACTGCGCGTCGAACTAATATTGTTCAATGGGAAAAAGCGCTATATAAATATCCTCCTCCTCCTCTTCTTCTTCTTCTTCTTCTTCTTCTTCTTCTTCTTCTTCTTCTTCTTCTTCTTCTTCTTCTTCTTCTTCTTCTTCTTATTATTATTATTATGCCTGTGTAATGTATACGTTTGTGGAAGCCTAAAATCATGTTATCCATGAAAAGACTTTAGATTAAAAAACTGAAATGAGATGGTAACTTCACAGCCAATTTATCTACTAAAGTATCATAAGGAACAGTGATAGGAAGATGTACAAGACTATGTGTGATAAGTTAATACGCCTACACGGCGGGCTATAGAAACCTTCGGAGATAACGCTTAGTAAGTTAAGATGTTGATTTATAAAAAGATCTACAGGCAAACTCTGGCACAACTTAATTCTTACATCAAAATTCAACTATCGCTACAATAACTACAGATCACTATAAAGACTCGACAGGTTCCAACTTGCATTTCATAACTGACTTCAAATGGCGCGGTCCTTACCACTCGGGGTTTGAAAAAGCAGCTGCCGCCAAACATTAGGGTTTGATTTGATTAAAGGTCTTAAATACCGCAAAAGCTATTGTACTACATAACCTGCTCAGTGCGAAGGCTTTTCTTAAGCAACAGCAAAAACAACATTGTCGTTACTCACCGCATGAACCATCAATGTTGCGGGCGAAATTTTTGTTGCACAAGCATAGTGTGCGGTTGATGCTGCTGACGTCGGCCTTACAGGTCATGTCATCCGCACACTCCCCGTTTACCTGGCAACCTTCTCCGTCAGACTTGCCTGAAACAGTGAAAAGCATTTGTAGGCACAATCATTTTACCTGTATAGACTTTTAGTTTTAAAAAATTAAAAAACTAAAAAATAATTGATCACGCACAAAAATTATTACTATGAGGTTGTTTGATGACAGCGACGCTAACGACTATGATTGGAGATGATGACGATAAGGATAGCGATGATAATGTTGATACTGCTGCTTTCTACGACGACGACAACGACGATTATGATGATGATGATGACGATAATGACGACGACGAAGAAGAAGTTGATGTTGATGATGATAATAATGATGATAATTATTTTAGCTTTCTCCTTCCCCTCTTCCTTCTCCTCCTTTTCCTCTTCCTTCTTGTTCTTACCCTGCTGCGGTTGACGATTATGAGGACGACTAGTGCGCCTTGCATATAGTGCACGTCTCAGCCAACGAAGGACAAACACAAGATTCAAGATTATACCCTCACCGCAAGTGGCGTCTCTCCGCAAAACATATCCAGGTCTGCAGGTACACGTATGATATGTAGAGTTGTCTTGGCACACCATGTCGTCTCCACAGTCTTCAGAAGAGACGCATAATCCTCCGCTGCCCACACCTGGGTAACACAACATATACCTGAGATGTAGACTACAACATTTCCTACATCAAACGGCGGATCCCCCCCGATCGTGTAGTTCTTAAATTACAGCCCGTGTGTCCCTGTCTAACGTGTGTCCATATAAGCTTGCTTCTGTTTCCAAGGCTGCGAAAACAAAAGAGTATTTCACTTGGTCGTTTAATGACAAAAGTGCCCCTTTGGGAAATATCTGCATAGAATATCTGCAAATCTGCACAGAATAGATGCATATCAAGCATGCGGTGAACAAGCGCTCGAAAAACAATAAAATATAAGTGTTAATGTTTTTGGCAATTCCCACACACATCTGAACCAAATTTCGCTTGGGCAGAGAGACACACCACATAATCTAAGAACAAAAAGAATGAGAAATCGATATTGTTATTTAACTAAAACTGACCGCAAGAACCCGCCCTGCGGCGACTGAAGCCCGTCACACAGTAACACCTGAAGTTGCCGACAGTCCCCAAACAGTCCATGTTGCTTGCACACTCAGCTACCGTCTGACACGGCTGCCCCGCGATCTTGCCTGCAAAACACATAGCGATATAGGTACATCTTTACTGGGACGCTGTTAATTTTTTCAGTGCCTTGTATGTAATGTATTCTTCTATTGAAGTGAATAATATTTAAATCTTGAGTGAGAGTGTTTTCCAATCAACAGCGCTATCCAATGTCTGGTAACAATAATTTCCTTATTTCAACGTTGATGGAGGTCCTTGGTAAGAATGTAGAGTGAAAGAATCCAAGTTCTTTTAGCACCATCCCATAATCAAAGAGTTATTAATATGGTTAGCCACTGTCTGTAGATGTAACAAACCTTTTTCTTTGAATACCTAATTTCAACATGGACGGATATCTTTGTTGAAAGGCTACCGGTACGGGAAAAGATCCGAGTTCGTTATTTTCCGTCTCACCACAGGTGCTACCAAAATCACCTCCTCCACCCCCCCACCCCCCATTCACCATCACCACCTCAACCACAACTGCCATCACCACAAACTAGAAGGATGACAACTTACCACAGCCCCCAGAGCTAGTAGTGACGGTGCCTTCACTACAGGTGCAAGTAGAGTTGTTGCAGTCCATGGTATCACCGCAGTCAGCGCTGGTCTGACACGTGTAGCCCGCGCCACGACCTGGAGTATAGCTGTGATCAGTATTCTTATCTATCAACTAATCGCACTATTTGTACCTTTAGGCAAAAGAAGTAATAAATGGGACTCTGGCAAAGGAAAAGAAAGAAAACCACCTCATAACTCTAAATGTTAACGGTAGATGGGAATTTGTTCATTGTGTAAATTAGAGTCAAACAAAGAATGGCCATATTCCAGGAGCACATAGCATAACAGGGTGGTGCAGCAGTGTAGTGGTTGTGGCACACCCCAGCAATGTTTCATGTTCAGCAACGTCGGGACGGGTTAGTACCTGGATGTGTGACCATGCATGAAAGGCAACCCACCAAACCACACAAAAAAGATTGAAACAAGCGCACCACACAACCCAGTCAAACCAGCTGTAAGTGGGGACCTGGATCTGTTTAGAACCAGGGAAGGTAAAGCAGCGAGGGAGAGGAGATGGGTACCGCCCTCATTAAGCTGGCCTAAAAAAGGTGGAGATCCCAAACGCTTCCTTTCCCCACGACCAAAAGATTACGGGTACACCTTTTACATATAGCTCTGCTCAGTATTATCTTGCACTAGCAATTTAGCCAAGATGGCCAACAAATAAATGATCATGCACCAAGCAAGATTAAATAGTATCGTACTCTTAACATATCAAAACAACGGACCGAAAGGGAAGACATTTAAAAGTTATTTTTTGGACTTATACGCTTTATAAGACCAATAGCATTCATCTTGCGTTGGGGTGAAGATCGGCCGGAGGACGGAAAGTTTTAAGGACCGAGCGTGACTATATGCCAGCTGTTATTAACGATGGTTCTCTTACCACAAGTGCCAGCTTCCATACGGATAAAGTCAACGATACAGACGCAGGTCCCGCTCTGGCATTGCATGTTGTCCGCACAGTCGCTGGCCACAGAGCATTTCCCTCCTTCCATCATCTCTGAATTGAAGGCAGACAGTAACGGGGGTCAGTCAAAATCATTACCTGTTTATCACTGCCAGTCAATATAAACTATGCAGCCGCTTATCGGCGTCAGTCAACATTACCAGTAACTGAGTGGCTTGGCAATCAATGTCGGCTCAACTGACTACCACCTTATCATTGTTATATACAATCCCCTTGTTGCCTATTAGCGTCAGTCAAATTCACCATCAGTTTATCAAATATCAGTGTTCAGTCAGATTCAACAGAAGCTTACCAGCACTAGCCAAAGTCAAAAGCTGCTGAATATTAAAACAACAACAACAACAACAACAACAACAACAACAACAACAACAACAACAACAACAACAACAACAACAACAACAACAACAACAAATTTATTATATTTTGTTTCAAGACATCAGCGTCAGTCACTATCACAGTAAGCAAGGTTTAATTAAAAGTGTAGACTACTGAATATGTATTACAAGCAAGTTTTTGAAGCTAGAACACCAACACTAATAATATACTACAACAACAACAACACCAACAACAACAACTGCTGCTGCTGCTGCTACTGCTACTACTACTACTACTACTACTACTACTATAATGTTCGTCATAATGTTGTTCGTCATTTGTAAGGCGCTTTAGCCTAAGGATCAAGGCGCTGGCCGATACAGGATCTAACTCAAACCGCCCGAGACGCCCACCCGCAGCCTTTGGGCGCATGGTCTGACGCCCGGACAACTGAGCACAATCCTGGGCAGCCAGGGATGGGGGAGAAGGACCAAGTGCATGCTGGGTGTGTTCTTGTTACCGGCACTCACCCGTATAGGACATACTGGATGCTATACGCGCCTTAACCCTAAATCAGACTCAAAGAGCGGCGATATGTAACCAACATACACGCTCGCATGTTACAGACAGTCCTACACACACAACAAACACATTCATCATTCAAACATGTAGTGTATAGGCAAGTCGCTTTTAGCTGACGGGAAGGAAATCGAAGTTAATTTGACAACTTTTAGACATACTGCATCCAGGAGGTCTACCATTATTAACAACAACAACAACAACAACTTACGACAAGACCCCTGGAGAGTGGCCACATAGCCAGTGGAACAGTGACACGTGTTCAATCCCAACAACTGTACACACTCCATGTGGTACCCACACTGTGTGACAGACTCACATATCCCGCCTTTCTTTTTACCTGTAACAGGGAACCTGCCATTAACTCTAATACAATTCTTAATTTACCTGAACCATAAACATTAATCATCATCATCATCATCATCATCATCATCATCATCATCATCATCATCATCATCATCATCATCATCATCATCATCAGCAGCAGCAGCAGCAGCAGCAGCAGCAAGCACCCTGGATGTCGACGTCATTATTATCTTCAGCACCATGGTTGTCGACGTCACCATCATCATCATCATCATCATCATCAGCAGCAGCAGCAGCAGCACCCTGGTTGTCATCATCATCAAAATCATCATCATCATCGTCGTCGTCGTAATCATGGCAAGGGAGACAAACGTACCGCATCGTTTGTCGGGCCTTTCCAGAAAGTCTGGTCCGCACTGACATGCTCCAACACCACACACCATGTAGTCTGCACATTCTTGTGACGTCACGCAACTTCCGCGTAACTCTTTGCCTGAGAAAAAAGATTATTACCGATATAATTACAAGTGACCGGATCCATGCAATCAGAAATCAGTACACGTTATCTTCATCATAAAGAAGAAATCTTAGTACGTCTAATATTAGAAACGGATCTCCGTTTCTAGTAAGCTTAATAGGTGTACTAGCCTACAAGGGAACAGGTAGTGAAGGACAAAGCGGAAAGGGAGAATGTGGAGGACTGACCACAGGAGCCGTCGACTCTGGACACGTAAGCTGGTAGGCACTGACAGGACGGATCAGAGCTGTTGTTGTCGCACACCATATTGTCAGCGCAGTACAATCCCTCTAGGCATGATGACGACTGCTTTCGACCTTTTACAAAAAAATCATCATCATCATCATCATCATCATCATCATCATCATCATCATCATCATCATCATCATCATCATCATCATCATCAATCATCATCATCATCATCAATCATCATCAATCATCATCAATCATCATCAATCATCATCACCATCATCATCGTTGTCGTCGTCATCATCGTCCTTGGTCATTATCATCATTGGTCTTCGTCGTCGTCATCGTTGTCTACATCTGTCATCATCAGCGTCGTCGTTCTAGCCATCACCATCTTTATTATTAGAGCCACCCCTGAGTCTTTTGACTTGACAGCGTTGAGAGCGAATCTAAGGCATTTTTTTCGGACAGGAAGTTTAGATTCAATTTTCGCAAAACCTAGACACAAAACAAGTGCTGGATCCTAACGTGTGCAGTGTTCCCTCGCATGCACATGCACACACACTCACCAGTGACCCTAACCATTAAATAAAAATAAATAATAATAACTGTAAAATTCAAAATAAATTTCACAAACTACCCAATTGAGACATTATTATTATTTAAAAAATATCATCACATTTATTGATTTAGTTAACACATCAAGCTATGCAGATTAACAACTGAAGTATGGTCCAGCACATGTTCCTACGAAACGCGCTGCCTATCATTGACTTTGTGAGCAGACTTCTGGTTGTTTTGAACTAAAAACACAACAGTCTCCGCGCATTGCAGAGATTCTGACTAGGGTTGTGGCATTTGTCCGTGTCTCACTTGAAGGTTTATTTGAAACTAATGAATGGACACCTTTGTATATATGAACAGTGCATCTACCAAGAGGCTGTGTTAGGACGGATCGAGAGGACCTGCGTGAAGAGCGTCGACTGGCGGGGGCTTCTCTGAGCGGCACCAACGACACGGTCGTCGACGTCAGAGAGTGTGACATCTCCAAGGATTATACGCTACGTCAGTAAGGCGCTAAGTATGGGGCGCTATGTGTCCATTTATTCTATGTGACCATTCTATACATAGAATAAATTCTATGCACATAGAAAGCATTCTATACACACAAAAAGCATTCATTAGTTGAAATTCCATTTATAAAAAAGAAACCAATATTGTAAGTCATAGAATAAAATTCTTTGTATAGAATAACATTCTATAATATAGTGTAAAATTCTATGTCCATAATACAATTCTATGTATAGAATAACATTTTATAATAGAGAATAATATTCTATGTATGTAATACAATTCTATAACATAGAATGCACTTGTATGCATAGAATTATATTCTATAACATAGAATGAATTCTATTACAAAGAATGAATTCTATAACATAGAATGAATTCTTTAAAATAAAATAAATTGCATGACATAGAATTATTTCTATACGCATAGAATTCATTCTATAACATAGAATGAATTCTTTAACATAAAATAAATTATATGACATAAAATGAATTCTATGTGCATAGAATAAATTGTATAACATAGAATGAATTCTATAATAAAGAATGAATTCTATATGCATAGAATGAATTTTATAGCATAGAATGAATTCTATGACATAGAATTCATTCTATGACATAGAATGAATTCTATAGGCATAGAATGAATAGTATAACATAGAATGAATAAGATGACATAGAATGAATTCTATGACATAGAATGAATTCTATGACATAGAATGAATTCTATAACATAGAATGAATTCTATAGCATAGAATGAATTCTATGACATAGAATTTATTCTATAGCATAGAATGAATTCTATGTTACAGAATGAATTCTATGTCATAGAATTCATTCTATGCTATATAATTCATTCTATGTTATAGAATTCATTCTATGCTATAGAATAAATTCTATCTCATATTATTCATTCTATGTCATAGAATTCATTCTATATTATAGAATTCATTCTATGTCATAGAAATCATTCTATGTCTATGGGGCGCCATGTGTCCATTTATTCTATGTGACTATTCTATACATAGAATAAATTCTATGCACATAGAAAGCATTCTATGCACACAAAAAGCATTCATTAGTTGAAATTCCATTTATAAAAAAGAAACCAATATTGTAAGTCATAGAATAAAATTCTTTGTATAGAATAACATTCTATAATATAGTGTAAAATTCTATGTCCATAATACAATTCTATGTATAGAATAACATTTTATAATAGAGAATAAGATTCTATGTATGTAATACAATTCTATATTATAGAATGCACTTGTATGCATAGAATTGTATTCTATAACATAGAATGAATCCTATTACAAAGAATGAATTCTATAACATAGAATTTATTCTATGTGCATACAATTCATTCTATAACATAGAATGAATTCTTTAACATAAAATAAATTATATGACATAAAATGAATTCTATGTGCATATAATAAATTGTATAACATAGAATGAATTCTACAATAAAGAATGAATTCTATATGCATAGAATGAATTTTATAGCATAGAATGAATTTTATGACATAGAATTCATTCTATGACATAGAATGAATTCTATAGGCATAGAATGAATAGTATAACATAGAATGAATAAGATGACATAGAATGAATTCTATGACATAGAATGAATTCTATAACATAGAATGAATTCTATAGCATATAATGAATTCTATGACATAGAATTTATTCTATAGCATAGAATGAATTCTATAACATAGAATGAATTCTATAGCATAGAATGAATTCTATGACATAGAATTTATTCTATAGCATAGAATGAATTCTATGTTACAGAATGAATCCTATGTCATAGAATTCATTCTATGCTATAGAATAAATTCTATGTCATAGAATTCATTCTTTGCTATAGAATTCATTCTATGTTATAGAATTCATTCTATGTCGTAGAATTCATTCTATGTCATCTTATTCATTCTATGTTATACTATTCATTCTATGCTATAGAATTCATTCTATGTCATAGAATTCATTCTATTTCATAGAATTCATTCTATGTCATAGAATTCATTCTATGTCATAGACTTCATTCTATGTTATAGAATGAAATCAATATATACACTTTTTTTTAAAACAGTAAAAACTGGGGCACTGTCAAGGTATAGAGAACATTTTTTATGGCATGGGACTGTATTGCAGAGAGATATACACATTGCCACATCCCATCACCACACCACATCACTCTACATCACACTGCACCACAAATGTGATGGGTAGGTGTGGTGGAGTGATTAGGTTATGTGACGATGTGGTCTGATTCACTGCTTTTAAGGCATAATAGAACTGTATTGCAGATACATACATACACATTACCACATCACATCACCACACTACATCACTCTAAATCACACCACACTGCACCACAAATGTGATGGGTGGGAGGGGTGGGGTGATTAGATTATGTGATGTGATTCACTGATGCCATGATATGTGCTGTCTGCTGCAATGTGAAGATGTGCTGCTGCTGTGATGTCGGCTGATGTGATGTGATGATTTGTTGATATGATGTGATTTTATGTGGTGGTGCGTTTTCACGATGATGGTGATGAAGCAATGTGATGCAGTGATGTGATGTGATGATGTGATCGATGTGGTGATGATGCGATGTGGTGATGTGTCATACAATATCTTTTTTTAAATTCTAAATTTTGTTACAATTTATTAGTTGTGTTTTTTAATTTTATGTGAATGAAATGAATTATATGTATATAGAATTAATTGTATAACACAGCAAGAATTGTATGACATAAAATTCATTTTTTTAACATAAAATGGATTTTATTTGCAACACTGAATACATTCTATTTTCATAGAATTGTTTTTTAACATTTGGTGCACATAGAATGCATTCTATGTTATAGAATGTTCATTCTATAACATAGAATGTTCATTCTATAATATAGGATCCATTCTATAACATAGAATGTTCATTCTATAACATAGAACGGTCATTCTATAACATATAATTCATTCTATAACATAGAATGTTCATTCTATAACATAGAATCCATTGTATAACTTAGAATGTTCATACTATAACATAGAATCCATTCTATAACATAGAATGTTCATTCTATAACATAGAATGCTCATTCTATGCGCAACTAGGTCATTCTAAGTGAAGCGAGGCTGTGACGTATAAAGGGACACGTGGAGCCTTGCACGCGCGCGAGAACTGAAGAAATGGCTGACGTACCAAGCGCTCTGCGGCTTTATCAGACAGCATAATTTCGTGAACAAGCATTTAGGTTTCTTGATGCGGACGACTTCGACGGTATAATTAGTGTGAATAGATCGCTTAGCAATAAAAATAATTGACGTCACACCCCCCCCCTCCCTCCCCCCTCCGCCCCTGCGTGCTTGCTTTTTTCATTACAATGTGCTGAGGTTCTGTAAGGGTTTATAGTGACAAAATCTAATTAAATAATCAGTTCTTTTCGCTCAATACCGAAGAAATAACCGTACTGTATACTCATAAAAAGCAATAATTAATATATTTAAAGGTCGAATATTGCTATACAACTCTGAGACATAATAAATGAAAGGTTAATAAAGCTGAATATTGCAAAAAATCTATTTCACCCCAAGCGGCCCCCCAGGGCGCTATGCACAAAGGCGTGGCGGCCACGTGCTGCGGGAATAACACAGCGTGATCGAGTTTGAAAATGGTGAAGTACTGTGCTGCGTTTGGATGCTCTAACTCCGACGTAAAACCTTTCTGCAAAGAAAAGAACATTTCCTTTTATCGATTTCCACTTCGAGCGCAAATGATGAAGCACTGCATGTCGTCAACTCTAAACTGAATGTCAGTGACAAATCGCTCTGTAATCATTATTGCACGAGTGTGCTATGTTCAAAACATCACAATATCCCAAAATGTTCTCTATAGCTTGACAGTGCCCCAGTTTTTACTATTTAAAAAAAAGTTTTTATATTGATTTCATTCTATAACATAGAATGAATTCTATGACATAGAATGAATTCTATGACATAGAATGAATTCTATAGCATAGAATGAATAGTATAACATAGAATGAATAAGATGACATTATGGGGCGCCATGTGTCCATTTATTCTATGTGACCATTCTATACATAGAATAAATTCTATGCACATAGAAAGCATTCTATACACACAAAAAGCATTCATTAGTTGAAATTCCATTTATAAAAAAGAAACCAATATTGTAAGTCATAGAATAAAATTCTTTGTATAGAATAACATTCTATAATATAGTGTAAAATTCTATGTCCATAATACAATTCTATGTATAGAATAACATTTTATAATAGAGAATAATATTCTATGTATGTAATACAATTCTATAACATAGAATGCACTTGTATGCATAGAATTATATTCTATAACATAGAATGAATTCTATTACAAAGAATGAATTCTATAACATAGAATGAATTCTTTAAAATAAAATAAATTGCATGACATAGAATTATTCCTATACGCATAGAATTCATTCTATAACATAGAATGAATTCTTTAACATAAAATAAATTATATGACATAAAATGAATTCTATGTGCATAGAATAAATTGTATAACATAGAATGAATTCTATAATAAAGAATGAATTCTATATGCATAGAATGAATTTTATAGCATAGAATGAATTCTATGACATAGAATTCATTCTATGACATAGAATGAATTCTATAGGCATAGAATGAATAGTATAACATAGAATGAATAAGATGACATAGAATGAATTCTATGACATAGAATGAATTCTATGACATAGAATGAATTCTATAACATAGAATGAATTCTATAGCATAGAATGAATTCTATGACATAGAATTTATTCTATAGCATAGAATGAATTCTATGTTACAGAATGAATTCTATGTCATAGAATTCATTCTATGCTATATAATTCATTCTATGTTATAGAATTCATTCTATGCTATAGAATAAATTCTATCTCATATTATTCATTCTATGTCATAGAATTCATTCTATATTATAGAATTCATTCTATGTCATAGAAATCATTCTATGTCATCTTATTCATTCTATGTTATACTATTCATTCTATGCTATAGAATTCATTCTATGTCATAGAATTCATTCTATGTCATAGAATTCATTCTATGTTATAGAATGAAATCAATATAAAAACTTTTTTTTAAATAGTAAAAACTGGGGCACTGTCAAGGTATAGAGAACATTTTGGGATATTGTGATGTTTTGAACATAGCACACTCGTGCAATAATGATTACAGAGCGATTTGTCACTGACATTCGGTTTAGAGTTGACGACATGCAGTGCTTCATCATTTGCGCTCGAAGTGGAAATCGATGAAAGGAAATGTTCTTTTCTTTGCAGAAAGGTTTTACGTCGGAGTTAGAGCATCCAAACGCAGCACAGTACTTCACCATTTTCAAACTCGATCACGCTGTGTTATTCCCGCAGCACGTGGCCGCCACGCCTTTGTGCATAGCGCCCTGGGGGGCCGCTTGGGGTGAAATAGATTTTTTGCAATATTCAGCTTTATTAACCTTTCATTTATTATGTCTCAGAGTTGTATAGCAATATTCGACCTTTAAATATATTAATTATTGCTTTTTATGAGTGTACAGTACGGTTATTTCTTCGGTATTGAGCGAAAAGAACTGATTATTTAATTAGATTTTGTCACTATAAACCCTTACAGAACCTCAGCACATTGTAATGAAAAAAGCAAGCACGCAGGGGCGGAGGGGGGAGGGAGGGGGAGGGTGTGACGTCAATTATTTTTATTGCTAAGCGATCTATTCACACTAATTATACCGTCGAAGTCGTCCGCATCAAGAAACCTAAATGCTTGTTCACGAAATTATGCTGTCTGATAAAGCCGCAGAGCGCTTGGTACGTCAGCCATTTCTTCAGTTCTCGCGCGCGTGCAAGGCTCCACGTGTCCCTTTATACGTCACAGCCTCGCTTCACATAGAATGACCTAGTTGCGCATAGAATGAGCATTCTATGTTATAGAATGAACATTCTATGTTATAGAATGGATTCTATGTTATAGTATGAACATTCTAAGTTATACAATGGATTCTATGTTATAGAATGAACATTCTATGTTATAGAATGAATTATATGTTATAGAATGACCATTCTATGTTATAGAATGAACATTCTATGTTATAGAATGGATCCTATATTATAGAATGAACATTCTATGTTATAGAATGAACATTCTATAACATAGAATGCATTCTATGTGCACCAAATGTTAAAAAACAATTCTATGAAAATAGAATGTATTCAGTGTTGCGAATAAAATCCATTTTATGTTAAAAAATGAATTTTATGTCATACAATTCTTGCTGTGTTATACAATTAATTCTATATACATATAATTCATTTCATTCACATAAAATTAAAAAACACAACTAATAAATTGTAACAAAATTTAGAATTTAAAAAAAGATATTGTATGACACATCACCACATCGCATCATCACCACATCGATCACATCATCACATCACATCACTGCATCACATTGCTTCATCACCATCATCGTGAAAACGCACCACCACATAAAATCACATCATATCAACAAATCATCACATCACATCAGCCGACATCACAGCAGCAGCACATCTTCACATTGCAGCAGACAGCACATATCATGGCATCAGTGAATCACATCACATAATCTAATCACCCCACCCCTCCCACCCATCACATTTGTGGTGCAGTGTGGTGTGATTTAGAGTGATGTAGTGTGGTGATGTGATGTGGTAATGTGTATGTATGTATCTGCAATACAGTTCTATTATGCCTTAAAAGCAGTGAATCAGACCACATCGTCACATAACCTAATCACTCCACCACACCTACCCATCACATTTGTGGTGCAGTGTGATGTAGAGTGATGTGGTGTGGTGATGGGATGTGGCAATGTGTATATCTCTCTGCAATACAGTCCCATGCCATAAAAAATGTTCTCTATACCTTGACAGTGCCCCAGTTTTTACTGTTTTAAAAAAAAGTGTATATATTGATTTCATTCTATAACATAGAATGAAGTCTATGACATAGAATGAATTCTATGACATAGAATGAATTCTATGAAATAGAATGAATTCTATGACATAGAATGAATTCTATAGCATAGAATGAATAGTATAACATAGAATGAATAAGATGACATAGAATGAATTCTACGACATAGAATGAATTCTATAACATAGAATGAATTCTATAGCAAAGAATGAATTCTATGACATAGAATTTATTCTATAGCATAGAATGAATTCTATGACATAGGATTCATTCTGTAACATAGAATTCATTCTATGCTATAGAATGAATTCTATGTCATAGAATTCATTCTATGCTATAGAATTCATTCTATGTTATAGAATTCATTCTATGCTATAGAATAAATTCTATGTCATAGAATTCATTCTATGCTATAGAATTCATTCTATGTTATAGAATTCATTCTATGTCATAGAATTCATTCTATGTCATCTTATTCATTCTATGTTATACTATTCATTCTATGCCTATAGAATTCATTCTATGTCATAGAATGAATTCTATGTCATAGAATTCATTCTATGCTATAAAATTCATTCTATGCATATAGAATTCATTCTTTATTATAGAATTCATTCTATGTTATACAATTTATTCTATGCACATAGAATTCATTTTATGTCATATAATTTATTTTATGTTAAAGAATTCATTCTATGTTATAGAATGAATTGTATGCACATAGAATAAATTCTATGTTATAGAATTCATTCTTTGTAATAGGATTCATTCTATGTTATAGAATACAATTCTATGCATACAAGTGCATTCTATAATATAGAATTGTATTACATACATAGAATCTTATTCTCTATTATAAAATGTTATTCTATACATAGAATTGTATTATGGACATAGAATTTTACACTATATTATAGAATGTTATTCTATACAAAGAATTTTATTCTATGACTTACAATATTGGTTTCTTTTTTATAAATGGAATTTCAACTAATGAATGCTTTTTGTGTGCATAGAATGCTTTCTATGTGCATAGAATTTATTCTATGTATAGAATAGTCACATAGAATAAATGGACACATGGCGCCCCATACTAAGAGGTCATACTGGATAGTCAACAGGGACGGGATACGGTATTATAAACTTTATCGTTAGGGCTTAAGAACGCCAAGACCCTAACTGTTACATTTGAACATCTATGTTTTAGACTCTGCAGGGCCTGGCTTCAATGCCTAAGAATAGGCACATGAAATAAAATATGATTTTCTTTGTGTAAATAGTGTACCATTCTTTGAAACTTTAATAACTTTGTTTGGTATATGTGTGTGAGTGAATGTAAACTGATATTTCATTCATTCCTTTATTTGCTTGCACACATTCACGCAGATATACTGCTTCTTTTTCTGTGTTGTAAATAACTTTATTCATGTATGAAAAAAGGAGTTAGGATAGAGAACCTACAATGTTGAGCTCAGCCAAAGTAAATACAAACATTCTAAAATCATATACATCCACTTCATAACAATAATATTGTGTTTGATGTTTATTCGTCGTCCATTCTTCAAAGGACAAAGCAAACTGAAGTTCGAGCTACGAAATCGTGCTCTACTTGGTAAAGTTCTTTAATTCAGTAGTCTTAGTCTACAGTAGTACAATAGTATCGTTTTAGGGTCAAGGCATCTGTACACTCTAAATCTAATTAAATACGAAGTTACATTTTAAAATATATATATATATTTAAAATTAATCTTTTAAAAAAGATGTCACTCTATTTGCATAAGTTTGGTTTTACCTTGGACCGGTAATGTCCAAGTATATATCAAACTTGAACCAAACCCCTCCAGTAATTTGGGAGAAAAAAGAGATTAGAAAAAAACAACAAATGTTACACCTCACCCGATAGGAATAATTTTTTTGTCATCTGGTAGAGTTCACAATTTTCTAACTAAAAACCAAGTTTCTAAGAAACCAGTCTATTACTTTCAGAAAAAAAAAAGTGCGCCAAAAAAATAAATAAAATAAAGCAAAAATAAAAACTAAATAAAATAATAATATCACGACATCACGATCACGTCACTCGATATACGTAAGTTTTGACTAAAGCTCAACGCATCTGTACGCTCTCTACATACAAAGTTGAAAAGAAAGGTAAAAAAAAAAATTAAAATGTGTCGTCATCATGATTACCTCACTCTATTTGCAGAAGTTTGATTTTACGTTGGAGGCATAAGCAAAGTCTAAGTATATACCAAACTTGAACCAAATCCCTCTAGTAGTTTGGGAGAAAATAGAATTAGAAAAAAAAAATTATGTCAACATGATGACGTTACACGATAACGTCACTACATGTACCATAGTTTCGTTTACGTCAAGGCATCTGTGCACTCAAAATTACATACGAGGTTTAAAAAATTTAAAAAAAAAGTTTATTAAAATGTGTTTTTTTTCTATTTTGTAAATGATATCACGATAATTACGTCAATTGATATGCATATGTTTGGTTTTATCTTGGAAGGCACTCAATGTACCATAGTTTCGTTTAAGTCAAGGCATCTGTGCACTCTAAATTACATACAAGTTTAAAAAAAAATAGCAACAAAGATTATTACAATTTTCTTTTTTAAAAAAAATGACATCACGATAATTACGTCAATCGATATGCATATGTTTGGTTTTATATTGGAAGGCACAAGTAAAGTCTAAGAGCATACGAAACTTGAAGTTGGGAGAAAATAGGAATAAACAAAAACAAAAACAAATTGTGACATCCCCATGATGACGTCACCCGATATGCATTTTTGTCATCCGGTAGTGTTCACTATTTCCTAACTAAATACCAACTTTCAAAGAAAAAGAAAAGTGCGCACATTTCACCTCCGAACGGACGCCGGACACTGGACGCCGGATAGACTAAGCCAACAGTAGTGATGGAGCTTACAACTCGGGAACAAATAATGTAATAAATAAATCGTCAGCTCCTAATACAAATGTGACAATTACAAGTTTCTGGGGTTCATCTCAGCATCAGCCACTCTTTAAAGTGACTAATAATTGCAATCGGTAATGTATTTCGTTTTCTTTCTTTACTTTTACTTTCGATACATTTAACGTCCCCGGACACCGCGGCATATAGGAGACTTGCAAAGTGAAAACCCCATTTAATAAGGTTTTTATTCGTTTTCTTTCCTTGTATATTTCTTTATTTATTTCGATTATTTATTGATTTATTTAAACCTTTTCCTACGTACCACAGCGCGAATCGAGCATTGTGACGTAGTTTCCCAAACAGATGCACTGCTGCCTGGTGACGCCATCACTTCCCACAATGACGCTACAGGCCATGAAGTCACCGCACTCCTCGGTGACGTCACACGTTTGAAATACACCCAGACCTTTCAAAGTAAATAACAATAAATACAGCAATTAACCAACTTCATATAGTAAAAGGTTCAATTACTCATACGCAATGTCAATACTTAAGAAATACTATAGAATTTCTCCAGATTCCATTATTATTTATATCCAATACTAATTGATACATCGATAACATAGCCAAATGCAACATTTAATTTTCTTTTATCATATAAGACTACTTATGGTTAACACGCCTACACACACAAATGCATACGCACACACACACACGCACGCACGCACACACGCACGCTCGCGCGCGCTCACGCACACACACACACACACACACCTACACACACCGCACATACATACAAACAAAAACACTACGCGTACACACAAACATGCGCGCGGCCTCACGCACACCTATACATACACAGAACTTACCGCAAGAGCCATCACCTCGTGACACGTAATCTTGGCTGCATGCACAGATGTTGCTGCTACTTCTGGCCACGCAGGTCATGTGATCTCCACACGGCGAGGTCACCGAACAGTTGAGTCCTATCTTCCTACCTTAGAAAAACAACATACGCTACGAATAAATGATACGTTTGCAGGTCACACTACGCAGTAAGGACACCCACACAAGGTGCTGCTGATAGAACAGGACCGATTCAATCCAGGTCAGAGCATCTTGAAAACGCATTTTCAACTGTAGTCTTCTTTTTAACAAAAAAATTGTAGCACTGGCGAGAACTATTTCATAATTTCATCCACTTCAAGAAGGCGTTTGATCGAGTCTGCATGATAGTGTATGGCAAGTGCTATAGAAAAGAAGAATGGGCAGAGTACAGAGAATACAACGTCAAACGCTATACGAGATAGCAAGCAGAACAATCCTATTAAACAACCAGTTAGTTAAGTTCGTACAGGCTACACTTGAGGTAATGCATGATCACCTACTTTCATCTTCGCCTTTAAATTTCTTCTCTCCAAAAAAAAAAGGACCAAGAAGGAGACCACCGTGATCATTGTTATACATAATAACAAATACAATATAATATTAAGAACAATATGCGGTAGGTTAGCTAACATGCAATAGTCTGTGAGCAAACTCTTACCACAGAAACCGTTAACTTTGGGCATGTAGTCGGACAAACACTGGCATTGTTTGTCGGAGACCGAAACCTGTTGACAAGTCATGTAGTCCCCACAGTCTAAGGTCTCCTGGCACTTGCTGTCATGCGCCAAACCTGCACGAGACACAAAATACAAAGAACACAATTATGATTTGATAGCGCAGTGTGGCCAATTCAGATTTCAAACCCGTAACGAAACCTTTGCTCTATAATGAATATAATTGGGTTATCACTGTTATAAACTAATATTTATTGTAATTTAACGGGACCCACTTCGACCACGCCCCTTCGACAGATCCAATTAATCGTCACAGTGAGTGTTGCCCCACAGAAAAAATAAGCTTACAACAAAAATAACTCTCTTTCGAAAGTATTGTGGTGTTTTTTTTTTAATGAATAAATTCCATAGTTTTGTGCCTATTAATAGGAACAGCCATTGCCTAGCAAGCCAACATGCTGGAGTTAAAAATAGCAGTTACCAAAGTCGGTAAAAGGCAGAACCCGTAAAAACAATTGCTCGTAATTTTTTTTTTGTTTACGTTGATAAAATAGACCTTACGATACCCCAAACACCAAAGATGCACACTTCAAGCCGCTTGGCTCGCTCAAAAATAGGATCATAGGTCACATGGCTTTACCGTTAAAAACAGGGGAAATACCTCCCTGTCAGAATGAAAATTTATAATTGTAACTTTAGCAGTTGGTTTGAGCAACTAAAGCCTACTTTATTATTGTTTAAGGTAAAAACAATAGGAAATGTAGGGTAAACACGTGTATGCCAACACTAAGCAAAGCCTTTGATTTGGGGCCTTTTGATTTAGCGCTTATCCAGCTCAAGAGCTGTTCAAAGCCGATACAGGATCTAACTCAGACTTGTAACAAATAATTAATAACTATTGTGACAGAAACATAGAGCAGTGTTAAAAGCGAGAATAAATGCGAGCTAACCACAAGAGCCCAGAGCCTTGGCCACATATCCAGTACTGCAGATACATGTCTGGGAGGCAGAGTTGCAGATCATGTTGCTGCTACATTCATCGTTTGTCGAGCAGCTCTCGCCCACACCCCGCGCTGATACAGTCCGTAGAAGGTAAGAACAAAAAGAGATGTGGCGATAGTTGCAATTTCCTTCTAAAGAAGAAGAAGAAGAAGAAGAAGAAGAAGAAGAAGAAGAAGAAGAAGAAGAAGAAGAAGAAGAAGAAGAAGAAGAAATAATTAATACAAATGAGACAAAAAGAAAGAGAGAGAGAGAGAGGGAGGAAGACAGAGAGAGAAAGAGAGAGAGAAAAAGAGAGAGAGGAGAGAAGAGAAGAGAGAGAGAGAGAGAGAGAGAGAGAGAGAGAGAGATAGAGAGAGAGAGAGAGAGAGAGAGTCATAGAGGATGTATCAATCTGACTATCATTATATGCTTAGCAGTCTCAGATTGTCGGCGTGATAGATGCGTGCATGTGGATAAGCTAGAGGCACAAAAACCAAGAAGTCTAACTATTAACTAGGCCCTAGCAAAATACAAGCAATGTTTCAACACTATTACCACAAGTGCCATCGAGTTTAGCCGCAAATCCAGGCACGCAGGAACACCTAAGATCGCCTCCAGAGGCTTTACAATCCATATTGTCTCCACAGTCCGCTGTCGCTGCGCATCTTTGTCCATCAGCAAACCCTATGTGACACAAAATCAATCAAATGATGCCTAGTGGTTTGCTGGTGGCGACAAGTCTTAATGACCTAGTCATTGTGGTTGTAGGTATAATTGACGCCAGATTATTTCGAATCACAAGTATATCAACTAACAAGTTAGTATCTCGTATTGCTCCCAGTCGACGTGCGGTGGTCCCGTTGCCCTTGGTTTTAACCACAAGCTGAGACGGGGGTATCCCAAACCTAAAAATTGAATAGAGAATTCTGGGAAATCTGTTCAAGGGAAGTAACTGATAACTAGCTACGGTTGCAATCATGGTCGCCATTTCTCGCGAAGATGTGCTGGCTGAAATTAAACGAAAGTTGGAAGAGGAACTGCATATTTCTGGTAGTGAACAAAGGCTTTGCTCAATTATCGAAGGAGAACACGATGGATTTATAGAAACATGCACGATTGTTCGCCATTGTCATTGATTCAGCTGCTCAGATCGTTCGATGTGATGGTTCATTTAATGATTTATCGCTTGAATCACACTGTATAATGCACATGCAAGTTCTGTCAAAGATATGATGATTTGAGCATAATTATGTTCGATTCCGTACCGATTGGAAGGTGGGGTGGAAAAATTCAATCATGGTGATGATCAATCCTATTTTGCAATGGTGGTTAGGCCTACTTTATTGTCTATGGTCACGGGTACTTACCTTTTGTAGTTTGTGTGCTTTTTGTTCTGTCGGCCTTGAGTCTTTGCGTCGCCTTGGCTCGTTGTACTTTTTTGTGGTCTCGCTCTCTTTTGATTTTTGAAAGCAAATTCAAATTGCATTGTTATCCAGCAGCATGCGAGGTCAAATTAGACGAATTCAGATCTAACCAATCTTTTCGTGACGACATTTTGCGTGTGTCTCTGTGCCATGCACCAATGGCGAAGAGTCATGCCGACGTCATTTCAGAAAAGGATTTCCCTACCCATAATTCCCCTGGGTTTTGAAGTTTCTAAAAAATTATTTTAGGCCGTCGACGCTCTATGGAGCGCAAAGCATATAAAGGGAAGCAACCGGTTGTACGCGCGAATAGTCCCCTATACGCTGATGTGTTGGGGACTATAATCTACCCAACGTAAACGTAATGTACGCGCACGTCGACAGAGACATAGAAGGGAGATACTAACGTGTTAGTTGATATACTTGTGTTCGAATAGATTACATTAATGTCAATACAATTCCATAAAAACGACCAGTCAATGTTATCTCGCTGTTAGTTCGTACCGCAAGTGCCATTCATCTTAGCCACGTAACCAGCAACGCATACGCAGACGTCACGCCCTTGAGTCAGCTGACAGTTCATGTGATCCGCACATTCGTCAGTAGCACTGCACAGGTAGCGAGCCGCCTTTCCTACGAAAGAAAGCAGACACCTATGCAAGAAAACAGATGATTAGTTGTATATAAATCGAGATAAAGTAGCCTAATTCTTATCAAAAGCAAAAACATGTGTACTGAATGCACTGAAGAAATCAGAGCAATAATGAACTGAAGATCGACATTCATAACAAACCACTAATCCATTTAATTATAAAAGCACTTTGCAAACTCAAAGGGCTAGCCTATATCAGTTCATGCCCATGCTCTATTTTTACCTACATAAATATACGCTAGCATACAGACAATCAGACATCACACATGTATGCTAGCATACAGAGAGACAGAGAGAGGCTGAAAGGTCACTAACCACACGTTCCTTTCTGACGGGGAACAAAAGACTGACGACATTTGCACACTTTGTTAGTGACGTCACTGCCTACGCAATCCATGTCGTTGCCGCACTGGCTGGTGTTCGTGCAGCTTGCGTTTACTAACAAACCTGTCCACAAAAAGAATTCATTTATTTTTTTAAAAAGGAAAATGAAAATAATGCAGTCTACGTAGGACTATTTCTTTTCTTCGCTTTATTCGATCATCGTCATCATCATCATCATCATCATCATCATCATCATCATCATCATCATCATCATCATCATCATCACTGTCGTCGTCATCGCATCATCATCATCATCATCATCATCATCATCATCATCATCATCATCATCATCATCATCATCATCATCATCATCATCATCATCATCATCATCATCATCATCACTGTCGTCGTCATCGTATCGGCAGACAGCATCACCGTAATGGATGGAAATTACCGTCACCATTTTTATTAAAAAAAAATTGTTATTGAAATAACTAGGAATATTGCTATTATTTTTATTCTTATTCATGTAGTTTTGCACAGCCGGAATGAACTTTTTCAATGTGATCTTGTGGACCAAAAAATGTCGTATGTCTTTAAGTTGGGTTGTAGCTTATATTTTTATATTTTGTTTGTGCTGTATCATATTAATGTTTTTGTATAGTATAGTATTGCATAATTTTGTATTATTGTATTGTATTGTATTGTATTGTATTGTATTGTATTGTATTGTATTGTATTGTATTGTATTGTATGAGAAATGAAAATGAATGCCATACCACAGGAACCATCGACCTTAGGTGCGTGATGGAGATCGCATTTACACAAGCCGCCGGTACACAGCATGAAATCTCCGCAGTCTGACGTGCTGCTGCAGCGAACCTCCAGCTTGCTCCCTTCACAACCATAATAATGTATACAGCTCTCTATCATTGATAATTACAAATAATGTACGTTTGACATAAAATCCATCATTAATAGTTTTAGGTTAATTGAGCGTCGAATTTTTTATGTGATAAGAATATCGAGCATGATAGTATATGGATCACATTACATTACATTACATGGTTATTGCTTTAGGTCCAGCAGACTCTTCCGAGCCTAATCAGGACCAAGTATGTGGATCGAGCTATAGCTATAGGCTATATATCATCGACTAGGAGTTTTGATATTCATCATCTTTAGCGCCTCTGCAGGTAGCTGCGTATGAACAAAATGTTCTTCTGGAAACCTGACAAAACTCCCAAATGACGTAACACAGGAAGAATATAGGAGTATAAGTGGAAGAGAGTGTAGACATGGGAGTGAAGTGTGGAAGGGGTGGGAGTAGGGGGGGGGGAGTTGGAGTATGAAAATAAACTTTCATATTGCACCAAACTACAAACGGATCGAGAAATAAGCTGGGTGATGACGGCAAATCTAGGTAAAACATTGAATTAACTAAACCCGCTTCAAATGCGTCCGAATACACGAGTGAGTCTTACCACAAGAAGAATCTGAGCGTGTTACATAGTTCTTCAGACAGGAGCAAGTCCCAGCACACTTCATATTATCGCCACACTCTGTTACACTGGCACACGGCTGCCCTGAGCCGATTCCTGGCACCAAAAACAACAACAATAATAATAATAATAATAATAATAATAATAATAATAATAATAATAATAATAATAATAATAATAATAATAATAATAATAATAATAATAATAACAATAACAATAATAAGTGTATTTATATAGCTCTTTTTCCTAATGACATCAGTTCAAAGCGCAATTCTCACGCATTTATACTTGAAGTTAACATCAAAACACATACGAAATGAAGTGAAACATAAACGATGCACCAATAAATTATGAAATGACATAATTGCAAACATGAAAAAGACAACGGTAGTAAGCTTAAACCACTCATTAAAACAATCTAACATTATAGAAATAAGAATTAGTAAGACATAGTAAAATGATTTAACGGCTTTTTAACGATATAAAGGCGAATGCACAAATCCTCAACACATACACATTTGACTGTTTCGTGAAATGAAATTTTTCATCAATAAATCTAATAGCTTATATCCCGATGAAGATTAGAAGAAACTATGGCTTATTTGCATTACTATATATAGATAATGTACTGTAGTCTAGAATAACTAACAGGTCGAATCTATTTATATGCTAAATAATGACGTTAATCTACCAGTTATTGTTATTAATGTTAGTAAAGAGTGTGTTAACCGTGCATTAACAGTTAATTACAGTTGTTAATAACTAGTTAATAGAAATTACTGTTACTAATAAATTCCACTGATTTATAATCCGTTCTTTCTTTATTAACTGGCCTATCCTATCCTATCCTATCCTGTAACTCGGAGGTCGTAGAGGCACCACAGATGATCGTACTCCATCTTTCTCTATTATCAGCAACCCTGATGGTTTCGCTCAGTGTCAAACCAGTCCATTCTCGAATGTTATCCTCCCACCTCTTTTTCGGTCTTCTTCTTCTTCTACCTCCTTGCACTGTGCCTTGCAGATGGTCTTAATCTATGCAAGACCTGATGATCTGGTGACGTGGCCATACCATCGGAGTTTCTATTTTTTCACCACTGTGAACAGGTCGTGGTGTTGTCCAATGGCTTGTGTGATGGTCTGTCGGACTTCGTCGTTGGTGATGTACTGGGTATAGGAAATGCCCAGAAGTCTTCTGTAGCACCTCATCTTTATGCTTTGTATTCTTCGTTGTAGATCTGCTGTGAGGGTCCATGTTTCGCAAGCGTATAGGAAGATGGAGATGACAAGGGAGCGCAGCAGTCTTACCTTGGAATGTAGGCTGATGGTCCTGTCTTTCCAAATGGGCTTCAACCTTGCCAGGGCAGCAGTTGTTTGTGCGACCCTGGAGAGGACTTCCTCTCGGGACCCATTGTCTGAAACAATGGCTCCTAAATATTTGAAGCTATGCACTGTGTTGAGGGATTGGCCTTGGAACTTTGATGTCCGTGTTGATGCCATTGGTGTTGTTGGTTAACATTTTGGTCTTCTCTGCACTGATTTCCATTCCATAGGCTCTGGAGGCGGTGTCAAGCCTCTGTATCAGCTGTTCAAGTTCTTGTTCCTCTCCAGTCAAGCTATCAATGTCATCCGAAAAACTTTACATATTCAATAATAATAATAATAATTATTATTATCTTTAAAGACACACAAATGGCAAGTTTTACCACATCTTCCGTCATATCTGGGTGCGTAGCCATACACGCAAGTGCACGTTTCATTTCCAACCACAGGACCACTGCACTTCATGTTCTGTCCACAATCCGCATCCGAGCCGCAATGTAGTCCGGACAATTTGCCTATAATCGCAAGCAAGAATAAAACTATACATTAGAAGGGGGAAAAAGAGATAAAACGGTAATACAATGTTCGGTTGATACGAGTCAAACAATCTATCAAATCATCTATACGTTCTTTAATCCACCAACGAAGCAGTCAACAATAAAACAAACAAAAAATCACCCCATTTATTCAAATTTGACCTATCAATTTTTTATCTCCAGCAGAACAGGAATAAAACGTTATGTGGTTACATACAGAACGAAGAGGAAAAGGACAAGGATGAGGAAGAAAAAAAAACAAGAAGAACGAGGAGGCGATGAAGAAGAAGAAGATGATGAAAGAGATTGAAAAGAAAGGTAACGAGATTAAAGAGGAGGAGCAGCTGTTACCACAAGATCCATCTGCAATTTCCACGGATTGCTGGTTACAGAGACAGTAGCCTGAGCAGTCCATATTGTCTCCGCAGTCCGATTCGGAAGCGCAGTCCAGGCCCACCTGCTTCCCTGTTGAGTGAACCAATGAACCAATGAATGAAGAATGAAAGGGCAAAAGAAAGGAATGAAGCTAGCCATAAATAAAGAAGGAATACATAAAGTAAACACCAGAGAAGTGAACTTTCTCTCATTGAAACCTGTGATTATTTTTACTAACATACTTTCTAACATACTCTCAAATCCTTTACAAATATTACTAAACACACCCAACAATCCAGGATTCGATTCGACATTTGAAAACTCTTAAAACTCCATTATTAGGTATTCGGTGTTTAAAGAGTGTTTTTGGAGTGGGGTCGGTGGCTATACATTGATGTGGCGCATCCTACCAAATTCAGACTAAACAAGCTTCAATCAGACCCAAGAACCTTGATACAAAGCTATGCTATATGTCTTCATCTAGCTGACTCAACCCACCACAAGTTTTGTCAGTTTTGAGAATGTACCGTCGGCTGCATGTACAGAAACTGCCGCCCGCCGATTCTGCACAGTCCATGTTCTCCGCACAGTCGCCAATTTGGGCGCAGGTCTCGCCTACAGCTTTACCTGAAAAGCAGAAATAAAATTGCAAAAGGGTAAATATTATGAAATCATAATTATAGTATCATAATCCTGTTTTGGTCAAAACCAACATCCTTTCTCATCACCAGGTCTATAGAGACAAAATGTAAACTCTACTTAGTTCATGCTAGCTAACAAAACTAAAACATACAACGAGGACGAAGACGACACATGTCAGAAATCATTACTAACCACAAGAAGAGTCGGACCTGGCGACATATCCTGCGCGGCAAGAGCACGTGGCTAAGTTGCTGCTAGCAGAATGTTCACAGCTCATAAAGTCTCCACACTGTTCTGAGGAGGAGCAGCTCAAACCTTCACTTGTTCCTTGAGAGGACAAACAGTCAATTCTCGTTCACCTAGAAGGTTAATGAATGTGATGCCTCCTCGATCTATCTAATCTAATCTAAATCTTAATCCTAATCTTAACTTATCTATCTATCTATCTATCTATCTATCTATCTATCTATCTATCTATCTATCTATCTATCTATCTATCTATCTATCTATCTATCTATCTATCTATCTATCTATCTATCTATCTATCTATCTATCTATCTATCTATCTATCTATCTATCTATCTATCTATCTATCTATCTATCTATCTATCTATCTATCTATCTATCTATCTATCTCTTATCTAATCTAAATCTTAATCCTAATCTTAACTTATCTATCTATCTATCTATCTATCTATCTATCTATCTATCTATCTATCTATCTATCTATCTATCTATCTATCTATCTATCTATCTATCTATCTATCTATCTATCTATCTATCTATCTATCTATCTATCTATCTATCTATCTATCTATCTATCTATCTATCTATCTATCTATCTATCTATCTATCTATCTATCTATCTATCTATCTATCTATCTATCTATCTATCTATCTATCTATCTATCTATCTATCTATCTATCTATCTATCTATCTATCTATCTATCTATCTATCTATCTATCTATCTATCTATCTATCTATCTATCTATCTATCTATCTATCTATCTATCTATCTATCTATCTATCTATCTATCTATCTTATCTTCTTTGCTAAACCAGTCACCTACCTTTTCTTGAAAACTCTTCCAAAACTTCTCATTTGTTTATGAGGTCTGTTGGGTCAGCTTTGAGAATATTGGACGCTTTCTGCCAAATGGTCACTAGGGCTTTCTATATTATTATTTAGCAGTGTAGGCATTTTATATTTATGTGTTTTGTTGATATTTTATAATGTTTATATTCTATTTTGCTTTTGTAAACGGGGGTTAGATAATTTACAGTATAGCCTCAGCGTCCCCTGCGTGGAATGCCTTTATTGTAAAGTGACCGGCTGGTGGAGTGCCTTCGGTGTTGCCACTAAGGTTGTTTCAGCAGACCTTTTTTACGGATCAGAGGTGAGTCATTTTTTAACCAAGTTGTGGTCCTGATTTTGTGGTCCTGATTCGGCTCTATGCAGACCGCTCGACCCATATAAACAATGAATAGCTAACTAAATAACTAAATAACTATCTATTTAATCTAATCTGTTTATTTATTCATCAATTTATATATCGCATAATTTCATAATATAAAACCTCTTCAGCAGATGATGGGAAAGCCATATTTCCTGTCATTTCTTTGGATACGTCAGCAGAAAATTCTCTCGCCAAGGAAGACGAAGAATTGCAGCGCCATTTTTATTGCTTTCGGTTGTCTGACGCTGCTTGCCAGGTTTGTTCCGAATTAGTGATGGGTGGTATATCGATTTTCATTATCTGAAACTCTGAAAGACGTTTTTCGATGGAAAATACAGGAGAGGATACGAACAAACCGCCCTCATGAAGCTGGATTTAAGAAAAGGGAAGTCCCAAACGCGTCTCTCCTCTGTAAATGAACAGCATTTTATTACGGGGGGCAAACCTTTCCTTACTTTACTCTTAAATTATTATGCTTACCACAAGTCTGTTTCGCGGTCACGATGGTTCCTTTCTCGCAGCGACACCTGGCAAACCCTGCAGCGCCTTCGCACGTCATTCTGTCTGCGCAGTCACTGATGACCTCGCACGGCCTGTTGGCGACGGCGCCTGCAGTGATGCCATAACACATCAGCAACTAATACCATTCTATCATTTTACTTGTAATGTGTGATTTGAACAGTAGAGTCTGCCTAACACTCAATTTCTGCATGAACGGCGGGTCAAATTTCAGTTCTTTGTATTTTTAAATCGAATAATTGTTTTAAATTGTATTGCGTTGTATTAAGGGACTGCCACTCTCGCTTTGACCTAGATGCGCAACTCCATGATCTCCAGAGACGGACGGCGCCAACTACTATTATTACTTTGTTGTGTTGTACTTATTGTATTGTATTGTACTGAAAGCATCAGGATGAAATATCTCAGCTGTGAGTCAATGACCAAAACTGATCCTAAATCTTTACTTTCCATATTAACGCGATTTACAAGTCTCGGTATTCTTGCTTACCACATGCGCCGGTGCTCTTCATGACAAAATACTGAGCACACACGCACACCCTGCTGACTGCATCTCCGACGCATTGCATGTTCGCGGCACAGTCTGTGTCTGACGCACATGCTGATCCGGCTTGCTTCGCTGAATGAACAAACAAATAAACAAAAACACATTTTGTTTTGCATAGTCCGGCAATTAATAATAATAATAATAATAATAATAATAATAATAATAATAATAATAATAATAATAATAATAATAATAATAAATAATAATGGACATTTATATAGCGGTTTTACTTGTCATTTTATAGACAAGCGCATAGCGCTTTACATCAAAAGAAGGAAACACACATGAAACAACTTACAATATTGCATTAGAAATTATACAATGAAAAAAATTACCCGGATAATGCCCGTATAATTTACTTGTCTGCAGTTGATAATAATGCTACTTTTTATTTTAAAGTTCAATTTTAAATTATTAGACTTGGTTATATGTACTTGTGTCCATGCGTGAGGATGAATGTGTGGTCTAATAAAACCCAATGTGTGAAAACAGGCGTTAAAATAAATTATTGAATGAAAGTGAATTCAATTAAAACAAACCAACAATCAAATAAATAAATAAATAAATAAACTACTTTAGCAAAACAAAACAAAAAAAACTAAAAATCTGAAAAGGAAAAAACTGCCTAATCAGAAAGTGCAATACCGATTACAAGACTGAAAACTAAAAGTTATAAAATTACTCTGAGTATTGTGTCGCACGTTCAACACATTCTGCTGAAAAATGATTGAAGCAAATGAGAATCATTACATTACAACAAAGGACAATGCATAACATTCCTATTGTCTTTGATCAAACGGCGTTTCTTAGGACTTGTCATGAATAGTTGAATCTTACAAACCCGCAGCACTCTTTCATATATCTATGTTAGTTCTAACCTTGTTAATAAGACCAACACCAACACCTGGGTAGTAGGCGTTACAATTTTCGGTTTATTTGACCAAAACCTTCATCAGTTAAACCCAAGTCTGAATGAAACCAAACACATATTAAAGCATATATAGTCAGGAATTTGAACAGAGTTCGTCATTATAAATTACAAATAAAAATAATTGTAAAACACTTTACAAACTTCACAAAGAAAGGAAAAATAATATAAAAACGACTATAGGGAGAGGTAGTGAGGGGTGGGGAGAAACGAGGGGAGAGGGAGAGGGAGGAGGGCGAATGCAATACACACCATATATAAACACACAAACACACTTATTAATAAAAGCATAACTAGTTTAATAATCAAGAGTCATCTTCCTCCTCCTCCTCACCTCACATCTCACCCCCATTAATGAACAGCCTTGGCACTCCACATTTGCAAAAAAACAATCCCTCTAATAGTAATACTGTTGACAATATTGATCATCCTTCCACAGTCTAAGGACTGGCACAACGTTCATCACCACCACTAAGGGTTTTTCACTCACCGCAAGTACCCCCTGGGACCGGAAGAGTGCCGGTAACGCATGCGCAAGCGTAACCTTCTTTGCCGGGAACGCAGTTCATGTTGTCTGAACATTGCCTTTCATTAGGATCACAAGAAGCGCCTACGACTTTCCCTGAAAGAGCACACAATCTCAGATTTTTACACGTTCAAATCAACAACACATACAGGTAGGTAAACAAACACTATTGCAAAGACACTTGCTCTAAAGAACTCTACTACAAACAAAGCAATAGAAAAACAAAGGAAAGAACAACAAACAAACAAACCAAACACAATTAAACTAAACTAAACTAAACCAATTCAAAGCAAAAATAAAAAATGCAACAACAATGAATAAATAAAATAAAATGAAATAATAAATCAATAAATAAATGCAGACGACACATTTTAAACCTAGCATCGCAAAATGAAAGTAAACATCAAGTCACTTTACCACATGATTGGTCAAGTTTAGCCACGTGACCACTGAGGCAGAAACACGAGTGGCTGCCCGAAGAGTCAGCTGAACATCCCATGTTATCGCCGCAGTCTCGTACTTTTTCACATGGACCGTCCACTGTCTTCCCTGCCATTTTGAACAAAATATAGCAAACTCAGTATATTCTTTCGAGAATAAGTTAAGTTTTACATGTACATGTAGGCTTTCTGCGAGAAAAAAGAAATTGACAACATCGCAACCCCAAACACTGGTGCAGTGGTAACATGTTACAATTTTTTAAAATCGTTATCACGTTAAACATTAGACTAACTATTTATGCAAAGATATAACCACTTAACACCAAAACACCAATGGCATCAACAAGGACATCAAAGTCCAAGGCCAATCCCTCAACACAGTGCATAGCGTCAAAGAGGTCAGGGTCACGGTCACACGCCTCACAGGTTGAGTGTTCGGTCTCTCGAAGTTTTACTGTTGTATACCTGTTTTATCTTCGTGTTTGTTGTCGTCAGTTATCAAGGATGTTCCCCATGGACTGGTCTTGTTGTCGGACTGCTGTTTGTGTCTCTCCGTACGTCAGGATGCTGGTGTTTTGGATTTTCTGTATCGCCAAGCTGTGTTCCATTCACAGTGTTCATAATCAGCCATCTTTTCTTTCACCTACCTTGCACGTGCAGTTGCAACGAGGTCACGATTCTGACCCTGCTACAGGTGAGCGAGTTGAATTCTACTACACACGCGATCAACTTTTATCAATGAAAGCTACTCGTTTGACCCCTGACCTCGTGCGTTGCCTGAGATCTTTCTGTATTGGCCGTGACCTTCCACGCAAACGAACAAGACGTGGTGGAAGAAGAAAACAACGATGCATTCAGGTAGTAGGCCTATCCACTGATTGCTCACGTGCCTGCAACGTAGGCACTCAACCATTCGACGACTCGCTGCCGTGGTCCGCCGATGTACGACTGCCGTATGGTAGGCCTATTCTACGCTGCGCGAACGCCTGCAACCTCGTCACAGTCCGCCGGTCCACCCCATCTTCGTCGAATGTTGACAGTGAACTGCGAGTTGCTTCATTTAATGCTCAGTCACTTGGTCCTCCTCAAAAACGCACTGCAGTCAGTGAATTCATCAAAGACAGATACATTGACATCTTGTTTATTCAAGAGACGTGGTTTAAATTAGTTGGGGATGAAGGGAGGTGTGCAGATCTGGCACCTTTGGGTTTTACAGCTAAGTCTTACCCTCGCTCTCACCGTGGTGGGGGTCTGGCTGTTGTGTATAAGGATGCTATGTCTAATCATTTGAGCTTCATTGTAGACTTTCCGTTCCCTCACACTTCCTTTGAAGCTGTGCAAGTTACGTTGTCAACATCACAGCAAAATGTACATTTCATTTGTATTTATAGAACATATCCTAAAAAGAAGAACAACCTTACTGATGCGATATTTTTTCATGAGTTTCCTGAAATGTTAGACTATTGTAACAACATGTCTGGTACTTACCTCATTGTTGGCGATGTAAACTTTCATTTTAATGAACCTCATTTAGCTAGTACAAGAAAAATGATTGACCTTTTAAACATGTTTAGCTTAGAACAATCTGTCTCTCAGCCTACCCATTCTGGTGGTCACGTGATTGACTGGGTAATGCACAGGCCCCAAGATAATGTAGTGCGATCCACCATTGTTACTCAGGAGCTGTCATCCGATCACTTTTGTGTGGTCTGCGATCTTACTGTTGTAGTTCCTTCTCCTCCAGCTTTGTTGAGGGAGACACGTAACCTTCGCGCCATGGACAGAGACGCCTTCAAGCGCGACCTGAGTGTGGAAGTGTCCCCGGCCCTTTGCCCCACTGTGGAACAGCTGGATGCCACACTTAGTGCCGTGCTGGATAGGCATGCTCCCGTCTCCCGCCGCAAGGTTAGGGTCGGTCGTTCGGAACCGTGGTATGATGGTATTAAAACTGAGCTTCGCGAGGCGAAAAGACAGAGGCGCCGAGCTGAAAGACAATGGCTCAAGTCGGGACTTACAGTTTTTAGGCAGGTGTATTGCGCGGCAAAAAGGTATGTCACGCATATTGTGCATCAAGCTAAGTCAAGTTACTTTAGTAATCAAATCACAACTAGTCAAACAAGTAAGCAACTCTTTGGAGTGTGTGACCGCCTTCAGGGAAAAGACAGAAAAACGGTTCTGCCTTCTACACACCCTTTATGCCAGCTGCCAAATATTTTCTGTGATTTTTTCACTAGTAAAGTAGTTGACATTCGGGCAAAATTAGATGGCTTGAATTCTATGTCTTCTTCCATTCATTGTGCTGACCTACGAGGAGATACATACGCCACTGATTCATCACTTAATGTTTTTCAACCAGTGTCTGAGCAAGAAATTAGAAATGTGATTTTGAAGTCAAAGCCTACAACTTGTTCTCTTGATTCCATTCCTACCCCTCTGTTAGTAGAATGCATAGACCAGCTGTTACCAACTATAACCAACATTATAAATGATAGCCTGTCCTCTGGTGTTGTTCCATCATCAATGAAATCTGCTGTTGTAAAGCCTTTACTCAAGAAACCTAGTTTAGACAAGAATACCCTTCAGAACTATAGACCAGTGTCAAACCTATCATTTTTGTCAAAAATATTGGAAAAGATTGTTTTGAAACAGTTATTTTCATATTTAAATACACATTCTTTGATCTGCTCCAACCAGTCTGCTTACAGACCTTTTCATAGTACCGAAACAGCTCTGTTAAAAGTTACCAATGACCTGTTGCTCGCTCTGGATTGTGGAAATGTTTCAGTTCTCACTCTGCTAGATTTATCTGCAGCGTTTGATACCGTAGATCATGACATTTTGCTTAAAACTCTTCAGCTTCATTTTGGTATCACTGGGTCGGTACTAAATTGGTTTCAGTCTTACCTCTTCGAAAGGAAGCAGGCTGTTGTTGTGGATGGCAACGTGTCTAATGAGACAGAAATGATCTTTGGTGTGCCACAGGGTTCTGTTTTAGGACCTGTGCTTTTTGTGATGTACACCCGACCATTGCTGTTACTTCTTGATAATCATGCCATTGATAACCAGTCGTTCGCTGACGATACACAGCTGTACAATTCTTCCCGTCCTTCCGAGATTAATTCTTCCGTCCAGAGCGTGCAGCAGTGCATTTCTGATGTAAGGTCATGGATGGCTCACAACAAACTTAAATTGAATGATGACAAAACAGAAGCGCTGTTATTCCATAATCCTAGATTGTCTTCACACTCTACCCTTCCTACTTCTATTTCTGTTGGCAACTCTGACATTACTTTCTCATCCTCTGCCAGGAATCTCGGTTACATCATATCTGATGACATGTCCCTTGATAACCATGTTTCACATGTTTGTCGTTCTGCATACACTGCCATTCGCCAAATCAGCTCAATCCGTCAGTATCTTACAGTATATGCCACCAAAACTCTGGTGTGTGCCTTTGTTCTCTCTCGTCTTGACTATTGTAACTCCCTACTCACGGGCTGCCCTAAATCTTTGATCGATAAACTACAAAAGGTTCAAAATTCTGCAGCACGGCTCATACTGAAAGCAAAAAAAACGCGATCACGTGACACCACTACTATTTTCCCTTCACTGGCTTCCTATCCAAGCACGCATTGACTACAAACTGTCAGTTCTCTGTCACAGTTTCTTCTCTGATACCTGTCCATCCTATCTTAGTCAACTCCTGTCTGCTTACTCACCTGCCCGACAGTTGCGTTCATCCGCAGACACTCATGTCCTCACCACACCAAGAGTACGCACAAAAACATACGGTGAAAGATCTTTTGCTTTTTGTGGCCCTAAACAATGGAATTCGCTGCCAGCTAACATTCGTAGTATTGCATCCACGCAGACTTTCAAGAAAGCACTCAAAACACATCTTTTCAAGCATTATTTTCCCACTGATTGAACTAACGAACATCACAATTCTTCCTCCTGCTTACATCCAGTCAACTGCCCAGCTTTAAACTGTTACCTCGCGGTGAATGCTTGTGTCCGTGTTGAAGGTCATCTATTAATTTTATATAAGGGTATTTACCAATGTCGTCCAAGTTCTTTTATAACACTAGTTTAGTGAAATGTATCTGTTTTAGTTGAGTCCAGTCCTTTTTAATGTTGTGATTTATGTCCTTTCATTGTATTTTACTGTCTTAAGAAATGTTTACAATCTTATGTTTTGTTTTTAAGGTGTATAATTTTTTTTAGTTGTTTTGCTTTGTTAAATGATGTGATAATGAATGTTTTTATTGTGGACATGTACTTTGGCCAGGCGCTCATGCGTCTGTGTGTGTGTGTGTGTGTGTGTGTGTGTCTACTGTTAATTAATGTACATACTCCTGGTTTAGCAGGGTTTTTTTTTTTTTTTTTTTTTTTTTTTTTTTTTTTTTTTTTTTTTTTACTAGGCATGTTTTTGTTTTACATATTTTATTTTGTTTTAATATTATTGCTTTTTAGTGCATTGTAAAGCGTGGCGAGCCCATGTCTGTTGGGGTACCACGCTATATAAATCAACTGTATTATTATTATTATTATTAAATATTTAGGAGCCATTGTATCAGACAATGGGTCTCGACAGGAAGTCCTCTCCAGGATCGCACAAACAACTGCTGCCCTGACAAGGTTGAAGCCCATTTGGAAAGACAGGACCATCAGTCTACATTCCAAAGTAAGACTGCTGCGCTCCCTTATCATCTCCATCTTCCTATATGCTTGCGAAGCATGGACTCTCACAGCAGATCTCCAACGAAGAATACAAAGCATGGAGATGAGGTGCTACAGAAGACTTCTGGGCATTTCCTATACCCAACACATCACCAACGACGAAGTCAGACAGACCATCACACAAGCCATTGGACAACACGATGACCTGCTCACAGTGGTGAAGAAACGGAAACTCCGATGGTATGGCCACGTCACCAGATCATCAGGCCTTGCAAAGACTATTCTGCAAGGCACGGTGCAGGGAGGTAGAAGAAGAGGGAGACCGAAAAAAAGGTGGGAGGACAACATTCGAGAATGGACAGGTTTGACATTGAGCGAAGCCATCAGGGCTGCTGAGGACAGAGAAAGATGGAGTATGCTGGTTAAACGATCATCTGTGGTGCCCCTACGATCTCAGGGTTACGGGACAGGATAGGATAGGATAGGAACCACTTAATATTATATATTACTACTATTACTACTACTACTACTACTACTACTACTACTACTACTACTACTACTACTACTACTACTAAATCGATTTATATAGCACATATCTCACACAAAACAAGAGTGATTCAATGCGCATTAAAACGATGAATAATGCCCATACAAAGTTTATAGTACTAAATAAATGAAAAAGCACTGCTGACGATTTGAAATAATGTGCTATAAATGAAAAATATATTGATAATAAATAAATAAAAATATAAATAGAAGTAAGAAAAATAAAAGACGGGGGCATCTAACAGAGTTTAAAACACTAGAACTTAGGTTTAATTTATCGTCTAATGGTAAAACAGCTAATTTATTCAAAAATAAATAAATAAATAAATGTAATGTTTACCACAGGAACCATCATCCCTGGGAACGAAGAGGTAATCACAAATACACTTCCCGTTTTCGCAGGTCAATCCAAACGCACACTGTCCGCTGGTTGAGCATACCGCATCTCGTATCCGACCTACAGCAAGAGGTGGACACCCAAAATAATACGAGAAAAACTTGCATTTTATTATTGTCTTTAGGTATTCGCACTAGGGCATTCCGCAAACATACTGTCCAGTTGTTGAGCAATCCACATCGAAGACCCAAAAACAATGCGAGGAACACTGTTGTAGCCTACTGTCTTGCTATTGTAGATTGGAGTGACAGACACTATGTTGCAAGCATACAACATCAACATTTATCTTATACTGATTTTACAGTTGCCTCACCGAAGATTTTGCTAAGGGCCCGCTGCCATAGGATTGATAAAATATCATTTTAACATTGTTTGTAATCATAAATGCTAGTTGTTTAGTATCAGCAGTTGTAAACAATACGTATGGCTAATAATGACAAGTTTGTCATTTGCTGTATCTGTTCTATTCGCTACTACGAGTAGATAAAATACCTAATGGTTTCGCATATTTATCACAGAGTATTACAAACTTTTCTGTAGAGATGACATGAGATGAGCCTTATAAGGAACGATTTCTTCAATGCTGTAGAAGAAATAGAACGGTGATTAAAGTACGGGCATCGTATACTACGACCCTTTGAAGAAACTAATCTTAGATGATGATAATGATGTCCACTTGTATTGCGCCAGTTAAAATCTCCACGTCCTATGAGGTCATGATCGTGGATTTCAAAGCGATCTTTGGCGTTCCTCGTCCGCTTATTCATATATGTATTTGAGTCCCATTGGTTATAATGATAAAATAGGGTTTACAGTACGTACCGCAACTGCCATCGTCTTGAAGTACAGAGTTGCTCTGACAGACGCAAATTCCACTGGTGCAGTCCATGTTTTGCGAACAGTTCGAAGCACTTGTACATCCCTGCCCCGATGCTTTGCCTGCCACAGAAACTTCAATCATAGTAGGACTATCGCTTAGTAAGTATTACTATTAGCAACAAACTTAGCCTCATAATTACGGACAATTATCTTATTAATCAATTTGGTTTTGATTTCTTTAAACAATACTGCTTTTTTTTAATTGAGGAAACTAATACTGATTTTTTTTTTAAAAAAAAACCTCTAAAGCATTATTGTGGTATAATAATTCCATCAATCCTAACATGGTGACATCCACGTACCGCAAGTGCCGTCAAGGGAAGTGACGTAAGTGGTGTTGCACATGCAGTAGCCCGTGTTGTCGACATCAGAACAGATCATGTGATCGGCACACTGCACGGCAGAACTGCATTGTGTCCCAACTTTGCCGCCTAAAAAAATCAACACAATCAGATGAGAAAAAGAGAGAATGATGCGATAGAGAAGTAGGTAGTATGAAATCATCCCTTTACACTCTAACCAAAGGCCAAAATATTTACCGCACGATCCATCACTTTTGACTACGTAGACTTCCTGACAGCATGGATTGTGCGACGAATCTTGTTAATTAAGAGACTAAAATTTTATGGTAACTTTTGTAATGAAATTTTGAAACAATGGATTTGTGGGATAACATTTCTTTTCTCTGGTCACGTGCAGGCCGGGCCACGGGAAAACAGTGCAGTGAGAAATAGGCATGCGGCGAATAATAACATACACAGACCCTTGACTTAACACCGATGTCAATTTCAGGACTGAAGTATGCTTATAAGCGGTAAACAGTCTCTTCAAATTTAAAGGGTGTTATCCTATCCTATCCTATCCTATCCTATCCTATCCCGTAACTCGAAAACCGTTGGAGCACCACAGATCATCGTTTAACCAACGTACTCCATCTTCTCTGTCCTCAGCAACCTCATGGCTTCACTCAGTATCATGCCAGTCCATTCTCGCATATTGCCTTGCCACCTCTTTTTCTGTCTCCAACTTCTTCTGCCTCCTTACACCGTGACTTGCAGGATGGTTGGTCTTTGCAAGACCTGATGCCCTGGGTGACGTGGCCCTACCAACGGAGTTTCCGTTTCTTCACCACTGTGAGCATATTATCGTGTTGTCAAATGGCTTGTGTGTTGATGATCTGGCAGACTTCGTCGTTGGCGCTGGGTTTAGGAAATGCCCTGAAGTTTTCTGTAGCCCATCATCTCCATGCTTTGTATTCTTCGTTGTAGATCTGTTGTGAGGGTCCATGTTTTGCAAGCATATAGGAAGATGGAGATGCCAATGGAGCGCAGCAGCCTTACCTTGGAATGTAGACTGATAGTCTTGTCTTTCCAAATGGACTTCAACCTCGTCAGGGCAGCAGTTGTTTGTGCAGTCCTGGAGAGGACTTCCTGTCGGGACCCATTGTCTGGTAAATTGCTCCTAAATACTGTATTTGAAGCTGTGCACGGTGTTGAGTGATTGGCCCCGGACTTTGATTTCAGTGTTGATGACATTGATGTTGTTGGTCATCATTTTTGGTCTTCTCTGCACTTACTTCAATTTCAAAGGCTCTGGATATGGTGTCATGCCTCTATACCAACTGTTAAGTTCTTGTTCATCTCCAGCCAATCCATCAATGTTATCCGCAAAACGGAGGTTATAGATTGCTCTACCTCCTATGCTGACTGTGCCTTCAAGGGCATCTAAAATAATGCGCTTCAGAAAGGACGTTGACGAGTGTTGGAGAGAGCAGGCATCTTTGACGCACGCCGATTGTTGTTCTGAACCAGTTCCCGACGGCGCTGTTGAGGTATTTGTCTCGTTGTTGCAATAGAGTTCACATGTGTCTCCCCAGTTGTGGCACGCATCTTGGCCAACCTTGCCATTCCAGTCGCCTTGCACTTAAATAAAGCTTGTGGACTTTGTCGGTCGTTGTTTCACCTAGGCCTTTCCAGCGCAGGTCGCCGATACCTAAAAGGTGCCATCGATAGTGGTCCAGCTCGTGTGCCAGTTCTTCTAATTTTCCCTTCGCAGTTATGATCCTGTCATTACAGGTTCCTATAACGATGTTGTCTCTCGTGCGGATCTTGCTAAGTTGTCCATCAGTAACCCACTTATCACCTCCGCCTTGGTGGCCAAAGGAAGGCGAGGAACTTGATGATCCCGGCGACGACTAATCCTATATGGAGTGAGTGGTTCATCTTTCGGTGTGTCTTGGGCAAGAAAGACCTGGCGGGGCCCAATCCTCGCCAGGCTGTTGGCCACAATTGAAATCCATGAATATAGTGTGGCTCGCCTGGCCTCAAATACGTGGTTGTTGAACCAAAAATAACGTGAGGTTCCTCCGCCCTGGCCGGTGACTTCTGTGTAGAAAACTTTCGCCCAGAGATGCCGTGCTGACACCATCCCTGTTAGTCCTTACTTTGGGAAACGTTGGGTCTATTCTATTTGGGGCCCGAACCCACAAAGCTGTGCTGTCCACAAACAGATATTAACGCACAGCTCATCGCTGTTAATTATTGATCATCGCTTTTCATACCTACTGAATCCCAACAATTAATTTCTGAAATACTGCTTACCACATTTGCGACCGTACATGACGACATATCCGGTATTGCAAGTACACCTGGGAAATGCGGAAGACAGCGGACAGGTCATGTGATCGCCGCACTGCATGTCGGATATGCACGGGGTAGATTCTGCCAATTCTGCATTAAAAAAAATTAATTGCATGGCAGAAATGTTCTAAGTAGCTTGCAAAGAAAGAAATATATCGCAACCAATTAGTTAAATTTAAGAAGAATTAAGACTAACAGACATGGATATTATGCAGAGAGAAAAGAATATACTACAATATGTATATGTAGTTTATGTTTGAGCATAAACTGTATGCTTTGTGATGCACAAACAAGCCTTAGGTGGATTACAGGAAGTTCATTTGTAATGCGAGTACTTGTGCATGCAAGCTGTGGAGAAACGCGCTGAGCAGCACTTTGAGCTGTCAGATGCGCTGTTGTACCAAATTCTTTATTTTTGTGGGCATATTAATTGTAAGAAATAAAAGAAAGAGTGAGGAGTAGGAGGAGGAGGAGGAAGGGGTTGGATGTAAATGGCCAATATGATTTGTGCTTTTTCTTGTTTTATTACATGAAATCGTAGTTCTCAATATATATTTTGAATGCTAGCAGTTCTCTGGTTTTTTCCATTAGTTCTCATTCGCCTGAGACTTGGAAAAAGTACCAAAACTCAAGACGCTTGTTAAAAAAAATCTTTATTGGAACTTTTGAAATCGGAATGAGCAACGTCTGAAAAACTCTGTCAGGTTAGGTATGCGTTGTTGCAAGTTGTTAAATGTTGTAGAAGCATTTCTTGAAAATGTAATTGCCTTATTGCATGAGAATCATATAGGATAAAGAAACTCTTACTGCAAATTTGACTAGTCGTGCAAATAAGGCTTGTGTCACACGTTCCCGTCTGGCACTGTTGATCGTACATCTGTGCATCCGTTGATAATGCTGCAAAATATTTTTGTTCACCATTGTGGATACACAGATAGGAGCTTTCCGCTTTCTTCCTAATAAATTGAAGCACATTGAGCAGGGTTTTTTTTACTTGGTAAGTGCGCTACATAAGAACAATTAATTTCATGAATTGTGATAATGATTATAATGGTAATACATTTCAATGCAAGCTGTTGTCCCCCCCCCCTCCTCTTCCTCTCCCCTCATCCCCTCCTGCCACCCAATGCCAGATTGTATACTACATTCAGCATTGCCGTTTTGTGTCATCACGCCTTTCAAAATGTAATTGTTGACTTTCATTTCAGTCGTAATAAACTATATAACCCAGTCTGTTTAGTTCCGTAAACACGTCTAAAGCACGCAAGTATAATTCGAGATATTAATAATAATTTCATATTTTGCTACAAGACTCATTTGTACTGCCAGTGGCAGCATAATAATAAAAGCTTTTGTCCTACAAATCCCAACAATTTCGACAATGTGTTTACGATATTTTACAGTATTTCACTTTATTTCACTTTATATTTGGTGTTCATCGTATCATGATAGTTATTGAACAAATAACAGATCAAACAATACACGTGTAGTTTTCAAGCAAACAAACAGACAAAAATCTGCTGCTGATAATAAGACAGAAAATACTACAAAACAAATACTAAAAACAATCCAAAATGTCCTTACCAATAAGCACATCGAAGATAAAAAGAACTAAACCACGTTTTGCAGTCCTCATATCCATGAAGTTAACCGTATTAATACCCTGTGAAGTTTTAATATTGACTACCTGCTGGAGGTAAACGAAAATCTATCAGACCGTTCGTGAATGTCTTTGAGAAACCATGGTCTACGTTGAGGCAGCGTATGTGAACCGAACAACGTCCAACATCTTATTCTAAAACTAATTGTATGAACACGCGTTGAACAGTGGCCTAATGCACGGCGGGATTTTAAGCAAATTGTCCTAGACACAGTATCAGACGCGTTGAACAGTGGCCTAATGCACGTCGGGGTTGTAAGCAAATTGTCCTAGACAGTATCAGTTGTTTCAAAACGCGTAGTGAGTAATGGTTTTGTCCCAGGTTTAGTTCCAGACTTCTCGTCGTCTCAGTCGGTGCATGACTGTGATTTAGCAACCCACTCCACCTGTATCATTCCAAGGAAAAGTAGCACACGAAATAAGCAACAAAGGTGTGCACGACTCCTTGAAGTAAGCATCTCAGTTTACAATAGTGATGCGTCTCTAGGTAAGTAAAAATGTTAAAATAAATAAATAAATAAAATGATTGAATGATTGAATAAATAAATAAACTCAATTCAATGTTATTTGTTTATTATTATTATTATTATTATTATTATTATTATTATTATTATTATTATTATTATTATTATTATTATTATTATTATGAATATTTATGCGCCTAAATATATATAAATGTATAAATGAGGAAAACTTATTAACTATTAACAGTAACGTTATATGTATATAAACTAATCACACACACACACACACACACACACACACACACACCTACACACACACACACACACACACACACACACACACAGGCGCGCGCGCACGCGAACTATGACTTTGTAGATCTGTTTCATCGATTTCAATCGGTGGAAAGAAAATAATTAAGAGAGGATTTAAACGACCGAATTGAAGATGAATTTCTGAGAGAAACCAGCAGTTTGTTCCAAATACTAGGGCCCTAATAAGAGAAAGCACATTCACCATATAATTTCGTACTTACAGATGGAACTGCAAACAGACGGATTTCAGAGGAACAGCGAAGTTGTCTAAAAGGTATATAAATGTGAAGGTCAACAATATATTGAGGAGCAGTGGAGTTGAGGACACTGAAGCAAAGGGACGAAACCTTGTGCTGGATACGCCGCTACAAAGGAAGCCAGTGAAGGAACAGAAGAAGAGGAGTAACATGGTCACATTTACTTGAGCAGCATGATTCTGGACGTTTTGAATTTTCTAAACGAGGTAGCCAGGAGAGCCAGAGAGCATGGAATTATTCTAGAAAGTACAACTGCTCACAGAAGAGTTTTGTTTATTTATTTATTGTATTGTTTTCTCCTTGTTTTGTCTATCTAGATCTATTGACTTTGTTTTGGGATTGTTCTTCTCGGATGTGGTTCGCCCGACAGCATTGAAAAAAAGAATGGGTTGTTTTCTACCTACCCTTCAGCAGAAAATGATTGGCATATAACAGTCACCTGCTGTTAAGATCTCAACAAGCCTTTGGTTTCTATGTTTTTAAAAAAAAAAAAGAAAAAAAAAAGAAACCAACCATGGAATACAATTATATGCAAAGCAAAACAGATGGCACACAAAGTTTTTATTTAGCGTGAACGTTCATTGTTTTCAACATTAATCACGATGAGCGTAACTAGTGTTACCAAATTTCAAGAAAAATGTGTTTTGCACTTCAGCACAACCAGAAGAGAGAGAGAGAGAGAGAGAGAGAGAGAGAGAGAGAGAGAGAGAGAGAGAGAGAGAGACAGAGAGAGAGAGAGAAAGAAAGAGAGAGAGAGAGAACAACATATGGTACCCCAATTATGTTGTTCATCTTTCAGAGTTCTTTGTTTTCTCGACCAATAATGACGGTGTTTACGAGGAATATTAATAAGCTAATTTCAGACCTCAGGAAGAAATTATTAATTTATATACCAAAATAAATGTGTTTGGGGTTTGATTCGTCATCCATGCGGACAGCGCAGCGGACGCAAGAACAGCGCCACCCAGGACTGGGGTTGAGGGTAGCATGACCTATAGTGTATTCTACGTGTGTTGGTGCTGCTAGCACTCACCCGTATAGGACATGAGCGTCAGGATCTTTAAAGTCCTGTTCCAGTGGAATGCATGCGTGCATAGACTAGATCTCAGTTTATACTCCCTTTCAAAGAAGAAGGTGACTTGATAAGCCTCATGTCTAAGTAAAACAAACTCTCCTCCACCCCCTTCTCCCAACTTCCCCTGCGATGATCGAACACACGTCCATTCGCTCGGCATTAGTAACATCGGCATTGGAGACCAGAGATCTACCGCGACGCTAACAAGCCACCTAAAATATTTGTTGTTGATACAGATAGAACTAGCAAATTTGTTTAGTAGTAGTAGTAGTAGTAGTTACTAATTTATTTATTTATTTATTTATTAGTAGTAGTATAATAATTATTATAAATATTCTAAATATTATTTATTTATTTATTTATTTATTTATTTATTATTATTATTATTATTATTATTATTATTATTATTATTATTATTATTATTATTATTATTTGTTCTTTGTTGTCTAGTTCACTAATGAGCATACTCCTATAGGCATAACAATCTGCTAAAATCTCAGTAATCTATTGAAAAGAGATGGATGACGCGCAAAGTGTTTATTTAAGCCCCGGTCACAGTGCACTTGCGGATGCAAAGAGGATGTAAAACGTAAAAATAATCTTGCCATCCGTTGGAAACCGCTATGCATCCGTTGTGTACTCATTGCATTCGTGTTTCATACGCTCTATCCAGTGAGCATCCGTCCACTGTGATTTCATCCGCGCAAAATGTTTTGAGCTGCACAAAACTTTTAGAACGGATGAACGTACGATGTAAATCCGCGACACATACGAGCAGCAAACGTACTATGTTCGTAAACATCCGTTAAACGTCCGCTGTATCCTCTCTGCATCCTCTGGGGATCCTCGCGACTCGCATCCGCTGCAGGTGAAAACGGAAAGAGAAAGGAAAGATAAGGTACATGGAACGTCTATACATTGTTAGTAGCACGGAAATAGAAAGGATGTAAGCGTATGCATCTCGTATATAAAGTATTCTAAACAGACACAAACGTTTGTATCTGGGATGTATCTCGTATATTTAGGATGTCCAGAGTACGTAGAAGGACAATTTGCGGACTCCCGATATTTTGTATAAAATGGAGGAGAAAATCATAGTATGGGTCGAGCAGCTGTGGTGTACAGACCTCATCACCCTCGGTCTTGGTCTTCAGCATCATCAATTGTTCTCCACCATGGATGATCAAAGAGTCCATCTGATAGCTGCGCTCATTCAACAGCAGAACCACAACCTGTTCAGACTGTCTCAAGTTTTAGACAGAAGGAGAAGGAGAAGAAGAAGTAAAAAAGCTGTGTGGGTCCGAGGATGGATCAAGAGAAGAATGGAGTTTGGACTGTATCACCAGTTGATGGTGGGGTTGAGGAATGAAGACCCTCGTGCATTCCATCATTTCATGAGGATGCCACCAGCCATGTTTGACGAACTTGTTGAGCGTCTGAGACCCAGGTTGACCAAGCCAAGCATCAACTTCCGTCCCAACCTGGACCCTGGTCTGAAGGTGGCACTGACTCTGCGGCACCTAGCCTCTGGAACCACATACAGAAACGTGCAGTATGCATGGAGGGTGCCACACAACAGCATCAGCAATGTTGTGAGAGAAGTTGTACAGGCCATCATTGAAGAATATGCGGACGAGCTCCTCGGGTGCCCCACCACTGAACAAGGCTGGAGACAACTTGCAGAAGATTGGTATCTGGGGTGGAATTTTCCCCACACCATTGGAGCCATAGATGGGAAGCACGTGGCCTGCAAAGCACCAGCCAACTCAGGGTCCACCTATTACAACTACAAGGGCTTCTTTAGCATCATCCTCTTTGCCATGGTTAATGCTGACTACAAGTTCATCTACATCGATGCTTCAGGCAGCGGGTCAGCTTCAGATGCCCAGATATACAACGCAAGTGACCTCAAGGATGGGCTGGAACGCAACCTCATCATGGGGTTTCCAGGCCCAGACCCCCTTCCCAATGACACACAAGATGTGCCCTACTTCATAGTTGGTGATGACTCGTTCGCCCTCAGCCATTCCAGCACATCGTCCTCATGCTCTTCGGAAACAGTGTACTGTTTCCTCTCTCCCTTCTTCTTCCCTTTCCTCTTCATCCATCACACTGGAGCTTGTTCAGTGCCTTCAGGGGCTTCAGCGGGGCCTTCATGGGCTTGAACATCAGGGCCTTCAGTACCTTGTGCAGAGCCTTCTCGGGCTTGAGCATCAAGGCCTTCAGGTTCTTGAACAAAAGGACCTTCAGCAGCAGGACTTTGAGGGACTTGAAGACTTTGGGGCTGGTCCACCACAGCAGCAGCAGCTTCACCATCAGAGTCAGTGTCAGGGTGTGGGGTTCTGGTTCTAGCCTTTTTCACCTTGCCAGGGCTTGAACGAGTAGGCAGGGACTTCTGTTTCTTGCCTGACTGACGCACCATGGTTTTGATAAAATATATCGATGTAGCCGCCGTCTTTCCGCTGTATGCGGACTGCGTGCGTGTTGCATTCTTTTATAACCACGGAGCTGACGCAATTCATACCCCCCGCATGCGCAGTGAACGGTTTGTATCTGATATTCATCCGCGCGGCATCCCCTTTGTTTCCGTTAGGCGTACGTGATGCATCCGCTTCATCCGCTATGGATCCGCTCTTTCCGCTATGCGTCTGCTTCGCCATTATCCCCGGTTACCCCTTCGGAGCTGTCATCCACTTTCATCCTCTAGGCATCCTATGAACATCCGTTTAGCATCCCCGCCACATACTACCCACTTCCGTTATTTTCCGTTCTGTTTTCGCAAATGTTCGCCAATTTTGTCCATTTTTGGAGCGGATGAAACCGGATGGAGCTACCCCCGAAATTTTGCTCGTCCGCTGTGTCCTTTTTGCATACGTTTTGTGTCCATCGGCCACTGAGACCGGGCCTTTATCTGTTCAAGTTTTTGGTTTCTACCTCTATATTGACCATGCTTTATGGAGTATTAATCTGTGGTAGATATTAGCCATCCATGAAAGACAATAGATGATTAATCTAAAAATAATCAAGACAGCCCAGCGAGCTATGATGCGTGAAAGAAGAATTATGGAAATGATCGGTATAATAATCAGTTATTGGTTTATATATTTGTTTCTAATATCAATGATATGTTAAGGTGACCTTTAGCTATTATACCTCTCTCAACTTTTACACTGTAGGTAGTATGAACATAGAAGAGTGTACTGATCCACAGTATTGAGATGAAAAATCTCCGATGGGCGCGTAAGCAGCCTGAACAGTCCTAGGGGCCCCTGATAACGTCACGGATTAAGGAGGAGTGAGAGGGGGTGTTCGCTAGCAGAGGGGTCATTTAGTGTTCTCATTGAACGTCACTTCAAACAACAGGCACATAATTATTTCTCTTGGCTAATTAATCAACAGCAACGCCTTGGGACATGTTGGTTACGCTCCTGTGCGTTTGTTTGTGTGCGACTGTGCTTGTATTCTAAAGGAAGATAATGAAATTGAAATGAACCCGTTTATGTAATCCTAACAGCAGACGACAGTTTGAACATTCTCGGACAAAACATTTAGATTCAATTAGTCACCTCTTAGCGTGATTTATCCATTTTATAAGGTGTTTTTTTCCACCGCAATTTGGATTTAGATCTTACACTCTAATAACTGGAGGAAAATTGAACTTGAGGCCCATTACGAATTTGAAGACACAATATTATAATATTAGTCCACTGAACACAGAAATGCAAAATCACGTTGTATTGTTGTAGAAAAGATGAACTTATAAAATTATGTACGATGTATTTTACTAAATACCGCGGAAACTAAAATAAATAAATAAATACATTACTTACTTACTTAGTTACTTACTTACTTACTTACTTACTTACTTACTTACTTACTTACTTACTTACTTAATTAATTAATTAATTAAAAAATAGAAAATGACCACGAAAAAATTTATTCTAGAACTCGCTCTGGACAAAATTGACGGCCTATGTTCTTAATCTCTGCCATTTTATATTTTGAACATTAAATAATTAACAGAACACAACACCGCACAACATAACAAAGCTTACAATCTGAAATTGAGTGACAGAAAACAAATCGAGCAGCTATCTCACAACGAATCACAATTGAATAATAAAGAATAAAGCAAACAGAGCATGCGATGCAAAATACCAGAACTTGAGTAATCATTCATTACTCAATGCCCGGAGACGCTAGTTTAATTCCCAATAAAACAACGTGACACAGTGAACGTACCAACATTAAACTACGGAGTCACATACAACCTGGCTCCTTCTCTGAATCGCTGTAATTACGTTTCCGGGATGTCATGAGTTCAAAATTATTTTGCTTCACTGGAGCTCATCAATGATCCAGATGTTTTGTGCATTAACTGGAAACGAACAAGGTGCTTCGATGTTTGCTATCTGTAAATGAAGTATTGGGATAGTATTTCTTCGTTAACTGATAAAAACCCACGAGAAGCTTACGAGGTATTTATTTAAAATAAGTAAACTTATTTTCGGTCCAAATAGTTGCCCAAAACCCTGTAGGTAATGGCATTAATGTCCCCAGACAGGCATTTTTAGTGTCATTTTAGTACTCAAATAAAGATAACAATATTTATTCTTCAACTACAAAATAATTTCATGCGTGCTTAAAGTATACAATTACCAGATAATGTGTAGTTATTCATAGTTAATAGTTTTACAGATACATTGATATATAAAGGTGTTCTTCACACAGTTTACAACAGAAATTGTAACGTTACAGTTCCTTTTCCTCTTATCCACCTCATTGTGTGTTTCCTTCACAAGCTAAACTTATTTGCCAGCCAATGAAAATATGCAATACACAGAGAAAACCCTCCATCTAAGACGCAAATTGTTATTTTAAAACAACAATCTAAGATATTTGGACAGAACTTGTCATAAAACTTGTATGGTCTGCTTGTTTGGGGATTTTAAAAAAAAAAAAGGGGGATTTATTATCATAAAAAAATAAATACAGTAAATAAATCAATAACACCGATTTACATTAAACAGCGAGAGAGAGAGAGAGAGAGAGAGAGAGAGAGAGAGAGAGAGAGAGAGAGAGAGAGAGAGAGAGAGAGAGAGAGAGAGAGAGAGAGAGAGAGAGAGAGAGAGAGAGAGAGAGAGAGAGAGAGAGAGAGAGAAACGTCTGACGGAATCTTACGCAAAGACCGTCGCAGTACAAGATCGCCGCCAGCAAATGTATGCTAATGTATCCTCTAATTCTCTTCGATCTTGATTATGATCGATGAAATTTTCCACAAAAATCAATCCGAAGCACCTTGTGTTGCACAAATTGCCTTTGAGCGTGCGAAGGAGTCACACTTATTTTAAGTTCAACAGGGCGTGCGAAGAAGGAGTCATTCTTATCTCAAGTTCAACAGATGCTTCCATGTAATAATGAAAACATTAGTGTTAAGGGTGAATTAAAGAGCGCGTTGAATGTAAATAATGTGGATATGATCTTATGTGAGGGTGGAGTACTGGACGTCACGGCTTCTCAACTGTGTCATCTTGTTAAGTATTGACAGTCCTTGCCACAGCGAGGTTTAAGAAAAGAAATACACATATCAACGATGTGTAGAGCCTCGCGATGATCAGTCTCCGTCAACGCATGTTCTGCTGACCGAGAGAGAGAGAGAGAGAGAGAGAGAGAGAGAGAGAGAGTGAGAGAGAGAGAGAGAGAGAGAGAGAGAGCAGCGTCAGTTCCAGGCTGAAGTATATGCAGCACGCATCAATTTGTACGAAGTTGAAGAGAATGACCACTGAGGCCCAGTCGTTGATGCATGTATTTCCGTCATAAAGTTTTAGTTTGGATTAATGATTAAGTAAAGGCGATCATTAATAAGTACTTCAGATTGAAACAGGTGAATATAGTCTATAGTACCTTGGATCAGTGTCTGTTATCCAGTATAATATTTTGTAGTGCTCAGCACAAACCAGTCTGCAGAAGGACAATTAACGACGACTTATATCGTCCCTTGCTTCACCCAATGGGTGTATTATACAATTGGGCATTACTGTCATAATCAGACATTTCTTATTCGTATTGGGTGCGACGATTATTGATACCGATAGTAATAGCGATGATGATATCTCAGTAAGTCTTCAGTAGGTTAAGAATACCAGGTTAGTGGATGGAGAGGATGGGGATGGTGTGTTTGGAGAAAATCAGTAAAGTACAGACCCGTATTTGGCATGTAAAACGTGATACGGCGATAAGGAGACCGGGGTGAGAAGGGATGGAGACGGGAGAGGGTTGGAAGAGAAAAGGGGGTGGTGGTTTCAAGAATGCGTTTAAAAAGTGTTTGGGGGAAAAGACATGATTTTAACAGACACACTTTCTTTTTTAGCATGTTCTTTCAAACTATCCAATCTCCATAAACATTCATAAATTGCAAAACTTTGGGTACACACAAATTCACAAGATTATTACACGTATTCATAAAAATAGACTAAATACAAAACACACATCCAATCAACGAGTCAGGCAAGCAAGCAAGCAAGACGTCATTGTGATGGAGAAAGAATGAAACATAACAGGCGTTGAGTGATCTCCCAAAGAAGATTCATACAGGCAATACTTACATACAGCCAAACACGCGTACAACGAACACGCTTTTAGCAAACAACGCTTTTACCGAATGGGAAAAAAAATCCCTGCCAGAGTTGTTCTTATTTATTACTTAGAACTTTCAGGATACAACAAGCATGATTACAGCGTAGCTTTGTTTACATCGAATGTATTTTCTTATCCCAGACACCAAATCTCGACATATATAACGAAGTGGAAGTACGAAAACATTGCAAATGATGTAAATTCGCGGAAATTATGTAAAATCTGCATACAGAATTTTGACGCCATTCATGTGTCTGTGAAAAGAAAGACCCTCCTTAACCCTTTGGAGACGGCATCATTTTACAAAGTACTAGCAGAAGATGTCATTTTAAGATCTGGCAGAAAGTGAAAGGCCTAACTTTTTCTTTTTCTTCTAGGCACTCAGGAACTTTTCAAAAGTATAAGAAAGTTTACATTTTATGAAAGTAAATGGACTGAATTTTGAAAATGTATCAGAATAAAGTATATGACTGTGTGTTTTGTGAAAATATTAAACAAAGACAATTAATACATCAGTCAAGATTTCACTGCTATAGTGGACGATTGGTGGTCTTGCATCTTTCACACAGTCACAATTAATCCACTGGAAAATAGTTCGTAAATTGTCAAAACGATCGCCGGCCAGGACGGAGGAACCTCACGTAACTACAGGTTCAAAGACCATGTGCTCGAGGCCAAAGCGAGAGACTGTACTCGTGGATTTCAGCTGTGGCCAACAGCCTGGAGAGGACTGGTCCCTGCCAGGTCTTTCTTGCAAAAGACACACCGTGTGATGAAAAGAACCACTCACTCTATACCGGATCGGTTGTCGCCCGGGTCACCAAGGACCGCGCCTTCCATTGGCCACCAGGACTGAGGTGATAAGTGGGCTATTGATGGACAACTTAGCAGGATCCGCACGAGAGACAACATCATCATAGGAATGTCAGGACTCTAACTGTGGAGGGAAAATTAGAAGATATACAACGAAGAATACAAAGCATGGAGATGGGGTACAACAGAAGACTTCTGGGCATTTCCTATACCCAGCACATCACGCAAGCCATTGGGCAACACGATGACATGCTCACAGTGCTGAAGAAACGGAAACTTCGATGGTATGGCCAAGTCACCAGAACATCAGGCCTTGCAAAGACCATCCTGCAAGGCATGGCACAAGGAGGCATAAGAAGAGGGAAGCAGAAAAAGAGGTGGGAGGAAAACAATCGAGAATGGACTGGCTTGACACTGAACGAAGTCATGAGGGTTGTTGAGGAGCGAGAAAGATGGAGTACCCGGTTAAACGATCATCTGTCGTTCCCCAATGACCTTCGAGTTACGGGATAGGACAGGAAAGAATAGGATAGGATAGGAAGTTCGTTCTTAGACACAAAGCATCCGATTAACCGATTTCGGTCTTTAAGAGATAATCCGAGACAATTCTAATCTGGGGCCGACTGATCGACCCCTTCGTCTTATTACCACAGACAGGTAGGGCCGATAGATTAGCCCCATCGTCGCTTAAGGGTTAAAAACATGGCGGCAAAACAAAAATTAATTCAGTTCAGTCTGATAGAGAACTTTAAATAAAATCTATGTAGGAGCGCATCCACACAAGAAAAAAGAACACTGATATAACCAAGGAATTTGACATTCTTTTATCAATGCTAAGCACCTTCTCTCAGAATACAGAATACAGATTATTCAGCCAAATGACAATAGTTACATTGCATATTGATAATTGCTCCAGTTACATTGTATATATTGAAAATAAATCCGATGCTAGTAAGCCACACACATGCACATCCACACGACAGGTAAATATCATTTCTACAGTCATACATATCTCACTCACAAAACACTTTAAAATACATTAACTTAAACAAAATTGGCATACACCACAGCAAGACTGAACACAATGATACTTGACATATAAAATATCAAAAATGGACATTTGTATATCACAGACAAGCAAATTATCATACAAAATGCTAAAAGAAAGGAAGTACGCATGCACAAACACACGCACACACACTCAAAAGATGGTACATCAATATATGCTTAAAAGAACACGATTGCAATTAAAAATAACAGTGCGAAAACAAGATAATCTATATGAATAAAAGTTCACATTAGCTTACAAAGAAAACATAAATCTCCCTCTCTCTCTCTCTCTCTCTCTCTCTCTCTCTCTCTCCCTCTCTCTCTCACTTCGTATGGACACTTCCACAGAAAACGAAATAAGGAAACGTCCTTGGACGAGCAAACACAGGCAGACAAATATACCTCACACTTTCGAGACCAGGGGAGAACTCTCTCTCTCTCTCTCTCTCTCCACTTTCTCTCTTTCTCCCCCCCCCCCCCCTTCATCTGGCAAAAATCTTCTAAAATCAACCCCTTTTGCAATAACATGACAGAATGCAGTTTAACGTGCTCTTGGCTGTAAATTTTACATCAAAGACTAAGTTTAGAGAGGGGACAGATATAACCAATACAAAAACACAATTCGGCCACTAACCGTCGACTCGAGTACAACAAACTTCGGGTATAACACAGGGAAAAAAAAAAGTCACCTAGACTTCGTTGTAAGCGTGTTCGACTGTATTTCTATTACCTCCATTTTCAAACACGCGTTGTTCTCCAATCAAAGGCGAAAGTGTTCTCGAATTGATTCGTCAGACTGTCGTAATAGTACTTTACGTCATAGTGTTTTAAAACGTGTAGTCGTTCGAGAGAACGCACGTGAGCGAGAGAGAAGTCGAAGTAGAAATTTTTTTTTATAGAATAGCATTAGGTCCCATGGCCCAGTCGTACAGATAGTCCTTAATAAAAAAAAATTAAGAACAAACAAAATAATTAACATAAAATTGATTTGAAACGAACACAAATCTTAACAATAGTAAGTATTTTTAAAAAAATTACTAAAAATACCCTTCACCCCCACCCCCTACTTTCCGATACCCCTTCCCTACTCCCCCACTTAACTTTCTCCGCCATCCCTCCCCCCCTCCCCACCATCACCACCACATACAAACACAAGTTAAATCACACCTCAAATACTTAAACTGTCGCAAGATAGGGAAGAACAAAAGGAATGCAATCATCTTAAATATTGGGAGCAAATGGAGAATATAAATTTGTGGGGAGGGAGGGAGAGAGAGAGAGAGAGAGAGAGAGAGAGAGAGAGAGAGAGAGAGCATAATAAAGAGAGAGAGAACATAATAAAGAGAGAGAGAGAGAGAGAGAGAGAGAGAGAGAGAGAGAGAGAGAGGATTGGGGAAAGCTAGGGAGCGGGTGATACTTTTTTGTTTTCTTCGAAAAAGCGGTCCGTGTGGCCGGTGTGGGCGGTACACACCTTAAGTTTCATAACATTGATTTTTAATATTTCGTGTAGCAAGCACCTACCAAAGTAGGAATAAGACCAAATACTTTAGAACTGAAAATTCTAAATCCTACTCAGTATAATTATGGTGTAAGCTTATACAACATCGTTTTAACTTGAGAAAGAGGGTTTATTAAACTCAGTAGCTTGGTTTTTATCTGAAGACAACATTATTCTCTCTCTTTCTCTCTCTCTCTCTCTCTCTCTCTCTCTCTCTCTCTCTCTCTCTCTCTCTCTCTCTTTCTCTCTCTCTCTCTCTCTCTCTCTCTCTCTCTCTATCTCTCTCTCTCTCTCTCTCTCTCTCTGCATCGAAATATTATGGTGTTCCTAACCGTTGTTCTAAGGTAAATAATTTAGGTAGCCTTCTGGAAGCAACCCTATAGCCAGGGAAGTTTTAGGTTTCACTAGTAATAATTCAGAAAACGTCTCGTCTTAAAAATAAAGAATCATTAAATGTTACATGAGTTTTAATTTGACAATTTGATGCTTGGCTACCGCCACCTTCATATTTTAAAGCAAGTATTAATATTGTGTAATGGTGAACATTCTTTGTGCCAAAATATTGGATTTTCTAGTCTTCATATGTATGACTGTTGTGACGGTGGGTCTATTGTTGCTGGGCACTGCACAATGGAATGCTATTACCCAATCGTCTTTAGTCGATGGGGATCGCTAGTAAATCTCCCTGTGACTCTACTTAATACATTTATATGTTTAGCTCGGTCTGTGTTTAGGCTGGGGTACAGAGATAGAAAGGAAAATGGTAAAAGATCACTGTCACACTAGCTCTCACACGGTTATGAAACATGGGTAGTCCAGCCACTTGTTAACAGTAAATATCACACATTTATTTCCTCTGCTCTATACACGATCTGCTAAGTACGATACTAACTTAAAAGTTCAAATGTCAATTCGAATGGTTCGCTCCTTGATAGTTCTATGCAGCTACTGTATCATCATCGGGCACCTGATGCGTTCTGCCCAAAGGGTCAGAGTTCTGGAAGAGTGGACTACTGTGGTCCTTTGGCTAACAGGTTGGGTGCACTGAGCAAGTCCCACTTAACTGTACATTCGATGAGCTGTGTTGTGGTTGATTCTTTGATGAGCTGTGTTGTGGATTCTTCTCCTTGTTGCTAGACTGGTGGGCTCTCGTCGCACATTGCTAGAGAAGCCGATGCAGACCGACTTTCAGTGAAGACTTTTTTCTTGTCTTTCATCTGGTCGAGCTCACGATGCCTGCTCGTCTGTAACATATGAGACGAAATTATGCACCACCGTGTATATTAGGTGTGTGCAGAGCGTCTCAATGAAGGCCGAAGTAGCCCTCAGTGATTAGCTCCACATCTCTATATATAAGTGACGAACACTCTGCTAAGTCCGTGGTCCACTGGAATCTTCACTCTAATCTCCTATACATATATAAATATAAATCCTGGCTAACTATACACATAGAGAAATAATTAATATTATACACATTCTCTGGTACAGCCACTGGTCTGCAAGCATACATATAGGTTAAGCAACAGTGGGTCCGTCAGGTCTACAACATGGCATCAAAACCGGTCGGGTTCGCCACGTGGTCATGCAACTTTGGACTAACAATTCAATTCTAAGCATGGCAAATTTCACAAACATAATTCAAAAATAATCTCAATACATCACGATGAAACAAAAGTATGTTCATTTACCTTTTTGACAATGTTAGGCCATGGCTAACTTGACTGAATAGAGTTTCAACAAGTCCTGCTACTGTCTTCAGTGGAGAGATCTCTTAGAGCGTAGCTGTGTCTTGCGCAGTTTACCACACGAATGAAACTACCTAAGCTGTCTGCCTAAACCGGGTAGAACTGGTATACCTAAGCCCTCTGCTGTCCGGATTGGTTGTACTCCTGCTATACGTAAGCTGAATGATGTCATTACCTACTGCGCGAGCGTCAATATAGAAAAGTGTAGCACACAGCAAACTTCTGTCGTCTGCTGCAGGGTAACATTAACCTACTAAGGTTACAGCTGACTAACAAGGCAAAAAGATATCGTGCTGGGAAAATCTAGCCTCTTGTTACAACTGTAACATCTTGTTGTTCATTCTATTTCTCCGGAAAGGGGAAGTAGTAACAATTTGTTCTTCGTGATTATTATTTTTATGATGACTATGGATTTTGGTCCAATTCAATAGTTAGTTAGTTAGTTATTCATTGCTTACAGGGTCCAGGGGACTACAAGGAGCCGAATCAGGACTACAAAATCAAGACCACAATTTCTCTGAAAGGGAGACTCACCCCTGATCCGCATAAAAGATCTGCCAAAACAATCCTAGCAGTAACACTGAAGGCACTCCACGTGGCCACCAACCGGTCACTTCACGATAAAGACATCCCACGCAGGGGACGCTGAGGCTATACTCTAATTTATCGAACCCCGTTTACAAAAACAAAATAGAATACAAACATCATTATAAAATATCAACAAAACACAGACATATAAAATGCCTACATTGCCAAATAATAGCATCATAGGAAGCCCCAGTGACCATTTGGCAGAAAGCGTCCAATATTACCAAGCTGATTCAACAGACCTCACACACAAATGAGGAGTTTTGTCCCGGAAGACTTTTCAAGAAAAAAGGTAGGTGATTGGTCTAGCGAAGAAGAAGATGGTATAGCAGATTGATAGAACAGAGTAGGAATGAGAAAGAGCAAATGAGAAAGACAGCGACAGTGGGAATTTAAAGCACTAACTTTCCAGAAAATGGGGATCATATTTATACTGAAACCCCCGGCATCTCCACGGGGGGGTCTAATTCAATAGTTAATTGTTTTTCTTTGGGAAACAGCGTTAACTTATAATAACTCAATAGTTGTTTCAATGTACAGTTTGCTAGATTTATTTTTTATTATATCCGTTAGCATATTTGTAAGCACATTATTTTGCTTTTTGATCAGGATTTTGGTTGGGTGAGATTAAACGATCATCTGTGGTGACCCAACGACCTTCGAGATACGGAATAGGATAGGATAGGATAAAATAGGATAGGAGGTTGTGTAATATTAAATTATTTGACTGGTGCTGAGTAAGGTTGCGGATTCTTTTCTTCCTCAGGGCATATTGTTGAGATTTTTTGTTGTTTCAATGGCAACAGTGAAATTGCAACCTTGCTCATTTAAAAAATAAATCTGAACTTTAATATTTGGTGGTTGACATTAAAACTGGCGACAAATACTCCAAAGAAAAATGTGTCTGTGGTATTTTTGTATTGTCTGTGCTGTGCTTGTTTCTCCTGTACTTTGGTTTTCACGTTGTCAGCTGACACCATTTCTGGTGTTGCTCTACCTTGCATGATTCCTTTTATACTTTTTTCGCGTGTGTGTGTGCGTGTGTGTGTGTGCATGCGTGCGTGGGCATGTAGAAACGACGTTACAGTGACACACTCATGGAACTCCACATAGTTTCTTTTGACTTTTTTGGAAGGGCGCCCTATTTTGACGTCAAAATAGTTCCCTGCTGAGTTAGAGCTGTTTTAGGCATAGGGTTAGGTTAAGGGTTAGGGTTAGGGTTAGGGTTAGGGTTTGGGTTAGGGGTTAGGGTTAGGGTTAGGGATAGGTTCAAAAATTTGAAAATGTCAAAATAATGTCACGAAAATGAAAAGTGTGTCAAAATAATCCCTGTTTTTTTCACAACAGTCATCATAATGTCGTTTTTACAAAATGTGTGTGTGTGTGTGTGTGGGTGTGTGTGTGTGTGTGTGTGTGGTGAGAGGAGGAGGGGAGGAAAAAGGGGACGGAGGATATGGCTCCTTTCACTTTCGCTATCCGGGCATTTTCTCCCACAATACTTAATGTTAGTTTTAAAAAATATAAATATGAATGTACAATCTATGTTTGCTGCATATGATTAAAATGATCCTAAAAATATAATAAAAGCGTTATTACATTATTTTAAATATGTTTAAAAAAAAAAACAACACTCAAATTATTCTTCTACAACACACATACATACATTTGTTCAGACCCTTCAAGATTGTGTTACTGAGGTAAAATCTTGGATGTCAAACAACCGTCTCAAGCTAAATGATAACAAAACTGAGGCCCTCCGTGTTTCTCCGTCATCTGCAGACCCCTCTTCTCTTCCCTCAACTATCACTTTTGAAACTACTTCTATTTCTTTTTCTGACACTGTTCGCGATCTTGGGTTTTTTCTCGATCAGGATCTCTCCATGCAGCAACACATTGCAAAAACTTGTCAGATTGCATACATTAGGAGGCACTGTGGTCTAATGGTAGTGCTTCGGCTTGCGGATCGGAAGGTCCCGGGTTCGAGCCCTGGCCGGGCCATTGTGTTGTGTCCTTGGGAAAGACACTTTACTCCTGTTTTCCTACTCCTTCGGATGAGAGTATAAACCGAGGTCTAGTCTGTGTCGCATACATTCCATCATAACGGACTTTAAAGATCCTGACGCTCATGTCCTAGACGGGTGAGTGCCGGTGACAAGAAAACACCCAGCATGCACCTAGGTCCTTCTCCCCCATCCCTGGCTGCCCAGGATTGTGCTCAGTTGTCCGTGCGTCAGACCATGCGCCCAAAGGCTGCGGGTGGGCGTCTCGGGCGGCTTGAGTTAGATCCTGTATCGGCCAGCGCCTTGAGCAGCTCTTGAGCTGGAAAAGCGCTATATAAGAACGATTAAATAAATAAAAATACATTGAACTTAGACGCATAAGCTCCATTTGACAGTATCTCACACAAGAAGCAACAAAAACACTAGTTAGCGCATGCATTCTGTCTAGATTGGATTATTGTAATTCACTCCTTGTAGGTTGCACACAGAAAGTCTTTAGACCTCTTCAGCAAGTCCAAAATTCTGCAGCTAAATTCATCTTCAAAGCACGGAAATCATAGCATTGCACGCCTCTCTTTCAAGAGCTATATTGGCTCCCAATTAAATAACGAATTAAATATAAAATTTCATGTCTCTGTTATCACATCATCTCTGGAACTGCTCCTAGCTATCTTTCTGAACTTTTGACTGTCTATGTTCCTTCTCGGTCTCTCCGCTCCTCTGCAGATGAAAGGATGTTCCGTGTACCAGAATACCACAGGGTGAGACACGGTGGTAGAGCTTTCAGTTTCTTCTCCGTTCAGACCTGGAACTCGCTACCTCGGTCCGTCCGTCACAGTCCTTCACTAGCGTCTTTTAAAACGAACTTGAAGACGCATCTTTTTAGAGAGGCCTTTTCTTAGGCGCCATGAGTGAGTGTTGTTAGTTATTTTTGGTGTTGAGATGTATATGTGGTTGCGTGTTATTGACCAATGTACGCATGTTGTGTTTACATTTGTTTGTGTAAAGCGCTTTGTGATTTTGGAAAGCGCTGTATAAATTGCCTGTTATTATTATTATTTTTTGCTCAAACGGGACAAAGTGATCAATCTCTCAATTTCTCAGTTACATCATACAATACTAAATCTGGGCAGTTGTATGATTATATGTATTTAGTTTGACACATACAGAAATACTACTATAGACTTTTTTCTACATCTCTAATATGTGACTCTGTCAACTAATTAAGACTTCTGCCACATATTTAGCTACATTCTTTTTTTTTTCATCCTTACATGCAAGCAGTTTTGTTACCTGCTGCTGTGACGTATTACACGGTAATATATTTGATATCGGTACGCAATTTCTGCGTATTGATTCATATGCAGAGCCAACAAACAAAAAGTAATATTCCTCTTTTAAGTCGTGACCACAATTCAGTATCGACAGACTGATCCCCTGTAATGAACCACAACTTGCAACATCAAAGACAGTTTACCTGAGTTTTAAGAAAACGAAAAAGAGAAAAAGAAATCTTATCTAGCTTCAGAATACTCAGATTCTGATTTGCTTTGATGCCTAAATTATTAAATTATTTTAAAAGCACTGTATCTTGAAACACAGCCTTCTGCGCCATCGGGGGATCTGCCCAACGTGTAATGCCCCTGAGGGTGAACAAACACGCAATAAACGCTGTTGGAAGAGGGAAGTGGAAGGGAGACAAATCAGACTACGCTTTGTCATTACAACTAACAGACCAATTGACCAGCCGTAACATGAATAACAAGACTATCACAAATAATGCTTTATTGCCAAGTGAAAAACACACCAACAGTAGTAGCAATAGTGGCCAAAGTTGCGCGTAACTGTTGATTTTCACTTACGTAGCCTACTTAGTCCCTCAACCGGTCCGGTCGTTGGGAGGAAAGAGGGTAGGAGGGGAGGGTGGTGGAGAAGGTTAGACTACAATAATGCAAAGTTTACTTTAGCCGCTCTGCAAAATAAAACGACTGCGCAGAATTCTGGGCGACCGGAAATGGGGGAGAATGGACCTAGTGCTTATTGGGTGTATTTGTGTAGCCGGCGCTCAACCCTAAGGGACATGAGCGTCAGGATCTTTAAAGTCCGCGTGATGGAATGCGCGACCTCGGCTTATACTCTCATCCGAATATACCCACAAGCAATCAGATCCATCGAAGACAGTGCAAAGTATTTTTGAAATTATGCCTGGTTCTCTTCTTCTTCTGGAATATTCAAGGTAAGGTTGATTAAAGGATATGACGTCAGTAGTTAAACAAACACCCACAGTCCTGCTACAAACATCCGTTGCGCGAGTTTGGTGTAATGAGACCTGTTATCAGTTTCTTTTGTATTTTGGTCTTGGGTTCACTCAGGATTACAACACTAATTTGTTGCATAGTCATGGAGACAAATTAATGGCACTCCATTGATTATTAGAGAGAGAGATAGAGAGAGGGGAGAGAGAGAGAGAGAGAGAGAGAGATTGATTGATTGATTGATTTGTTTATTTCCAATAGGGCACACCCCTTTAGGAAGGAGTAGGTGAACCATTACATTGACAATCCAAAGATTACATCTACATGTAACAGCAAAAACCGTATCGACTTCCTTTATGAAAGTACTATGTCTCTCGATTTGAAAGCCTTGTATAGGTATATACACAAATTTCTAACAGTCGTGGCGTTGGTAGCAGACAATAACAATTGGAGATGAGAAGCACATGGCATCCTGTAATATTTTTTAGCAATGAACTTGTTCCTTAAAGTTTCATAAAATGGACAGCAAAAAAGAAAATGAATTTCATCTTCCACACCATTGTTACATAAAGGGCAAACTAAGTCTTGCGGTCTATGAAATCTATATCTATAAAAATGTACTTTAAGGTCAGAGACTCCAAAACGAAATTTTGTCAGGATATACTTTAGCTGACGATCAACATCCAAAGAAACATATGTAGGAATGTTATCAAGGGAGTTACAGAACAATCTATACGTGGAAAATCTATCACTTTCATTTATATGACCGAATACATTCTGCCATTTGCAATCGATTAAACGTTGCTTAAAGACACGCAAAAAATCTTTTATAAAACCAACACCCTGCTCTTGCCAAACAAAACCATACCCATTTTGAAATAGGCAAGTTCTTATGTTTGTAACCCACGTTATCTTTCCCTTGGCGTCCAAATCTTTTAACATTAAATAAGCTTTCTTCGGTATTCTGTCATTTGACATTTGAATCAATTTGAACCAGTAGCGAAGGCAATTAACAATAGAATTTATAATTATAGGATATCTGTTCAATTCCTTATAAATAAAATCATTAGGGGTGCGTAGATTTACATTCAAAAATTTCTTTAAGGCAAACAAATGGACTTTTTCACAAGACTGTGCAGCTGCTTCAAACCCCCATAGTTCGGATCCATATTGCATAATTGGCTGTACTTGACAATCAAACAGTTTTAAATAGACATCTAAGGAATGATTATTGAAAAAGCGTAGTTTCTGAACGATACACAAAAGAGCTTTCTTCGCTTTGCTAGCCAAGTCTCTGCATGCAGCAGAAAAACTTAGCTTAGTTGAAAAATAAATACCCAAATACTTATATACATTAACCACCGGCATAACAACACCATCAAAAAACCATATTTCCCTTGCAGACAGATAACCTCCTTTTCTAAAAACAACAATATTACTTTTTTCCATATTAACTTTCAAGTCTAAATTGTTCGCAGTTCTTTGTAAATTATTTAATTGATTTTGAAGACCAGTAATGGTTTCTGACAAGAGTACAATATCATCAGCAAGTAAAAGCACAAAAATTTCGAAAGCATCCAATGATAATGTAACACCATGACGTCCGTTTCTAATAACTTCAACAGCAAGGTCGTTAATAAAGAGTGAAAACAGAATTGGACTACATATATCCCCTTGTTTAACGCCGAGAGAACAAGAAATAGGATGAGTTAACTTAGCGCCACATCTGACCCGGGCTTTCACACAAGCATACATGCTTTTCACACAGCGAAAAAGTTTACCTTTAATTCCATTTTTAAGTAAAATAGGCCACAAAAGATTTCTATTAATAGAATCAAAACATTTTTCAAAATCAATAAATGCGACATACAACTTACGATTTTTAATAAACTGTTTCTGAACACAAGACAAAAGTGTAAAAAGATGATCAATTGTTGAATAGCCACGTTTAAATCCTGCTTGAAATTCACCAGTTAAATTATTTTCTTCTGCCCATGTTTGCAAACGCTTATTGATAATAAAACCATACAGTTTACTGCTAACGTTACAAAGACTAATACCTCTATAATTACTAGGATTATTCGCATCACCTTTCTTGTACAATGGCAAGATAATTGACTCAGTCCAGCTATCAGGGTAAAGACCTTTATCAAACAACGCATTGAAAAAAATTACAAAAAATGGTGCTATGTGTTCTGCAGAGAACTTCAAAAACTCTCCACTAATACCATCAGGACCTTCAGCTTTCTTCAATTTCAAATTTCTCAGTGCTAAAATCACCTCTTCCTGCGTGATAGGTCTATTAAAAGAAAAATCATTATTGAGCGCATCATCTTCATAAGTATCGTCGTTACCATCAGATATATCAATTTCCAGAAGAGATTTAAAATGTTTAAACCAATCATCGACAGAGATTTGACTTCTAACATGCTTTCTTTTAGGAATAATTTTATGTACAGTGTCCCAGAACTCTCTTTGACATTTAACAGATGCAACCAAAGTTTCAATCATCATATAATTATATTGTTTAGAGAGAGAGAGAGACTTTGACTTTGACTTTGACAATTTATTAGCATTTTGGCCATAGGCCCATATGCCCACACGCACGCGCCACATGCGCGGACACACACCCACTCACACGCACGTAATCCGAGCGTCGGCCACCGAAGTGTGAAAATATTATAATGAAACACTGCGAATACACATATGTATTAATAGATATATAAGATTACATACATGTACATATACGCACACACACATATACACACAAATACACAAACATAAATATATATACGATTGTCATGCAGAAGAGGGACAATTGGATATAATATATATATATACATATACATATACATACACATATACACACATACATACACACACATATATATATACACTACTTCAACGATTCTACCAACATTTTACGCCTTGAGAATGCGTGGTATACATATTTACTTAAGGATCGTACGTGGACAATGTCTTTTCTTTGAATTAGGTTTGTTATACATGCAGGTCGATTAGACAAAAAACGAGTTCTTAGATCATTATACATGGGGCAGATATACAAAAAGTGATATTCATTCTCGACAATGTTTTTACAAACAATGCAATTTCTAGCTAACACGTCTTCATTGTATCTATGGGCATTGTTGTTGATGGGCAGAACTCCAAATCTAAGTAAAGACAATGCTACACGGAAGCAATACACATCAATGTCTACAATGTAGGATTCTTGGGCAAAGTCAGTTTTAAAGGTGCGAAACATTTCGTAGCGGTCTTTATCCCTTAAAGTTCCAACCCATTCTTGTTTAAATATGTCCTGCAGTCTTGTTTTAAATTCTGTCAAAAATATTTCTACGCTACCCACACCCTGATGTAACCAAACAAAATAAAATCCACAAGCAGACAAAAGTTTACGTACACCTGATGCCCAATTATTCTTCCCAGAATTATCGAAGTTATACAACATGTGATATGCTTGGTTTGGGAGTCTATCAGATCCAAGTTGAATTAATCTAAACCAATATCTTAAAGTACGGACAGCAGAGTTGACATACAGGGGGAAACGGCCTAATTCGCCATAAATCATCTTATTTGGAGTGCGAGTGGGAACACCAAGGAATTGTTTACATGCTAATAAATGAACTTTCTCAATACTATCAAGACGACATAAGCCCCATATTTCAGATGAGTACAGAAGAATAGACTGTACCTTAGAATCAAATAACTTGAAGAAAACATCTTTGGATAATGATTTTAGCTGTTTCAGTAAACGGCACAAAGTAAAAACTGCCTTCCTACCTTTCCCTACCAGATGATTTGTCCCGATTTTATAACTTAGCATGGTTGTAAATACAAAGCCTAAATAACAATACTCATTTACTACTTCTACATTTACCCCGTTAAATTTCCAGTTTTCAAATCTTGAAAGATAACCACCTTTGCGAAAAACCATAATCTTTGTTTTATTGATATTAACTTCCAGTTTCAATTGATCACTACATTCTTTTAAACAATCAAGCTGCTTTTGTAAACCTGCAGGTGTACTTGATATTAGGGTGACGTCATCAGCAAATAAGAGTATAAACAATTCCATGAGACCAGGTAAGAGTTGGATTCCGTGTCGACCTGATTCTGAAATGTGCTTTGCAAGTTGGTTAATAAAGATTGAAAACAAAGTAGGGCTTAAAACACAGCCTTGACGTACTCCTTTTGGACAGTCAAAAAAATCAGTGAATTTACCTCCCACCCGAACACATGATTTCAAAGTTGTGTACATAGATTTCAAAATACAGAAAAATTTTCCATTTACTCCTTCAGTTTGCAAAGTTTCTAATAATTTACTATGATGGACACTGTTAAATGCTTTTTTGAAATCAACGAATGCAACATACAATTTCTTACCTTTCCTACTTAAACAATTCTGAACTATGGCATGCAAAGTAAATATGTGGTCAGTGGTAGAGTAGTTCCTTCTAAATCCCGCTTGGTTTTCAACAATTTTATTTTCACTTTCCAACCAGTTATACAATCGTTGATTCAAGATAGAGGTAAAACATTTACTTGTTATACTAAGTAGAGATATTCCTCTATAATTATCTGTACAATCCTGAGATCCTTTCTTAAATATTGGAACTATAACAGCCTTTCCCCACTGTGAGGGATATTGTCCTTTATCAAAAATTACATTAAAAAGATCAGTAAGAAAAGTTACAGTGATATGCTTTCCAGCTTTAAGCATTTCAGACAATATTCCATCCAAACCACCCGACTTTCCATTTTTTAGGTTCTTAATTGCCTTAACTACTTTTTCTGTGGTTATTTTCGCATTTAAGACATGGTCAGTATCTAGAGGCGTTTCATCATGTACATTGATGTTATTCTCGTCATCAGAAAGTTTGAACACATTTTCAAAATGTTGATACCATGTATCTAAATCAATATTATCACTACAATCGGGTTTACGGTCACATAGTACATTTCTAATCTGCTTCCAAAATTCAGCAGGGTTTTTCGTACTGGCAGCTATGGAGGCTGCTTGATTATACTTATGAGTTCTCTTTTTGTCCCTGATCAATTTCTTAAATACTTTTTTTGCTTTTGAATACAGTAACCTGTCGCCATCCTTCCTAGTCTTTCTGAACAATTTTAACATTCTTTTGGTTTGTAATTTAGCTTCCTTACATTCACTATCAAACCAAGCTGCGTTCTGTTTTCTTTTATTTTTACTAATTTTCTTTTTCATACATTCACTAGCTTTACACATTCCTTGCACAAAGTGCTCAATAGCCTGGTCAACATCTTCATTTAAGTAATTACGTGCTGTGACAAAAACATTCTGTATATCAGGTGAGTTTAAACAATTAAAAAATTCTTGTTCTTTGTCGCTATCCCAAATAGTCTTTTCAATATATTCGTGTTCACTATTTTCAACAGTGCCTTTAACAATGTGATCATGCAAGATGCTAATATTGAGTGACACTGGCAAATGATCAGAGTCTATCATGTCTTCTACTAACAACGAATTAATATTCAGTGTTTGAAACAAATCTTTAGACATAATGAAATAGTCAACTAGACTTGAACCGGCTTCTGCTACAAACGTGTTGCTGTCATCAAGTTTATGAGAAATAAGACCATTAAGAATAATGACATCTGACATATTACCGAATTCCAATAATTGTTCACCAAACTGGTTTACCACTGTGTCTTGTGAGGCCCGAGCAAAGACATCAACATCATCGTCAGGACCGGACAGGATATCAAAGTCATCTGAAGCGCTGCTGCTGTTCTGTGTTCCCGTACGCGCGTTAAAGTCTCCACATAACATCAGGTGAAAGTCTGCCGATTTTTCGTAAATGTCTAACATGCATTTATCTAAAAGTTCGATGCCAAAACCATTTTGGGAGGTGTTCCAAAATCTTGAATCATAAGGAGGTAAATAACAAGCAAGTAAAACAATGTCCTTATCAACATTAAATAATTCCTTTTTTAGCTTTATTGCAATTATGTTTTCTACGTCAGTGTCAATTTTTTCAACAGAGCTTGATAGTATTTTTCTTATTAAAACAATAACTCCTCCTGCGAGTCTGCCGTGCTTAGAAAGCTTATGTGCGCCGGCTACATAGATATCAAAATCAGAGAAATCTTTAAAGGTAAACTCGGATTTAAGATGAGTCTCTGTAAGGCAAATTATGTCAAAATTTTCTACATAAGAAACAAATGCAGGATTTTCAAGATTGTGTAATAACCCTCTAACGTTATATGTTAAAAATGTTATGTTTGAACAATTACTGCATTCATTACCCTCCATTGTAGGACGTCGTCTGGACTGGTCGTCAAGTGGCGTGTGCGCTTTTTCACAATCATGGTCTACATCATGAGTGTTCGGGGCCCGGCCAACTTCCTAAAGTGATGCGTCTTTCTGGTCTTGACGCGGCGTTGTAGCGGCGTCTGAAGCAGCGGTCGTATTTACGGCAGCAGCTTCTTTGGTCATAAGACAATCTTTGATGCTCGTCTGGCGTCGTCCTGGGGCTCTTGGGCGCAGACTTCTAGCGTTTTCTTGTCTTGCTGTTGACGTGCGTGTTTGTATGTTTACATCCGCTGAATTTAGCATGTTTGTTGATCCAGCGACAGTGATTGTGGATGGACCTGTTGCAGTTATGGTGTCTGCCTGTGATGTGCAGGTTTCTGCAATAAGCCCATTGGCTGTCTGGGCTAAGTCAGTCTTGTATGCACTTTCATGCTGCGTGCTGGATTCTGATATTTGTGTGTCATATGTGAGTGTGTCAACAGCTCCATTTGATATGGGTTTGTCATCATGACTGCTTTCGTGTGTTTTAACCTCCGTTGTACGATCTTCTACTAGAACCTGTGTGTCTGGTGCATTGGTCTGTGTGGAAATCTGCTGTTTGTTGCTATAAGCCACAGACTCTGGTTCATGTGACTTTTCTGTTTCTTGTGTTCTGCTATCAACATCGATACCTCCGTCGGCCATCATTGGATTGTCTTCTACGATAGTCGCCTCTTGACTGTTGACGGAGGCATCGTCGAATTCGCCGTTGTCTACTCTCAATTCACTGTTATGCCTTTCATCATCTTCTTCTTCGATGTTTCCTGTGATGTTTGCTTTCGTAGTTCTCTGCATATCATCTTTGCTTGTATTTATGTTTTTGTGGTGGTCATGGCGTACATGTGACCGTTGTCTGCTCGTGATCTGGTTCTGCTCTGCGTTCCGTGCTCCAGATCTCGTCAACGAAACTGCCTCGCTGTATGAACGCAAGCCTGGTACAACTGGTCTCTGACTGCCTGAGTTGCTGTTGAGAGGATCTGCCCTATAGTCAGCATCTGAATCTGGCAGACCCCAATAATCTTGATCTTGTGGCTCCATGCTCGTGGTTGTAGTGGCAGGTTGCGGTGTCATCGACGAAAACCCGGAACACTGGATACGACTGTTGTGAATGTTTGGCGGCTGCCACTGCGTCACAGGGATGGGGGGAAAGGGAAATGGGGGGTAAGCAGGAAAAGGGGGGAAAACTGGAAAAGGTCGCTGGGGAAAACTGGCAACTTGAAGCGTGGGTACATTTCTCTCATGGCGTGACCTCGCATACAGACCGGTCTCAGTAGTGGACGGAGCACATAGGCCAGACGTAACGTGACTACCTTGTCTGCGTAAGGGCGGCTCCTGCCTGAAGCCATCAGCACCACCAGATGGTCGAAGTTGGTATTGGTCATCCTTCACGTATAATTTATCACCTTTGTAGTAAGCAATTTTACCTTGTTGTTTGTAACTTTGAATTTTCTGCCTTTGTTTTGCTGTCAGATCCGCAGCAACTCTGATGCCCTTGGCTCTAAGCCTCTGACGAAGTTCCGTGTCTTTCAGCACCTCTAGCTTGTCGCAGAATCTGGCGAAAACGACGATAATAGGACGAGACCCTCGGTTCTGGCCGACTCTGTGTGCAGATTCAAAGTCAGACTCTCTCCACTCATCGTAGAATGAATTACCGTTGAGAAGGTCGATTACGGCGTCAAGCGGAGAGCGGCTGTCACCGCGCGATTCAGAAACGCCTACAAACTTCACGTTGTTCTTCCTACCCGCAATGTCAATCTTGTCCAATTCGTCTTCTATGATGTTGACCCGAGAATTAATGCTTTGCTGTGTGGTTTGCAAATTTTTCACCTCCGACTTTACTTGTTGTGTTTCCTGATGCAATTTGCTCATATCACCCTTGATTTCCTTGACTGATATTTCTAGGCGTGAAAACTTGTCTTCTAGCTGACAGCTAAGTTGTGTAGTTTGCGCGTGGATGGTGTCAAGAATCTGAGAAAATTGCTTTTGCAGAAAATCTTGAGTATTCGCTGAATAAGGTCTGTTGCAATTATCACCTGAGCGTGCAGTGTTTGGCGATGGTGGCATAAAGTCATCTGGAAAGCGCTCAGCGCCTCCGTATACAGCACCTCTATGACAACTCCACGTGCTGGTCATGGTGATTCGTGTTCACAATATCTTGAAAGTACTAATTAATTAACTTTCTAATTAACGGCCGCAGCATTGAATCTCGTGCAATCCTGGTTTGGCAAACTCTGAGATGTCTTGATGATGGTGAGGAATGGACGTGGAGGGGGTGGTGGTCGTCGACCGCAACAAGGGTGCGGAGGGGGTAAGAGTAGTGAGGACGCCGGAAGTTGTGGAGTGATGCGAAAATGGCGACCATTCAAAATACAACGTCTTCAAAACTCCAACCGACGCAACAATCGATCAATAACAATATGAATTTTCGTCGCCCACACGAGTGTAACAGTTTTTTAAACAGACGATCCACAATTCAATTATCAACATTTCGACAGCATGATTACGTCGCGAGTTTGCAAGAAAATGTTTTCAAATAACTGACCTCAACAAATCCAACTTCAAATATTTTGTAGATTCTCTTATTTTATCTCCTCGCTTCCATGTCGATGAATACCATAAATACAATATAAAAGTACTTCTTCCTTCCGCAGAAAACCGCACTTATTTCCTTCACTTCACAGTATTGAGTAATGTGTCACAATAAGCTAAGTCGGAAATTCAGTGAACACTGTTGATATTATAGACGACGGGAGCACCACTGTTGCGATGTTATCGCTTCGGCCGCCTAAGCTCGAATGAGAGAGAGAGAGAGAGAGAGAGAGAGAGAGAGAGAGAGAGAGAGAGAGAGAGATTCAAACTTACTGTTCTGTTCTTCTGAATGTATTGTGCTCACAATCCAGTATCGACAGACTGATCAAGGTCGCACACACACACACAACACACACATATGCATGAACACACACACACACACACACACACACACATATACACAATAGGCCTAACTAAGATGAATACAATGTATCATGAAACTGATAGTAGTAGCAGAAAAATATAAAGTCTGATAGTTTAGAAAGTGGTATATTATTCCATTCTAATTCAGAAAGTGGTATATTATTGCATTCTAGCTCAACAAGTGGTATATTATTCCATTCTAGTTCAGCAAGTGGTATATTATTCCATTCTAGTTCAGCAAGGGGTATATTATTCCATTCTAGTTCAGAAAGTGGTATATTATTCCATTCTAGTTCAGCAAGGGGTATATTATTCCATTCTAGTTCAGAAAGTGGTATATTATTCCATTCTAGTTCAGCAAGGTGTATATTATTCCATTCTAGTTCAGAAAGTGGTATATTATTCCATTCTAGCTCAGCAAGTTGCATATTATTCCATTCTAGCTCAGCAAGTGGTATATTATTCCATTCTAGTTCAGAAAGTGGTATATTATTGCATTCTAGCTCAACAAGTGGTATATTATTCCATTCTAGTTCAGAAAGTGGTATATTATTTCATTCTAGCTCAGCAAGGGGTATATTATTCCATTCTAGTTCAGCAAGGGATATATTATTCCATTCTAGTTCAGCAAGGGGTATATTATTCCATTCTAGTTCAGCAAGTGGTATATTATTCCATTCTAGCTCAGTAAGTGGTATATTATTCCATTCTAGTTTAGCAAGGGGTATATTATTCCATTCTAGTTCAGCAAGTGACATATTATTCCATCCTAGTTCAGCAAGTGGTATATTATTCCATTCTAGCTCAGCAAGTGGTATATTATTCCATTCTAGCTCAGCAAGTGGTATATTATTCCATTCTAGCTCAGGAAGTGGTATATTATTCCATTCTAGCTCAGCAAGTGGTATATTATTCCATTCTAGTTCAGCAATTGTGGTATATTATTCCATTCTAGTTCAGCAAGTGGTATATTATTCCATTCTAGCTCAGCAAGTGGTATATTATTCCATTCTAGCTCAGCAAGTGTTATATTATTCCATTCTAGCTCAGCAAGTGGTATATTATTCCATTCTAGCTCAGCAAGTGGTATATTATTCCATTTTAGCTCAGCAAGTGGTATATTATTCCATTCTAGCTCAGCAAGTGGTATATTATTCCATTCTAGCTCAGCAAGTGTATATTATTCCATTCTAGTTCAGCAAGGGGTATATTATTCCATTCTAGTTCAGCAAGTGGTATATTATTCCATCCTAGTTCAGCAAGTGGTATATTATTCCATTCTAGCTCAGCAAGTGGTATATTATTCCATTCTAGCTCAGCAAGTGGTATATTATTCCATTCTAGCTCAGCAAGTGGTATATTATTCCATTCTAGTTTTCTTCGTTAGGATAAAGCGGAGCCACAACACCGCCAAGGAAATCAACATGTTTGAAAATGCTTCTTTTTCGGCTATGTGTGTGAATGTCTGGAAATACACTTCAATGATTTGTTCTTGTTCATAGGATATCAGCATTAGGTCCTATGGACCTGTCTTACAGGTATTCACTCATTGCTTTGCCAACTATGGGAGCACCATTTTAAAGTGAGTCTGAGGTCTAGATCAAAATTGCGAAAACGTTTTACAAACTTTTCTAATTCCCGTAGTCTGAAGTGACGCTCAAGTACTGCATTAAAAATGGCCCTCTGATATGAAAGCCCCGTGACGTCATTAGGGATCCCAATGCAATGACGTTTTAGCTGCCTACACGCCCATCGAAGAGCTTGCACATCAATAATGTGGAGTTATCAACTCTTCTATGATTATACTATTTAGACTCACTTTAAGCAAAATAGGAAACACTATTACTATACTAAACAATCATCTCAATAGTCGTTTCAGAAGTGAAAGGATAGAATGGAGAAAAAGTGAATACACTCCAATATAATGAATGTACATGTCAATAGCTGTCGTGAGGTGTGGAGAGCAAACCTCGGTTTGGTAACATTAAACATTACTTTTTATAAGCCTCACGGTTCTTTTGCGCCATTAAAATATGTGCATTGCACATGAAAGACTTGATCGTTCAGAGAAAAAAAAGTCAGTTTCTATTCACCATTTCAATAATTTATTTTAACGTCTCTTCCAATAGATATATGAGATTTTGGATCACTTCATTCGCATGCATGGACATGTATAGTAAAACCGGCTATAGTGGCCGTGCAGGGGAGACATTTTGTATAGTCGGCATAATCGGTGGCACAAGTATATACTTGTGTCGGTGGTCATTATATCCTAAAACATATTACAATTATATGAATTTGTTACTATTAATAGTTTTTTTAGATATTCTAAATATTTACATTTGGGCTACTCTGGAAAAAGCAGCCAAAAAGCAGTAGTTGATAGACAACAAAAGTAGCCAATCTCACAAAACTTTTGACTTTTGTACATTCTATTTGCGGATGTCATTATGACCCTTTTTTCCCTCGAATATGAGGTGATAAATACGTCATGATATACATCCACGTCATAATCACACACATATCGTCATTAAGAAGAAATTGCATGGCAAATAATTTACGCATGTGTGCGTAATTTTTGCCCATCCGACCATCTCTTTCAATAAATTTAATCAGGGAATTAATGAAACAGGGACACTTCAAGCTTTGTCACTAGCACCCATTCAATTGAAAACTATTGTGAAAATATTTATTTAAAACCGTTGAATGAACATCTTGCTTCCAGCAGCCTTATGCCCATTTTAGTGTTCTTAACGTTCTAATCATTCACTGACTTTTATCCATAATTGTTATCAATGGCATCTTGCTGCCAATGAATTTGTGAAATTTTCCCTTCAATCTTTTCTCGATCTCTAGACTGCTTTTGACACAATCGATAACTTCATCATCCTCCACAAACGCCCTGATAACACTTTTAGGATTTCTGCTTTTACGCTCTTCTATTCATTATTTTTTATTGTCATGTTTCTTGATTCCTCATTAATAAATTCAACAGTAATCGTAAATATGATGGAACACTGAGGAATAAATCTAAAACGTTATGCTAGAAATAATGGCAATCGGAAGATGAACACTAACAGTGTTAGATTATGACATGAGGAGAAAGACCCCATAATGTGTGTGTCATTGTGTGTTATTCTGTGTGTATCTGTTTCTGTCTGCCTTTAAAAAAAAAAAAAAAAAAAAAAAAAAAAAAAAAAAAACAACATCCCTCAATGCTTGAACAGCTCTTCTCTATGGCCGGCCAGTACATCTGGAGAGAAAACAAAAGCTTTTGGGCCAGTTTAAGCGATGGCTAGTACAAGAGGTGACCGCTATAATTAAGAAGTTTTTAGCCATGCCAAATAAGGCCTTTTTCAGTGATATGGTTTGCTATGCCAGTATAAGCAGTGGCCATTATAACAGGTGACTGGTATATACGGTGTGTACTATACATACTGCTGCCCTGACAAGGTTGAAGCTCATTTGAAAAGACAGGACCACCAGTCTACACTCCAAGATAACATTGCTGCGCTCCCTTGCCATCGCCATCTTCCTACATGCTTGCGAAACATGGACCCCCACAGCAGATCTACAACGAAGAATACAAAGCATGGATTGGAGATAATGTGTTACAGAAGACTTCGCGGGCATTTTCTATCTAGCGGGAACATCAAATAGGTACAGGAACTCATTCATACCACTTGCCATTCAAGCACATAACAAACAAGTCGGTAGGTCTTACTAAACATACTCTACAACTCTCATGCAGCTTAGTTAGTTTAATTTTTTTTAAAATTAATAGTTTATATGTTTACACACTAATAAGTTTTAAATTCTCATATTTATTTCTTACGTTAATCCGTTTTACTGCTTAATTGAAATATCTGCATTATGAAAATATGTCCATGTGTTTGAAGATCATTAATAATGTATAAATATTTATGTGTGTGTAAAATAAGAATGAATGGACATGTTTAATTGACAGACAATGTAATTTCCATGCTTTTGGATTAATAAAGTAATATCTTATCTTATCTTATCTTATCTTATCTTATCTTATCTTATCTTATCTTATCTTATCTTATCTTATCTTATCTTATGCCAATGACGAAATCCGACAGACTATCCCACAAGCCATTGGACAACACGATGACATGCTCACAGTGGTGAAGAAACAGAAACTCCGTTGGCATGGCCACGTCACCAGAGCATCGGGCCTTGCAAAGACCATCCTGAAGGGAACGGTGCAAGGAGGTAGAAGCATCTGGAGACCGAAAAAGAGGGTTGGAGGACAACATTCGAGAATGGACTGGTTTGACACTGAGCAAAGCCATGAGAGTTGCTGAGAACAAAGAAAGATGGAGTACGCTGGTTAAACAATCATCTGTGGTGCCCCAACGACTTTCGAGTTACGGGATAGGATAGGATAGGACTGTACATACAAAACATGCAATCATATCTAACAATTTAAAGTTGAACTCCAACCATAAAAAGTAGCATAGCTACAAAAATGTACCAATTGCGGACATGTAAGCCTACATTAATTATATGTGCTATATATAGTATTGCAGGACTATGAAGAAGAAAAAATAGTTAATGGATTCTTGAATACGAACTTTAATATCCTTTTCATCATATAGCGGAATCAAAATAAGACATTTAGATAAAATATGTTTATCTGAGATTAGTTGTCGATAGCGTCATTTTTGGACTTAGTGGCGTCACAGGGCTGATTAACTTGAGTTTGTTAAAATCATGCACAACCTTACCTCATTGGTCGAATGCCATTATAGTTTAAGTTGTTTGTGTTAGTGAAAATCGCTTCAGATTTATATTTTGCCTTCCTCGTCGAGTTTTTGATACTTATGTGCGTGCTGTTTTCTTTACTTAAAAAGCTCCTGGAAAAACTATAAATATTTTGCATGTGAGGTTGGGTTTTGTTGTTGTTGCTGTGAATCAATTATGAAGACGTCCTAAAAACAATGTTTAATCACAATTTCTTCTCCAATTTTTCACTGTTTACTACTACAAACGGCCGAAGTTCTTCTGCCTGTTGCTAAAGACTAGATGGAAACGCTTGACCCACGGGACTAAGTTCAAGGTCCTTTAGAGGAAACCGGCCTATTATCGGTGTCGTTTGATTTAGTGCTTTAAACATTGTATGAGGAAGCACTTAAGACATGCTTAAAATAGCCCGCAACATTATGCTCTTACCATTTAATTGATTCTGTTTACATGATGACTGTTAATATTTGCGAGGCGTAAGGACGTTAGTGTTAGTTTCTGTGCATGTACATTTACAGGATTTAAAAATAACAACAAAGAAACAAACAAACAAACAAACAAATAACAACTTCTTAATATGTTATAACCACAAGAGCTGGCATAATAAGTCACATGTTCGATCAATTTAAGATCATACATATTAAAACTTTTAATAGTGATCGCCTATCCCGACGCAAGATATGCGACATAGCTCCAGGCATTAATTATAAATGTACTAATTGTCTGTGCAACCGCGTGGGTCCACATGATCAATTCAAAAATGAATTATTTTATTTAAAATGACCCACTTTGACCGCGACAGATCCTTTTAAGTGAGTGTTGCTCCATTGAAAAAAAAAACTTACAACAATATGTAGCTGTTTCCAAAGTATATAATTATTTTTCAACCAATAAATTCCGTATTTTTTGTGTGCCTATGAATAGCCATCGCTCTAGAGTAAAAGAAAAAAAATCTATCAAAGCCGGTTAGAGGGAGAACGCATATCAATGTCTTTCGGTAAGGATTCACTTTTGAGGTTGATACAATAGATTCAACCCTACCCAAGACCCCAAGGACACACTTTTGAAGCAGCAAAGAGGGTCAAAGGTTATACAGCCATGGTATTAGTGTACCATTAAACAGGGGAAATAACTCCCTATCCTAACCCGTAACTCGAAGGTAGTTAGCGCACCGCAGATGATCGTTTAACCAGCGTACTCCATCTTTCTCTGTCCTCAGCAACCCTCATGGCTTTGCTCAGTGTCAAACCAGTCCATTCTCGAATGTTGTCCTCCCACCTCTTTTTCGGTCTCCCTCTTCTTCTGCCTCCTTGCACAGTGCCTTGCAGGATGGTCTTTGCAAGGCCTGAGGATCTGGTGACGTGGCCATACCATCGGAGTTTCCGTTTTCTTCACCACTGTGAGCATGTCATCGTGATGTCCAATGGCTTGTGTGATGTTCTGTCGGACATTGTCTTTGGTGATGTACTGAGTATAGGAAATGCCCAGAAGTTCTCTGTAGCACCTCATCTCCATGTTTTGTATTCTTCGTTGTAGATCTGCTGTGAGGGTCCATGTTTCTCAAGCGTATAGGAAGATGGAGATGACAAGGGAGCGCAGCAGTCTTACCTTGGAATGTAGACTGATGGTCCTGTCTTTCCAAATGGGCTTCAACCTTGTCAGGGCAGCAATTGTTTGTGCGATCCTGGAGAGGACTTCATGTCGGGACCCATTGTCTGAAACAATGGCTCCTAAATATTTGAAGCTATGCTCTGTGTTGAGGGATTGGCTTTGGACTTTTATGTCCGTGTTGAGCCATTGGTGTTGCTGACTTATTTCTATTCGATAGGCTCTGTGGATGCCTCTGTACCAGCTGTTCAAGTTCTTGTTCCTCTCCAGCCAATTCATCAATTTCATCCGCAAAACGGAGTTTAAAGATTGCTCTACCACCTATGCTGACTGTACCTTCGTGATCTGCAAGGGCATTTGACATTATGCGCTCTAGGAAGATGTTGAAGAGTGTTGGAAAGAGTAGGCATCTTTGACCGACACCGATTGTTGTTCTAAACAAGTTTCCGATGTCGCTGCTGTGGAGGACTACCTGTCAGAATAGAAATGGAAAAATCAAACTTTTAGCGGCTGATTTCAGCAACGAAAGCCCCCATTGTATAATGTAAAAACAATGCGAAATTTAGGGTAAATCAGTTTTCGCTAAAAAACAAACAAACAAACAACAATACCTTCGACTTGGGGCCCTTTAAGCTAATAAATATTAATGGTCCTTATAATAATGAGCACACACACTGGCCTTCGTAATGAAAGTTGGCATTTGTGATCTGTGACAACAACTTAAATTTTGCCTGGAAGTAATTCACGTGTCAACGTAATGGGTTATTGACAGTCGTTCACTGATTCTGAAATGGAACGCGTTAAATAGGGGGGGGGGGAGTGGAGGAGGGAGGCCGGCCTAGTTGCGCAGTTGTTAGGGAGCCGGTTTCCTATGCCGGAGGTCGCGGGTTCGAATTCCGCCGGGAACGAATTTACCTGTGACTGAGCTTCGAGACTTTTCAAGCCACCCGAAGGGTTTCTCCGGTTACTCCAGTTTCCTCCCTTTCTTCAACAATGGTAGGCCTACTGGATACAGTGAATGAGTTGGGGTGTGGAAATTTTTCTTTGATTGGTTGGTTGTTTGGTCACAAAATGCAGCAGTGACATTAAAACTGGTTTTATGCCAATTTTTAGTAGATTAAACATTGACAGTCAGATTCTTTGTCACTGTGTTTATAGGCCCACATGTCACCCGATGGAAGACATTTATAATGTTTTTTCTAAATGTCACAGCCAAGATCATTACTGACCAACACCTTATTTACGTTTACTGAAAAGTATGACTATTGTTAAACATTTTCTTGGTACTTTTGATCTCTGTTGGATATACTAAGCTAATTTATTGTCACGTCGTTATTGGTTGTGTTTTGTTCTGTATGCCTAGTCTTGCAAACTTGCCCTATTCACTGTAAAGAGTAGTCCCCGATAGAGAATCTTAAGAAATTAGCAACAAGGAATTATTTACCTACCGCCTATATAATAATTTATTTATAACAAAGTTGTTTACCGACAAAATATATTATTTATAAAAATCTTAGATTGTAATCAAACGATTATTTAGAAAATATGCTTCTAAGTAAAGATTATTTAGCTGAAAAAAAAAGGGGGGGGGGGGTAATATATATTTTACAAAGGGAATTCCATAGAGGCGTACTTGCCGCAATGACTACTGAATGATTAAAGTTGTATAAAATATTCCAACAATGCTCGTTCCTAAAACCACCGCAATGCCGAAGTAACAATTCTCAAGTTTCACTTGCAATCCGTGTGTGTGGTGTGTGTGTGTGTGTGTTTACGTGTGTGTGTGAGAGAGAAGAAGAAGAAGAAGAAGAAGAAGAAGAAGAAGAAGAAGAAGAAGAAGAAGAAGAAGAAGAAGAAGTGACGCAATATGTCGATTTTGTTTGTGTGTGGCTATTTTCTTAAAACTTCAGACAACGCACGGTTTTTGCGTGCTTACCGACACTCACAGTGGTGAAAAATCGGACACTCCGATGGTATGGCCACGTCATCAGAATATTAGGCCTTGCAAAGACCATCCTGCAAGGCACGGTGCAAGGAGGCAGAAGGAGAGGGAGACAGAAAGGGGTGGAAGGACAACATTCGAGAATGGACTGGCTTGAAACTGAGGAAGGCCATGAGGGTTGCTAAGAACAGAGAAAGATGGAGTACGATGGTTAAACGATCATCTGTGGTGCCACAACGACCTTCGAGTTGCGGGATAGGATAGGATAGGATAGGATAGGACCGACACTATCAAATCAAATTCTCTCTCTCTCTCTCTCTCTCTCTCTCTCTCTCTCTCTCTTATTTGTTCAGGAAATAATAAGCACACAGTCCACATTCAGAGAGAGAGAGAGAGAGAGAGAGAGAGAGAGAGAGAGAGAGAGAGAGAGAGAGAGAGAGAGAGAGAAGACCGACAGACACAGAAACAGAAACAGAAATACAGAGCACTGAATGAATTACAAATAGATTTAAACATTGGAGAGACCGCTTGAAATACATACAAACTTTTTTTTTTTTTAAATCACTTAAATAATAATTATGGTAAACAACAACACGGACCCATTGCCTTAACGACCTTTGCCTCGACTAATTATGCAGCAATGTAGTCTAGTCGAGCTACTAAATTGTTGCGTCACTACAACACGTTTTGAGCATGTGCAGGGCATGCAAGTTATTTAGAGTACATCGAAAACTTACTCTCACAATCAGCCCGCAATACATGTTGCTTCTCGAGCATAACACGCCTAATGAAAAAGCCTAAAAAATCTATAAGTCGTATTAAGCCTACTTCTTCACTGAATGCACAGTATATGTTTCTAGGCATAATTGTAATAGTATAGGCCTGATACATGTTTTGTCAACACCCTATTGTTATAGGTCTCGGCATTGGAGCATACATGCAGTTTCTGAGCCTGCTGTGGTATAAAGTATGCCACAGCAGGCTCAGATATTCTGTTTGGAGGTTGGAGAATGATGGTGACGAATGACATTTACGTTTTTTTTTCTCCCTTCAGCATGCATTCAGGTGTGCAGTCACTGAGTCAGTCTATCTCAGAGAATTATTGCATGCTGTCACCGAGAATGAATGAACACCCACCATTGGCGATATGGCAGATAACTATGGCGTACGAACAGGGTCAAACGCGCGATGAAAAGTAGCGATGCTCTGCATCGATACTATTCTCATACAAATCCATCCGTTTAAGAACGTATCGCTACTTTTCTCAAAAGGATCGCACATTTTCTCAAATGGAACGCCAATTGCGAAAGTATCGATTTGCATCGATACTTTTTTTTCTTTTTTTTTTAAAGTATCGATACTTTGCATCGATACTTTAGCTCGAGCAGTTTAATCGCGCAGTTCCGAAGTTTACCGAGGTGAAACACGCTGTTTCTGCAAAACTGAAATCGGTCAAGCTAATGAAATAATATACATGTATTATGTAACATTCCGCAGTTCCAATGGGCGCTATGCACAAAGGCGTGGCGGTCACTTGCTGCAGGAATAACACAGCGTGATCGAGTTTGAAAATGGTGAAGTACTGTGCTGCGTTTGGATGCTCTAACTCCGACGTAAAACCTTTATGCAAAGAAAAGAACATTTCCTTTCATCGATTTCCACTTCGAGCGCAAATGATGAAGCACTGCATGTCGTCAACTCTAAACTGAATGTCAATGACAAATCGCTCTGTAATCATTATTGCACGAGTGTGCTATGTTCAAAACATCACAATATCCCAAAATGTCGGTAGATTTAAAATCTTTAAGCAGCATTGAAGTACACGCGAGCGAGCTAAAAGAAGCCATGACCGCTTTGTTATTCCCGCGCCACGTGACCATGCCGCCGACTTGTGCATAGAGCCCATTGTCCTTTGCAGAGCAAATTAATTAATAAATATAACAGGTCTCTCTTCAAGTTCTCTCATTCGATCGTTGATAATTTCAATCGCATCCATCTTCCCGCCTCCAGTAACGCAAAACGAAAAGGAAAGCAAGCAGATTGGCGCGATTGCCTGTTTTGTGTTCCGCTTTAGTTCCGATCAAACTTTTGGAAAATTTGCATACTGTGTATTCGGAAGAACTCGGAAATGCGCGATGAAAAGGATCGATCCTTTCGTAACGAAGCGATGCTAAGTAGCGATACTTTTCAAAAAGTATCAATGCAAAGCATCGCTACTTTTCATCGCGCGTTTGACACTGTTCGTACGCCATAGATAACCATCCCAGGGACTGCCAGGCGAACGCTCTACCACTTGAGCTACGGCGGTGGGACCGAGTCACCGAGTCAGTCTTCTTCAAAGAATACAGAATTTCTTCAGCCAAATGACAATATATATTGCATACTAGTGGTTTTTGTACCCTGGCAAGCCAGGGTACACAGGTTGCTGTTTAAAATGTAGACAGAGAGACAACTGTTGTCTGCGAGTTTCATTTGGACGATGATACCTCCCCATATCCCCCTTGATACCTCACCATACCCCCCCCCTCTGATATCTCCCCGTCCCCCCCCCCCCATGATGCCTCATCATACCCCCTTGATACCTCCCCGAACCCACTTGATACCTCCCCATAACCCCTTGATACCTTTCGTACCCCCCTTGTAACCTACCTGTACCCTCCTTGATACTTCCCCGTTGATCGTTTCGCAGGTATGGATGAAAGGAATCGACCATCACCATACCCCCTTATATATACCCGTATCCCCGTTATGCCTACCCATGCCCCTTTAAACCTACCCGTAGCCCCCTTTTACCTACACGTACCACCTCATCCCGATCCTTGATAATAATAATAATAATAATAATAATAATAATAATAATAATAATAATAATATTGAATAATACAAATAGAAATCATAAAAAACGCCAAGGTTTTAAAATAAAATTTGATATCAGATATTATAATTATAATAATAATAATTATTATTATTAGTTTATAAATAATAATAATAATAATAATAATAATAATAATAATAATAATAATAATAATAATAATAATAATAATAATAATAATAACGTACCACCCCATCCCGATCCTTGGTAATAATAATAATAATAATAATAATAATAATAATAATAATAATAATAATAATAATAATAATAATAATATTGAATATAGAATAATACAAATAGAAATCATAAACACCAAGGTTTTAAAATAAAATTTGATATAAGATATAATATAAATAATAATAATAGTAATAATAATAATAATAAAGGTAAAAAGCCTAAATTAAAAATAAAAATATCCATATTGTAGTGGGAAAAAAAAAACATTAAAAAAAATATGGCACGCGACGGATACGAACTTGGGTCGCCCTAAACGTTAGGCGAAGGTGTTACCAACTGAGCTATCAATGCTTCATACAAAAACAATAACTTTTTTGGTCTATATGGGGAAACATGCTGAAACCTCAATTTGATTTTTAATGGAAGCGCGCGGAATGAGGCTATTGCAGTTTGTGGACATTGTGTTTATTTATTTATCTCAGAAACGGTTAAACGTTCGGTAAGGAAATGTCGGCTATAACGATTTCGCTGGTTTTGAGCACACAACAGGCTGATTCCCAGCGGCCAGCACCTGCCCAGATCAGCGTCCATACCGGACAAACTTTATAGTAGTGGCGAAGAAGGACTTCCGGCTAAGCAATTTATATATATAGATGGAAATGGCCCCAATGTTGGTAAACAGTCACACACACTCACACACACGCTCACACACACACACGCACCCCCATACTTGCAATACATCACAAATGGGTTCATTTAAGAATGTAGGAATCGGAAAGACATTTTTTGATGGAAAAGGGTTAGGGCAAGGGTTAGTTGCAGCGCTGCAACTAGCCCTTACCCTAACCCTTCTCTAGAAAGTTGACCTATTTCGTCTGAAATAGGTCGAATTTTGCTTCAAACTTTTCCAAAAATTCACTGTATTTTCTCCGTCCCGGATAGTGCACTCCTATGTACTTAAAACACTCTTATGCACTACAACTGCACTCCCATGCACTAAAAGAGCACTCCCGCGCACTTAGAAAAAAGTGGGTTCCTGGAAAAAAGTGGGTTCCAAGCAAATGAACCCATTTGTTACTAGAAAAGACAAGGTCTGCTACCCATTTGTGCGCTTTTTTGCGTTCACACACCCTCACACACCCACACCCACACACACGCACACATATTTTTTAAATTGAAGTCTTAAAAGGTATTGTGTGGGGTGTATATATATATATATATATATATATATACACCCCACACAATACCTTTTATATATACACCCCACACAATACCTTTTATATATACACCCCACACAATACCTTTTAAGACTTCAATTATAAAAAAATCTTGCAGACACTGATGCAACATTAAGCGCCATCACACTGGACATATAAAATATTAACTAGAAGGGCAAAGCTCATATATGATTCACATGTTCCTAAGGCTGCTGGGCCATAGAACCTCACGCCTCACGCCACACGCCTCACGCCTCACGCCTCACGTTTCATGCTCTGGGCCATAGGACTTCATGCCACATGCTACACGCTTCACGTTTTATGCGATACATGTGTACAAGCCCTGAGATAAGTCTGCCACCTTTTCGTTCACTGTGCTATGAATTACAGTAAATAAATAAATAAATCGTATAAAAGTTACCTTTGGGTGTATTCACAAGTTTTTTCAACTCCTCCCAAACTTGTGCTCTCTGGTCTTTATCTTTGTAATCCGGAACATGTGGGTCCCAGAGAAGAGGCCTTGCCCGGACCAACTCGATTAAATTTACTCTAAAGTCATCCATTTAGATCTAATTTCTCGTGTCTGACCACTTTGGTAAGCTAGAACGTGACAACACGCATCGAAAAAAGTGGGCATGCTCACTTTTCTCTCCACACGTGTAGCGTGAGGCGTGACGCATGTGGCGTGTGTGACGTTGTATGGCCCACGCCAAGAGATACCATGTCTGTTCATTTTTATCTTCACGCGTGAGGCGTGAGGCGTGAGACGTGAGGCGTGAGGCGTGAGGCGTGAGGCGTGAGGTTCTATGGCCCAGCAGCCTAATGGAACTTGCAATATTTAATATGAAAATGACTGCCCAAAAAGAAACACAAAATGAGACAGTAGCATTAAAATGCAACGTAAGACCGACTTTGATCTTTATTATTATTATTATTATTATTATTATTATTATTATTATTATTATTATTATTATTATTATTATTATTATTATTATCGAGGATTTTTTATAGCGCACATACCTCAAAGTACTTGGCGACTCAAGGCGCTGGCCGATACAGGATCTAACTCAAGTCGCCCGAGGCGCCAACTTGCAGCCTTTGGGCGCATTGTAATAACGCTCCAGACAACTGAGCACAATCCTGGGCAGCCAGGGATGGGGAGAAGGACCTAGGTGCATGCTGGGTGAGTACTTATCACCGGCACTCACCCGTCTAGGACATGAGCGTCAGGATCTTTAAAGTCCGTTTTGATGGAATGTATGCGACACACCCGAAGGAGTAGGAAACGGGAGTAAAGTGTCTTTCCCAAGGACACAACACAATGCCCCGGCCTGGGCTCGAACCCGGGACCTTCAGATCCGCAAGCCAAAGCTCTTACTACCATTATAGGCCACCGTGCCTCCCTTCTATGCTCATGACCTTGAGATGACCTCAGGCTCCAAGTACATTCATGTACTGAAATACAGCAAAAGGTGTATTATGCCCAAAAACAGTGACCTTGGGATAACCTTGATCTTCAGTGACTTTGACCTAGGGATGACCTTGACATTCGCGTGACCTCTCATGCTCATGTATACTCAAATAACCCAATGTTTTTGCATACTATGGGTTAAATAGAGCCATTCCACTGTACAATGACCTTTAAAAAAAAAAGGTTTTTGCAAAGCCTAAAATGTCCTTGGTCTTCAAGATCAACGCAAAAACAGAAAACATATTAAAGATCAATGTATTATCTTTAAATACAACAAGTTTGAACTTTATATTTCTCATAGTTTATGGTCAAGTTTATTTTAAAGTACCTAAACCAACTGACTTTGGACAGCTCCAGTGACCTTGCCCTTGAAGTGAAGTTGACCAAATGTGTCTCATTGATATCTATCATGCCTCAAAGAATCATAAATTGAAAATTAATAACTTAGAAAAAAAAATTTGTAAAAAATTGTTATTTTTTGACTAACATTTATTGACCCTGTGACCTTGACCTTGAAGTGAAGTCATCCATTCACTGATTATTATGAGGTCTCATAAGTTTGGTTGTGATAGTTGAAATAGGTTGTGAGATATTAATCCACTTGCACGTTTTGCACGTCCAACGGCAGGCAGACAGACGGACGGACGGACAAACAAACATTAAAAAAATTTGTATGTCATCTTTGGATGATTTAGGACTCATCAAGCACAGATTTGCAAAAATCTGGATTTTGCTGTTGTAGTTGTTATTGTTGTTGGGGTGAAAACATAGACTCATATGCATGTTTTCCTTGAATAAAAATATTTGTTTAAACCAAAGGCATCTCATGTAGGGAACGCTGAGGCTGTACCCTAATTTATCGATCTCCCGTTTACATAAACAAAATAGAATATAAACATCATTATAAAATACTAGTGGTTTTTGTACCCTGGCAAGCCAGGGTACACAGGTTGCTGTTTAAAATGTAGACAGAGAGACAACTGTTGTCTGCGAGTTTCATTTGGACGATGATACCTCCCCATATCCCCCTTGATACCTCACCATACCCCCCCCCCCTCTGATATCTTCCCGTCCCCCCCATGATGCCTCATCATACCCCCTTGATACCTCCCCGAACCCACTTGATACCTCCCCATAACCCCTTGATACCTTTCGTACCCCCCTTGTAACCTACCTGTACCCTCCTTGATACTTCCCCGTTGATCGTTTCGCAGGTATGGATGAAAGGAATCGACCATCACCATACCCCCTTATATATACCCGTATCCCCGTTATGCCTACCCATGCCCCTTTAAACCTACCCGTAGCCCCCTTTTACCTACACGTACCACCCCATCCCGATCCTTGATAATAATAATAATAATAATAATAATAATAATAATAATAATAATAATAATAATAATAATAATAAATATACAAATAGAAATCATAAAAAACACCAAGGTTTTAAAATAAAATTTCATATAAGATATTATAATTATAATAATAATAATTATTATTATTAGTTTATAAATAATAATAATAATAATAATAATAATAATAATAATAATAATAATAATAATAATAATAATAATAATACAAAAAATAATAATAATACAAATAATAATAATAATAATAATAATAATAATAATAATAATAATACAAATAATAATAATAATAATAATAAAAATAATAATAATAATAACGTACCACCCCATCCCGATCCTTGGTAATAATAATAATAATAATAATAATAATAATAATAATAATAATAATAATAATAATAATATTGAATATAGAATAATACAAATAGAAATCATAAACACTAAAGTTTTAAAAGAAAATTTGATATAAGTTATAATATTATAAATAATAATAATAATAATAATAATAATAATAATAATAATAATAATAATAATAATAATAATAATAAGCCTAAATTAAAAAGAAAAATATCCATATTGTATTGGGGAAAAAAAAACATTAAAAAAAAAATGGCCCGCATCGGATTCGAACTTGGGTCGCCCTTAACGGTAGGCGAAAGTGTTTCCAACTGAGCTATCAATGCTTCGTACGAAAACAATAAATTTTTTGGTCTTTATGGGAAAACATGCTGAAACCTCAATTTGATTTTGAATGGAAGCGCGCGGAATGAGGCTATTGCAGTTTGTGGACATTTTGTTTATTTATTTATCTCAAAAATGGTTACATGTTCGGTAAGGAAATGTCGGCTGTAACGATTTGGTGGGTTTTGAGCACACAGCAGGCCGATCGGCGGCCTCCAGCATCTGCCCAGATCAGCGTCCATAGGAGACAAACTTTATAGTAGTGGCGAAGAAGGACTTCCGGCTAAGCAATTTATATATATAGATTAACAAAACACATATCTAAAAAAATGCCAACATTCCTATATAAAATACTATAGAAAGCTCTAGTGACCATTTGGCAGAAAGCGTCCAATATCCCCAAGCTGACCCGACAGACCCCATCCACAAATGAGGAGTTTTGGGAGTTTTCAATAAAAAAAAAAAAAAAAAAGGTAGATGACTGGTCTAGTGAGAAATAAAGTAGATTGATAGAACATAGTAGAAACGAGAAGATTAAAGCAGAAAGAGTTCAACAGTGGGAATTTAAATTAAAGCACTACATTTTCACAAAGTGGGGATACTATTTATACAGAAACCCCCGGCACTCCCACGGGGGAAGGTATAAGATAAGATAAGATAAGATAACAATTTTATTTAACAAGGGTAAAAGATTAAGCACTGGGTGTGCTTTTTTACATCCTGCCCTTGGGGCTTGTAACAATAGCAATTAGTATAACAAAATAACTTCATAACAATAATAACAGAATGTAACAATATAATTAAAATATGCGCACGTGCGCATCCACTCCTCTCTTCCGTTCCACATACACACACAAACATACACACAACTTATGTAAAACAATCTAATGAAAGTTATGAGAGTAAGAACTCTTGCAAATTAGCTAATTAACTAAGTTCAACGTGCTGTAAAAGATTGTGTCTAAAGGATGTGTATTTAGTGACTGCACTGCGGAGAACTTCTGGAAAGTTATTCCATAAAGTGGAGCCTGAATATGACAGACTGGTTTTAAAAAGATCAATTCTTGGAAATGGGATATTTAGTTTGGTAGAAAATCTGGCAGTTTTCCTAGAAAATAGAGAAGAAAGATAGGAGGGTGTTTTACCAGAAAGGATCTTGTGCATGAACATTCCCTTATTAAATTTTAATCTGTTGGCAAGAGGTAGTATGTTGATCTGTTTGTAATCATTCAGAGAGATTTTATTTTTAAGAATAACCATTTTAATTGCACGTTTGTGAATCCGAAATAAAGGCTTCATGGCATTGCTACTAGCAGAATCCCAAATAGTTGAAGAATAATCAATAAATGGTTGAATATATCCCAAATAGAATAGTTTACGAGACTGCAGATTTAAGTAATGTTTAATCCTTGATAATTGATAAGTCCTTCTGGAAATAGATCTACTGATATTTAAAATATGTTGCAACCAAGACAAATTATTGTCCAATGTTACGCCAAGAAGTTTATGGCACTGAACTTCTTCAACTGTTTTGTTGCAAAGTTTTAAAGGAGGGAGTTTCATAGAAGAACTTTGCCTTTTTTGTCTAGTTGTAAATAGCATGGATTTAGTTTTGTCTGGATTAACCATCATGTGATTGAATTCAGCCCATTCCTGTAGTTCATTTGCCCCTATTTGTAATGAGGAGCCTAAATTATGTAGTTCTGTATCCTTGGAGTGTAATGTGGTGTCATTGTAACGAACGCGTTTTGCACGCAGTTATATAGAAAGACGTTATGACGTCACTGTGTGTTCCGGTAGAAATTATAATTTGGTTTCTGAGCTGTTGTTAGATCAGAGACTATACATCAGCCTAAGCGAGAGGACGTTTTTTGTGGGTGCTCTGGAAAGACCTGTTTCTTTAGGACTTTAGCTGTATAAGAATACAGGTATTTGTTTATTATTATTATTATTATTAGTGGTATTTGTAATGAACTGCTAAGCTGTCCTTGCGAAGAAGGAAGAATATTGCTTTTTGTAAAGTAGTACGTTTAGGGTACAGACGAACCCATGTTTGAAAACAAAGTTCGATAACTCATGTCAATATTTATTTGATCATGTGTATACATGTATGTGTGACTCAGTTTGTAATTATGATACCATTTTTATATTCAGTCATATGTGAAGATATGGGCTGAAATAGGAACGTATTTCAGTTGTGTAATTTGAATATCTATTGATGAATGAATGGGTATAACTATGTTATAAAATGAAGGTGAGCTGTGTTTGTAATATTTGTCTCATAGTCCATTGTGTGTAGCCTATGCAATGTGTGTAAAGTGGCTATACTAGGTATTGTCACAGGAATGCTGATAATAGTGATTGTAGTGATTGTGGTGGCGTGTAGAGACATTCTACAAAGGGAAATGATCCTTGCTCAATGTGAGCTATAAAGACATACAGTCTCTTTAAGGATAGGAGCAAAAATTTACGATTGTGTACATGTTGTATACAGCGGGGCGGTTACGGAGCAAAGAACCCCTGATGTGCGGCGGATGGATCTGGTCCCCATGACATCACTGGCCTGACCGGATGTGGACCCCATCTTTGCCTTGCCTCTCCTTCGGATACCATCACTGGTGCAGAATTGCAACAACGGTGCCGAAGTAAATCTCCGGATCGACGCCACGAAGACATCTGCAGCGTCTTCAGTGTGGGTGGCTGTGACTCCAGCGACGGCTAATAATTCCGCGCCTGGAGTGTTTGATCCGTGAAATAGGTCAGTAAACTGAAACTGTGCATTCTGGAATTTACAAGTCATCGAAGTGAAAATAATTGTGTCGATGCTAATGCAAAAGAGTAAAGTCGAGTGACGTCCTCACAAGGGACAACGACTTCTACTAGTGTTGAACTCTGAACGAAACTGTGTACATTCATATCAGAAACTGCGTGAACTTGCTGAGTAATCTGCGTGCACTCACCCAAGTGCCCGGGTGGAAGTATTACACTAATTATGTGCACTTAACTATCGTATGTGTGAATTTATTTATATGCTGGAAGTAATTGTATGATTTAATGTATCCGTGAATTTAATGTATGTGAAGATGGTTTAGTGTATATGTGAATAATTGAATGAGAATAGAATAACAGAGGGCAAAGAGAAATAGCTGTGTATTCTTTGTCTTTGTCTGTAAGTACGTGTGTGGCAGTGTATGAGTATAGTAAACAGAGATAGAACACACACCTTATACTGAACGTCAGACAGCCACACTCACACACTCATTCATTACACCACAAGTAGTTATACTTATATTTATTTAGATTATAATACACAAAAAACCCTCCGTTACATTTGGTGACCCTAGACTCTCTCTGTGTTAGCATTAAGTCATACATATTTATATTTATTGAGGGCACCACTAGTTATTATATTTATATACAGTTAGACTAGTGGGCTTATCTCCCTTGGACTTCTTGATTATATTGTGTATGACTGTGATGTTTGTTTTGTGTGACAATGCCGTCTCCGGCGTAACGGCTGTGCCTGTGTACAGTTTCTGGGCACTAAGGGCTTAATTCTTTTTCTGTCTGTGGGTTGCTATTTTCTTATTTTCAGCTCTGTTCTTCTGTTAGTGGGATTGTTTGTTTTTTGTTAGTTCTTTGCTGTGTAGGGTTCTATCCTTTCATGCGTGTGTTTGGGTGTATGTTCTCTTTGCCCTTATTTTAAGTAGGTTATACTTCAGCCCCATTTAATTTAATTACTTTTATTTATTCATTGTGGTGTTGATTTGCATTGCGTTTGATGTTATAATATTCTGTATTGATGTATGTAGTTATACTGGGTTATTCTGGTTAAATTGTTTCCCTTGATTTAGTTTACTTTTGTTAAATTGTTTCCCTTGATTTAGTTTAGTTGTTGATACATTGTTTCCTTTGGTTCATGTTGGATTGTTAGTGCTGATAGTTTTGTTTGTGATTTTATTTGGTTTAGTAATTCTGTTTGACTTTGAATTTAATTGGATATAGAGTAGTATAGTAGTTAGTGTGACAGTATTTAATTTTTATTATTTATAAAATTAACCTTCATAAGACTTTGTTATTTGGTGGACTTTATTTTCCTTTGGCCGTCAACTTGGCATTATAGTATTATTTAGTTCTAGTGCTTATAGTGTTGAGAGTTAATTGTTTTTTTTCTCATTTCATAATTCTTTATTTAATAACTTTGTTTAAATAATATTTCCTTTGTGGGCATTGTATATATTTTTCACTAGGGTAGTTTTTTAAAACTGGTTGATATAATTATTCTCTTGGGGAAAGGGAGGTAACAAATTTGATTGTGAGTGTTGAACGTTTGGTATATTTTATTTGACTTAGAAATTTATTTAATTTTTTTTTTTTAATTCCTATTGACATTAATACAAACTTTAAATACTTGTGAATAGATTTATTACTGTGATTATGCATAATAATATTATCATACTTTAAAACTAAAAGACTGTTTGAACAAATACTTGGATCCAAACTTAACTTAGTAATTTAATCTCTCACTGTATATTCATTGTGTTTATTATCAACTTCAGTTGAAGTTCTTCAACATATGTTGTGAATATATTGACTTGGTGTATTCAATTTGATATTTAAGAAATTTTGTCATTGCTTCAGAACTTGTAAAACATATTGGGATAATATAATATATAATTTGCTTTGTATACATTTAAGACTTGACTGTTTTCATGATAACTTGAAATGTGCATTGTGCTATAAGTCTACTTTTGAAGAAACTTCATTGTTTGCGTAAGATTCATAGAACAATTTATAGTTGTTTAATTGATTGCATTTTGCCATTATTATTGGGACACTTTGATATTTTATTGATTTACTGGTTGAACACTTTGATACTTTTATAGTAAATTTTTTTGTTGATTGTTGGTCTACATTGTACTTAGCCATGTCTGATGATTATGATCAGTTGTTCCAATCTTTTATTGCTCAAGCTACAACTTTGGGTATTCCTGATAAAGAACGTGGGAAATATGTACAGGATTGTTTTGATCGTCTTGAGAGACAAAGATTGAGAGATGAAAAAAAAGAAGAAGCAAGAGTGAAGGCTTTAGAAGAAGAAACAAAACAGAAAGCATTGGAAGAGGCTACAAAGCAAAAACAAGCAGAAGTTGAATTAGAAAAAGAGAAAACAAAACAAAAGGAATTTGAGTTCCGTGCTGAACATAGACTTGATGAACAAGATGTTGGTCATGGAAACAGAGGTAGAGATAGTAATTCTTTTGGTGCTAGGCCTGTTTACCCCAAGTTGCCTCTTTTCAAAGAAAGACAAGATGACATAGATTCTTACCTTTTTCGTTTTGAGACTCATGCTACAGCCCTTGGCTGGGATAGAAGCAAATGGGTTACATTTCTTTCAGCTTTGTTAGAAGGTAATGCACTGAACTTATACCACAGTCTTGCTGCAAATGGTGAGGTTGATTATCCAACTTTGAAAGACAATTTGCTTAAGAAGTTCCAGTGTACTGCTGAAGGTTTTCGCAAGAAATTCCGTGAAGTTCGACCAGACTCAAACGAACCTTTCCAAACATTTGGTATTGAACTGAACAGATTGTTTGATAGGTGGATAGCTTTGTCCGGTGTTCCTAGAAACATGCAAGGAATAATGAATCTGGTGTTAGGTGAGCAGTTTCTAGAATGTGTGTCACAAGATCTCGCTACTTTCATTCGCGAGCGTGGACTTGTCACATTGGATGGTATGGTTAAAACTGCTGAAAGTTATCGTCTTGCTCGTCCCGGAAAGAACTTAGCACGCAAATCGGCTGCTACAATTTTCGGTTCAGTAGGATCAGTTGATGTAGCTGAGGAATCGCAAGCTGCTGCTGGCTCTGCAGATTCTCGCGGTGGTTACTCCAACTATCGAGGTCGTGGCTATTGGAGAAATCGTGGTGGTTTTCAGAAGAAAGACCCAACATACACAGATTCGAACCAAAAGGTCGAAGGTCGTTTTGATCAAACTCGGGGATCTTATAGACGTGGACGTGGAGGTGGTTCATTTTACAACAATTTTGATAATTGCCCTCTTTGTGATGGTAAAGGTCATGGTCCTAGACAATGTCCCCTTCGAAATAGTCAAAACCCTTGCCCTGTTTGCAACATTGGTGGTCATACTAGAAAAGCTTGTCCCTTTGTTGTAATGAAAGCCACAGCTTCAGATGATAAGACAAATAAATCAAGCTCAGGTTGTGCAGTTGTCCCTGTAGACTCTGAAGTTGTTTGTTCTGTTTTTGATCAGACACCTGGTCACTTGCATTTAGAAGTTGGTTCTGTAAACTCTACTGCTTGCTCAGTTCTGCGAGACACAGGTGCTACCATTTGTGGTGTTCGAAAACGTTTGGTTTCTGATGAGCAGTATGTACCAGGTACTGTTCGTTGTAAAACTTTTGGTGGAGAGATCAACATTTATCAGCAGGCTAAAGTTGTTGTTTCTTGTCCATATTTTGTTGGAGAGTTGGTTTGTTGTGTTCTTGAGGATCCAGTTGCTGACTTGATTGTAGGAAATATTCCAGGTTTGATTGTTCAGCAGACCCAAGATACCCAAGTTGCTGCTGCTGCTGATGATGTCCCTGTTGCTGCTGTCACTACTCGTGCTCAGGCTAAGAAGCAAGATCTCCCGCACAAACCTCTTGTCACTGTGTGCGATGACTTGAAGGTCACTCGTGTTGAACTTATTCAGTTGCAGAAAGATGATGCTACTTTGCAGGGTTGTTTTAAGTTAGCTGATTCAGGTGAAGAAAAGGTTGTTGGTTCTGCTACTTATACTTTCTATTTTAAAGATGATATTTTGTACAGAAGGTATAAGAAATCCAAGGATATTTTGCATCAGGTTGTTGTTCCTGAAAAACTTCGCACTTCAGTCATGATTGCTGCGCATGATCAACTTTTGGCAGGTCATTGTGGAGTTCGTAGAACTTTGAATAGGATTCTGTCCCAATTCTTTTGGCCTGGTGTTTCTGCTGATGTGAGTGCTTATGTTCACACTTGTGACATTTGCCAGAAAACAATTTCAAAAGGAAAAGTTCCCCCTGTTCCTTTGGCGACTATGCCTCTTATCTCGACTCCATTCGAGAGGGTCGCTATTGATCTAGTTGGGCCTTTGTCTCCTCCATCTGTTGAAGGTCACAGATATATTCTGACTTTGATTGACTTAGCTACTAGGTTTCCCGAAGCTGTTCCTATGAAAGACATTTCTTCTGTTGCAGTTGCTGAAGCTTTGATGAGTATTTTTTCAAGGTTAGGTTTTCCCAAGGAAATTCTTTCAGATCAAGGTTCTCAGTTCAACTCAGATTTGATGAAACAGTTTCATGCTTTGTGTGGTACTCAAGCCATACGTACTTCGCCCTACCATCCTCAAGCAAATGGTACTGTTGAACGGTTTCATGGCACTTTGAAATCTATGCTTCGAAAGGTTGTTCATTCTCAACCTAAAGCTTGGCATCGCTATCTTCCTGCATTGCTCTTCGCGTGTAGAGAATTGCCGTCAGAAAGTACAGGTTTCAGTCCTTTTGAACTGATGTTCGGTCGCAAACCGAGAGGTCCCATTTCTCTCATTGCTGATTTCTGGACCGAAGATCACAACTCTAGTGATACATCAGCGAAGCCATTGTACACTTACCTCTTTGACCTGAAGAATATTATTTCTGAAGTTTGTGAAATTGCTTCCCAAAACTCTGCAGATTCGTCTGTCAAGAACAAAAGGTACTTTGATCGTCGTGCAAAGGCACGAACTTTTTCTGTTCATGATGAGGTACTCGTTCTTCTCCCCACTGACTCTAACAAACTTCTTATGACATGGTCAGGTCCTTATTATGTACAGGAATGTCTTCATCCAGATTATAGAATTCTTGTGAAAGGCAAGTCGAAGATTTTCCATGCAAACATGCTCAAACGATATCTTCGTCGTGTTGATGCTGCTGTTGGTGTTGTTGAGGATACTACACGGTTGTCAACAGGTGTTTTGGTTGACTGGTCTTCCATTTCTACCTTTTTGCTTCCAGATGTCGAGGATGTTGGGCCTCAGTGTGTTGTTCCTCATGCTGACGTTTCAGATTGGCATACTGTCCCATCAGTGGCTATTGGTGTTGTCCAAGATGATGATGATGTTGGTGGTCTTCCCACTATTCCTCTCATGTTGTCGTCTGTCAATGACGAGGACATTTCAAAGATCGATTTCAACAATGATCTCTCTGATTCTGATGGTCAGTCCCTGTATTCAGTGTTTGCAGATTTTCCTACGGTGTTGACATCGAGACCCGGTGCATTCAATGGAAATCTATTCCTTGACGTCAAACTTACGACTGATGTTCCAGTTCGTCGACGGGCTTATGATTTACCTTTCTCTTCCAAGCAGGTAGTCGTAAGAGAAATTCAAGCCATGCTTGATCTGGGTGTGATCGAGAAGTCAAAGTCTGCATATTCATCACCTGTTGTCTTGGTTCAAAAGAAAGATGGCGCTTGTAGATTTTGCATTGACTACAGAGCCCTCAACAAAATTACAGTTTTTGATGCGGAGCCTATTCCAGATGTGGACGAGTTGTTCACAAGGCTTGCGAACAGTACGTTTTTCACACGTATTGATCTTTCTAAGGGCTACTGGCAGATTATTGTCAGCCCGGTGGATCGTCACAAGACGGCGTTCGCAACGCACATTGGTCTCTACCAATGGATTAGAATGCCTTTTGGTTTGGTTTCTGCTCCTGCAGTGTTTGCCCGGATGATGAGGATGCTCGAACTTGATGAGGCCAATTCCATGAACTTCTTTGACGATGTTTTGGTTCATAGTGCTACCTTCCAAGATCATTTGGTGCATGTTAGAGGAGTTTTGAACAAGCTGCTTCACTACAATTTGACGGCGAGACCGGCTAAGATCGCGTCTGGCTACAAAAGTCTGGAGTTTCTTGGACATGTGGTGGGAGAGGGGATGCTGCGTCCAGAAAAGAAAAAGATAGAAAAGATTTTGGCCATCCCTACTCCGACTACCAGAAAGCAGGTCCGTTCCCTGTTAGGGCTGTTGAGTTTTTATAGAAGATATGTCCCTGCTTTCGCAACTATCACGGCTCCCATTACCGATCTCACAAAGGAGACGAAAGCGCGCACAATTGCGTGGACTCCTGCTTGTGAGGAAGCGTTGGTTAAGATCAGACACATTTTTTCTTCTGCGCCTGTTCTTCAGTTACCTAGGCTGGACCAACCTTTCATTTTGCGCACGGATGCTAGTTCTACTGGCCTGGGTGCTGTGCTGCTTCAGGAGTTGGAGGAAACTCTTCACCCCGTGTCATTTGCGAGCAGAAAGTTGCTCGACAGAGAAACCCGATATAGCACGATAGAAAGGGAATGTTTGGCTATTGTTTGGGCTATTTCGAAATTTTCAAAATTTCTCTGGGGGGTTGACTTCGTCCTTCAGACTGATCACAGACCGCTGACGTACTTGCATACAAGTCGCTTTAAGAATTCTCGCATCATGCGTTGGTCTTTGTCCTTACAAGAGTTCAGATTCACTCTTGAACCACTTCCAGGTACACAGAATGTGTTCGCGGATCTGTTGTCACGCGCTGATCGTGATCAATCGGTTCCATAGATCAAGGTTTCGTGGTCGTTGCTGTGTTTTGACACTATCCTCAGAACTTGTAAAAAATAACCTCGGTCGGTTCTTTTTTTCTTTGGGAGGTGGGTAGTGTAACGAACGCGTTTTGCACGCAGTTATATAGAAAGACGTTATGACGTCACTGTGTGTTCCGGTAGAAATTATAATTTGGTTTCTGAGCTGTTGTTAGATCAGAGACTATACATCAGCCTAAGCGAGAGGACGTTTTTTGTGGGTGCTCTGGAAAGACCTGTTTCTTTAGGACTTTAGCTGTATAAGAATACAGGTATTTGTTTATTATTATTATTATTATTAGTGGTATTTGTAATGAACTGCTAAGCTGTCCTTGCGAAGAAGGAAGAATATTGCTTTTTGTAAAGTAGTACGTTTAGGGTACAGACGAACCCATGTTTGAAAACAAAGTTCGATAACTCATGTCAATATTTATTTGATCATGTGTATACATGTATGTGTGACTCAGTTTGTAATTATGATACCATTTTTATATTCAGTCATATGTGAAGATATGGGCTGAAATAGGAACGTATTTCAGTTGTGTAATTTGAATATCTATTGATGAATGAATGGGTATAACTATGTTATAAAATGAAGGTGAGCTGTGTTTGTAATATTTGTCTCATAGTCCATTGTGTGTAGCCTATGCAATGTGTGTAAAGTGGCTATACTAGGTATTGTCACAGGAATGCTGATAATAGTGATTGTAGTGATTGTGGTGGCGTGTAGAGACATTCTACAAAGGGAAATGATCCTTGCTCAATGTGAGCTATAAAGACATACAGTCTCTTTAAGGATAGGAGCAAAAATTTACGATTGTGTACATGTTGTATACAGCGGGGCGGTTACGGAGCAAAGAACCCCTGATGTGCGGCGGATGGATCTGGTCCCCATGACATCACTGGCCTGACCGGATGTGGACCCCATCTTTGCCTTGCCTCTCCTTCGGATACCATCACTGGTGCAGAATTGCAACAACGGTGCCGAAGTAAATCTCCGGATCGACGCCACGAAGACATCTGCAGCGTCTTCAGTGTGGGTGGCTGTGACTCCAGCGACGGCTAATAATTCCGCGCCTGGAGTGTTTGATCCGTGAAATAGGTCAGTAAACTGAAACTGTGCATTCTGGAATTTACAAGTCATCGAAGTGAAAATAATTGTGTCGATGCTAATGCAAAAGAGTAAAGTCGAGTGACGTCCTCACAAGGGACAACGACTTCTACTAGTGTTGAACTCTGAACGAAACTGTGTACATTCATATCAGAAACTGCGTGAACTTGCTGAGTAATCTGCGTGCACTCACCCAAGTGCCCGGGTGGAAGTATTACACTAATTATGTGCACTTAACTATCGTATGTGTGAATTTATTTATATGCTGGAAGTAATTGTATGATTTAATGTATCCGTGAATTTAATGTATGTGAAGATGGTTTAGTGTATATGTGAATAATTGAATGAGAATAGAATAACAGAGGGCAAAGAGAAATAGCTGTGTATTCTTTGTCTTTGTCTGTAAGTACGTGTGTGGCAGTGTATGAGTATAGTAAACAGAGATAGAACACACACCTTATACTGAACGTCAGACAGCCACACTCACACACTCATTCATTACACCACAAGTAGTTATACTTATATTTATTTAGATTATAATACACAAAAAACCCTCCGTTACAGTCATCAGCAAAGAGTTCACAAGAAGTAGATATATGAAGGGGAAGATCATTTATATAGACAGAAAATAATAAAGGCCCTAAAATCGATCCTTGGGGTACTCCAGTAGAAACAGCCTGAAACTGTGATTTTTGATTATTAATGAAAACGCACTGCTCTCTGTCAGAAATGAAAGATTTTAGGAGATCAAGCGGTTTAAAGCTAATGCCATATAATTGTAATTTGCGTAATAGGAGGTCATGGTCAATTACATCAAAAGCTTTTGCGAAGTCAACGAATAATGCTCCGGAAAATGTGTGCTCATTAATATTATTAAGCCATTGCTCTATCATAGATGTAAGAGCTGTATGACAAGAATGCTTAGCCCTGAAGCCAGATTGATTTTGATGGAACAGGTTGTTTTTTGTGAAGTGGTCTAGAATATGGTTGTTAATGTGTTTTTCAAGCGGTTTAGATATGATAGAAAGAATTGAAATGGGTCTATAATTTGATGGGTCAGAACTATCACCAGACTTAAAAATCGGAATAACTTTAGCTTGTTTAAACATGATAGGAAAACATGATTTGTCAATGCATAAATTGTATATATAAGTTAAAGTTTCAGAAATAAGCAGAGCAAACAGTTTTAATATTTTACCATCTAATTCATCAACTCCTCTTGAATTTGTTTGCTTAAGGTTTCTTAATGTTTTATAAACAAATTCATTTGATAAAAAAGGAATATAGGTTTTGTTTTTAATGTTTTTGGACTGACAAAATTCAGTTAATTTATGTAAATTATTTTCTTTTGATTTGTCAACAGTTATAATTCTATCAGCTGTTTTGACAAAATGTAAATTCAGTGTATCAGGGGAAATATTTTTAATTACTGTAGATGAAGGTGATTTGTTTGTTAAATGATTAATTGCTTTCCAAATCATTTTAGAACTGTTTTTGGATGATATTAAATTTTTAATATATGATTTCTTTTTTTTTCTTTTAAGTGAAGTTACTGCATTTCTCTGTTTTTTATATTCATTTTCATTACCATGTCTTTTTAAATAGTCTCTATGATTAATAGCTTGTTGTAATTCACTGTCAAGCCAGTTGGGTTTAGAATAGTATTTAACTCGTTTTGTAAAAATAGGAGCATGTTTGTTATATATACTTATAAATGTGTTATGCCAGTAGGTTAAAGCATCATCTGGGTTAGTAAAATTATATACATTTGAGAGATTGCTATTATGAAGGTCTAAGAGAAAATCATCTTCTTTAAATTTAGAGAATGATCTATATATTATAATTTTATGACCTGGTTTGGGAATTTTAGCTCCCTTTTTTTTCCAAGTAAAGCAAACAGGGTAATGGTCACTGCAACCATATACTGGTACACACACTTCTGTGACATGAGCTTTATTACTTGCGTAAATATGATCTATGAGTGTACTAGTATCAGCAGTTACTCTTGTTGGCTTTGTTACTAATTGTTCAATATTACAAAGTTGAATAATATTTGACCAGTGTTTGTTTGATTTATACAGATCAATATTAAAATCACCCAATATAAAAAAACTCCTTGGATTCTAATAACACGGCATCAATCATAGAATTGAAGTGATTAAACCAGTCAACATGTTCAGTTGGATGTCTGTATAAAAAGCCAATAATAATGGGGGCTGCATGTTTTATGTCAATTTGAATCCAAATAGACTCTACATGATGCTGTTCAAGAAGATAAAGACGCTTGTATTTTAATGTTTCACTTATATAAACTAATAACCCTGTTTCGTTAACTTTTTCTCTGTGATGTTGTAATAATGAATAACCAGGCACTGCTATTTCGGAATCATATGACTTGGGACATAACCATGATTCAGAGAAACCAAAAACATGAAATGGTGTGTTGTGATTATTGAGAATGGATGATATTTCGTGTGTTTTGTTGATTGCATGACAGATATTTAGATGACCAATGCGGAGTCCATCTTTAGATGGCCAGGTGGTACAAGACATTGTATACTCGTATACAACAACACAAATAATATTTTACGGAGATAAAAAAGAGGTGGTGCTTTGCAAATGTTTACAGCGATAAAAAGTGCTGGTGCTTTGAAGTAAATGTAACTACACCCACTTATGCACTGTAAAATAATGTGACCTGTAAAAGGTGTCCTATCACGACAATAAAATAATAGACTCACAAATAAAGTAGTATCTGAGATAGAGCGGGGTCTATTTTATCAACCTAAAACTAAAAGCCTGAGGTAGACAGGGTCTATTTTATCAACTTAAAACTAAAAGCCTGAGGTAGGCAGGGTCTATATTATCAACCTAAAACTAAAAGCCTGAGGTAGGCAGGGTCTATTTTATCAACCTAAAACTAAAAGTCTGAGGTAGGCAGGGTCTATATTATCAACCTAAAACTAAAAGCCTGAGGTAGGCAGGGTGTATATATTATCAACCTAAAACTAAAAGTCTGAGGTAGGCAGGGTCTATATTATCAACCTAAAACTAAAAGCCTGAGGTAGGCAGGGTCTATTGACACTTTTCTGCTATCCTATGCACCAACGGGAATCCCCTCATGTAAGAGGGGTAACTCTTTCCGTTACTATGAAACTTACTTCCGGCTTCTTTCTTTGCGTATTGTTCATCCGAGTGTTTTGAGTGAGTTATTTCCAAATATTCAAGAATATGTCGAATCACATGAGAAAGCGTTGGTGGGAGCATAAAGAGAAAGTGTTGCAGAGAATGCCTGATGGATTTGAAGTCCCAGTTGTGACAGAGACAAGTTTACAGTGGGAAGATAACATGTGTCACTGGCCACCGGTAGCGTACCCTCACATAGTCAACTACTTCGTGTTTTGTGAAGGTTTCGACGGCGAAGCTATGGAAAATTACAAGAGTCTTCAGTCTTACAACTACTTCAAATCCAGAAAGGTAAGTATTATTTTTTTGAACGTACCCAATGATCAAATGCCCAGCCCCTGCATGTGATGAATCTCACAAATTCAGAATAAACAATAAACAGAGTTTAGCAGAGGAGTCTGTGACATAAAAATGAAAATAAACTTAAAGATTTTCTTTCGGTTTGCTTGAGCTGTGCATTGTAATGATTTTAGCAGAATCAAAGTGACAACAGTATAATTTTTGAACTCGCTCTTACTGTTGTTATGTTTGTGACAGGGAATAGAGGGAATATATAACTGACTAGAAGTAGAAATGTATAATTTAATTTTATGTGTAACAGCTCTGCATAAAGTGTGTAGTGTAGTTTGTAATAAATATGGTGGATGTTGTCTGTGTTTTGCATATACTCAAATAGACCTGTGTATAATACATGTTATGTTAAAACAGAAACAGTATTGACTGAACATTTTGTATCATGCTGTTGGGGAAAACAAGATTTATTTTATGTTCAGCTCTGGCAAACATTTGTGTTTTTCAGGTGGGTGCTTTGCTGTCCACTTCACCGTGTGATGGATACATCTATATCAAAGGAGAAGTCATCCCAAGTTATGCCGTCAACAGTGAGAAACATAAAGCTTGGATCCTGTGCCGATCAGACGGAGTTATTGAGACTGCAGGCTGTTCTTGTAAGGCAGGGCATGGTAAATCCTGCAGCCATGCTGGTGCTATCATATGGAAGGTATGTTTAGTAGCATTTCTAAGTCTACGTTTTGACAATCATCATTTATTGTATAAAGCCACACTCATACCAAATCAACCAGCTAAATTTGCATTGATTAATACCAATTCCATCTCTAAATTTTATGGTTTCTGCTTTCATGGATGATTATGAAAGTGTTTCGTAATGAACAATCAAACTCCCACTAGCAAATTTGCTGTGTATAATTATAAAAAGTATTTATTATTCTTTGTTATACTTATAACTAATATAGTGTTGCCCAAACAAGTATAAATTTTGTTATTCTTTTTTTTATACTTATAGTTTTGCCAAAACAAGTATTTGTTTAAATTTATTATTGTTATTATTTATTTATTTATTTGGGTAGGGGCTGGGGGGTGGGGTGGAGAAAGACCCATCAGCAACCTAAATTTAACTGCATTCTGAGTAAGAAAAATTGAAAAGCATGTAAACAAGAAATGTAAACTTGTTGAGCTTCATCTATTTTTCCTCATACAGCAACTAACAATGCTAACAAACGTTAGTTTTTAAAATTAAGACAAAACAGTTGTGACCAATGTCTTTGTTCTGTTTCAGTTGGAGTTTGCAGCATCGACTGGATGTTCAGGGGAAGCGTGTACAGACAGACAACAAAGGTGGAACCAAGGGACAGTATCCAACATTGGTCCAAAAAGAATGGAAGAAGTTGTCTTCAAACGACACAAACCAGATGCTGCCATGGATCAGGAACATGCTGCTGCGGTCTCCACTGAACCTCTTCCTAAGATTCGAAAGTACTTGACGCAGCAAGACTTTAAACAAGCCATGGATGACTCTGATGTGCGGAACCTAGCATATTTGCCAGACTGCATGCTTGCTAAGGCACTGAACGCGCAGATCAACAACATGGTTACAGAATGTATTGAGCATGGGGAACATACCATAAACAACAGCTGTAGAAAATGCTCACAATTCTACAATAAATATATCAACATTGACAGAACAGCCTTAAAACAGGCCACGGTGAAACAAAGCGACTCCAAAGTTTGGCATGACGCCAGAAAAATACGGCTTACAGCAAGTAGTGCCAAGGAGGTGCCAGTTCGGGCAACTACAGACCCAGCTGTTTTCCTTCGCCGACACATGTACCCAACATTCAAAGGAAATCAGGCTACAAAGCATGGTAAAGAAAGTGAGCCACAGGCGTTGAGAGAGTTGGAAGATTTGGGATTTCCTTGTTCGGCAAGTGGCACTGTCCTCAGTGCAGTAGAGCCATGGCTGTCAGCAAGCCCTGATGGCAACTCCAAGGATGGAGAGACAGAGATAATCGTGGAAATAAAGTGTCCTTTAAACCTTAAAGATAAAATTGCGTCAGGGAAGGCTTTCTGTGATATTGAAATTGAAGATGAGAAACCAGTAATGAAGAAGAATGGCCCAAGGGGTTATTACTTGCAAATGCAAGTAACCATGTTCTGCACTGGCACCACGTTGTGCAAGTTTTTTATATGGGCAAAGGATAGTCATATTCTTATTGATGTTCCGTTTGACCAGGATTACCTGGAACCAGTGTTGAGAAGGTTGAAGCTGTTTTATTTTACAACTATGCTTCCACGAATCGTGGATGATTTTGTGGCAGGACGTCTTTCCTTGTGTCAGCAGTACAAGACTGTTGCTACCTCAAAGTCTTCTGCATGAAGCAATACCAGACATGGGGATATGGTCAGTACTGTGATTCGGTGTTAAGAAAGTGTGACATCAACTTTTATAGTTTTTTTCAGATATTTTGTTCGAGTGTGGATAAACTATGGCAGAACATGATGAAACATTTAGAGATCTTTGTCCAATGGTGTCGTACCATAGGTTTTCTTGCATTGCAAAACAAAAACAAAAAATATCGTTTTTGAGACTGATTTAATTTTTTTAAAAGTTTTTTTGGCCAATTTTTTTTGGGGGGTCGGGCCCAAAAGCTAAGGTGGTCGGGTGATCGGAAACAGACATTTTTTTGGGGGGGCCTAATGTCAGCAAATGAATTTCATTTCAAGTGTATTTATTATTACGCTGGGGGAAAAAAAACAACAGAATCTTGACTCCTGATGTTACGTTCAAATACGCTTAAATAAATAAGTTTCAAAATATGAGCTGCGAAGTTACTTTTCTGAAACAAAATGTGGAAGTTTGACATTTCTCTGATAAGTTTAGGTACATTGCCTGCGTTCAGTTGCATTTCGTTAAGTATAAAACAACAATGATAGTAGACAACCCGTCCCCATGTCATGCTTCAGTCATTTTTGCGACTTCGTTTCCTATGGAAATTATTTTTTTCGTTTTTGATTTTTTTTAATTGCCTTCCAAGTCAGATCCCACGTTATCAAAAAGCTTGTTCATTAACATTTGTCTTTCATGAAACATGACTTTCGGTGGCATGTTTTTGGCACAACACGGTGAGAAAACAAAACACAAGTTATGTTGGTAGGGTACGGAAAATCCCTCTCGACATCTAATTGAATATTTACAGGTAGCCTTCCCTGCTGCAAGTTTTCTTGTTCACAAAAACCTTCTTCGCTTGTGCTTGTGGGGGACATTATAATATAAGAGTCTGATTGATATGACTGAATATTGTGCGAATTGCAACTAGAATAAGTATTTTTAGCTTTAGTTACCCTTGCTCAGTTTTTCAATTGTCTGTGTCCTTTTCATTTCAAGTGAAAGCCATTCATGTTTGTGCATAAATTGTGCGCGAAGTTGTTATTTGCATATTTGCCAGATTGCACTGTGTTAAGTAACTCTCTCAATATAAACACTACCAGATTTGAGCTATGAAGGTTGTAATGTAATGGTTTATTTAATCATTTTTTATGTGAGTTGTGATTGGCCTTCTTAGCCAAGAATAGGCCTCAAGCTGAGGCAGTCTATCGTTCAAAAAAACAATGTGCAGTGAGGACCATGGGAACTTTCTTTTTGGGGAAAGTACTATCAGTCTACACCTGGAAAAAAAAGTTCGAAAACAGATCGCGTCTTGTTTGAAAACTACAATGTTAAACACATATCAAAACCCCTTCTTTATCATGATGTAATTATCTCCCTTGATATATTGGTAAATGAAAGAAAAAAAAAGAGTAAAATAACAGAAACATGCACAAAATCCTCCGTTTAGTTAAATATCTCAGAAAGCATCCTCCCCACCCCCCCCCCCTTCCCACCCCTCCTTTGTTGGTATCTACTTTCTTTCCAAGTAGTTATGTTGCCCCCCCCCCCACCCCACAACTCCCTCTCCCACTATTAGCGGTTACAAGTTTAGTATTTCATTCTTTTCTACACATATTGCTTTGTGCACATTATGAATACGAATACGACAACTTTATTGTGTCTGAGAAATTAAAAATGTGGTGTACATAATAACAATAATATAAACAATCACAAGGAACAATACCATTAGCACACACACACCCACAATGTATGTGCACTATATAAATCCTTGTATTATTATTATTATTATTATTATTATTATAAATTACATTGAATAAAAGGGGCAAGGGAAGTAATTTGTGGATATTTTCCCTGAAATGCATTTCTTGTGTCTGTTTACGTGATGTTTTGATGCTTTGAGATATTTAACTAAACGGAGGATTTTGTACATGTTTCTGTTATTTTTCTATTATTTTTTTCTTAGATTTGCCAATGTATCAAGGGAGATAATGACATCATAATAAAGAAGGGGTTTTAAGATGTGTTTAACCAGTTGTAGTTTTCAAACAAGATGCAATCTGTTTTGGAACTTTTTTTTTTCAGGTGTTACCATGGTCCTCACTGCACATTGATCTTTTTAACGATAGACTGCCTCAGCTTGAAGCCTAGAAGTACTTGTGAATTATGAACGTAGTACTGCTGTGAAGCATGAAAGCATGAATTTTTTTATTAATGCTCTGAAAGTAAAATTAGTATGGTTATACTATATAATCAAGATAAATAATAAAGTTGTAATGTATGCATAACAAAAGTAACAGAAAATGTTCAGAAAGGTACATAAACCTTAACTTTTGTTTATTGCTTACATATCAGTTGCTGCCCCCCTCCCTCCTTTCGCAGAGCATCATTAAAATAAAAATAAAAACATGACAGAAGTTGTTTCTTTGACATTTTATTTGTCTTTGTAATTCTTCCTACATGTTTTGCACTTCTCCAGTGCATTCTTGCTGTCAAGAGTCTCTATAACCATGCATTAAATAAAAACAGACATGTTTACAATATCATGAATATGTTGTTTAACATAGTTTACAATGAATGCTGTTTTACATCCTTTGTATTTGTTCATGTCGTTTCACATTTCTTCATGCATGTTTCTCTTGAAACACACTACATGACTAATTCACCCCCACAGGACTTGTAGTTGTACTATACTTCTCTTTAGATTCTCTTTTGCTCCTCCACCTTCCCCCTTGTGCTTATTCTCTTTCTCTGTCTTTCTAACAGTCTTTGCTAAGGCCACTTTATAATAAATTCACAAGTGTACAACAGATTCTCAAGATATTGCCTCTCGCTGTCTAAACTGGTCTGTCCAAACCATCTTCATCAGCAACACTTTCTTCAATGTCTTTAATAAGGTCACCTCGCAAATTCACAAGTGCACAGCAGATTCTCAAGATGCAGTCAACTTTTCCTGCCATGGAAACTGGCACAATGTCTCTGAGGATTTTGAACACTTTCAGTCGTCTTATCGCCCTTTCCACATGGATGCGTACGCTTGCAAGTCGTCTTGTTGTGGTCACATCTTCCTCAGATAATTGAGACCCATGCGAAAATGCTGGGATGTTAAGTTTTGCATGAGACTGAAACACCCAGTCTTCAATTGTGAATCCACGATCAGCCATAACTTCATCTCCTGGTTCAAGATAATCCAAAAACCCAGAGTCTTGCACAATAAATTTGTCACTGGCTCTTCCCCCATAGGCACGTGAAATAAACATAATCAGCCCGCTGGGTGCAATGCCCACCATGTACTTCACAGTATTATGTGATTTGTAAGTACTGTATGTTTCACCACGAGAGTCTAGGTTCTGTGCTTTTTGCATAACAGTTTCAGCACAGTCTATAATAACCGTTGTTTTGGGGTATTTGTTTCTGAAACATTCTGGGAGTGTTGCACGGATGGTTTCTCGTGGTAGCCATACTATCAACGAAGTAAGCTGTTGAGCCAGTTTCAAAATCCAATAGGAAATAATCTTGCTGACCTGACCAACAGATATGCCAAAGCGTCGTGACAAATCTTCAAGGAGAAGATTTAGCCGTATCTTCATTAGAGTCATTAACAGCTGATCAGCAAGGGGACACTGGAATTTGTTTTCCACTTTTTTCATTGCCTCAACTAGCTCCCTGAATGTAGTTTGTGAAACACCTGAAATAAGTGAAAAAGAACATTTATCATTAAAAATACAATCATGACTGGAATAAATCGTAGACGTCTATCCTAAGGATCTAGACACAAAATCCAATAATTTAATCCATTTTGGCCCCTTTTACTAGGGTATGGAGCTTACAATAATTCTTTTATTTTTAACAACAAACAGCACAGTCTGAGTATGACCATTGTGAGAGCAATGATAATAAAAGACGTGAAACAATAAACAACACATACAATTAATAACTTACAAAATTATACACACTTCAGCATATTTATAAAATTACCCAAATCAAGAGTTTTTGTGGGTTTTTCTTTATCCTCACTGAAAAAATTCCATAAATGAAACACTGATTTGCAAGATTGGTATTTTCTTGGAATAAACTTACAATGCAAAACTATTTACCTTATTTTAATTTAGTCCTTTCTTTCTTACCTCATTACTTAGCCATGGTTTTATCATACATTTAATGTATGCAGGGAAGTAATACACAGCTTGATCAGCTAACAACTGCATTAATGGAATAATAATAATCAATTATATGAAGAAGAAGATGGTCAGTATTTCTGCTGCTAAATATTCTTTATATGATATCCAACTGCATTACCTGTATATAGACTGGCATCACTGTCTGTTTGTATCATGAATGATGCACGTCCCAAGTCTCCTACAATGTTGCAATGAATCCCTTGTTCAGTTAATGAAGGCTGTGGAGGTGTTTGAGTTCCCACTCCAGGCACTGCCCATATGTTTAGCTTTCTGCAATAGTCATGCTCATGTACGCTGTTGGGATCAGACCACTGGGTTGCAGCATCTCTTGAAGGTCCTAAGCTGCTGCAAGATTGGCTGTCAGCAGTTGAACAGTGTTGCTCAGCATCACCCCCTACAAAAATTAAAGCAAGAAAAACATGAACATTGATACAGTAGATTATTGAGCATGCACAAGCAACAACAAATATGAAAATGGGACCTGGGGGAAAATGAAATTTATCATTATATTTTATTTATAATTTCTTTATTTAACCATTGCAGGGCTCGACAGCAACTTTTTTTCTTACCTGTCCTATCAGACAGGTTGTCAAATATTTCACCTGTCCCACAATATTTCCAGCCTGTCTGAACTTTCATTACAATTTTGATGAAGAAACACAAAAAGTCAGATATTCAAGCGAAGTGTCTTTTTTATTGCAGCACATTGCAAACTCAATCACTTTTGCTAAGCCAAGGGCATTGGCATTGACTGATCTGGCAGCTAAAAAAATACCCGTCCCGTCGGACAGGTTGGGTTGCCACCCAACCTGTCCGGCAGTTGGTTCTACCTCTCCCGGACAGTCAGACAGTCAGCCATGTCGAGCCCTGCATTCTTATATACCTCATTTATCAGCCTTATTGCTTTCACGGTGGGTGTGTTGGTGTAACTGGCATGACTTGTCTAGGATATCCGCATCAGGATATTTTAAAGTCCGAGTTTAGATGAAAAATGCATGTGTACTCAAACTAAACCTCGGTTTATACTCCCATCTGAAAGAATGGGGCTCGCTGTCTATGACTGCAGCCTCAGGATCAAGTTACAAACTGGTTTGTAGCTTGGCGGTCACCCATCCAAGAACTCTGGTCCTGATTTGGCTCGGAAGAGTCCGCTGGACCTAAAGCAATAACCTTGTATTGTATTGTATCCAAGAACTAACCGAGATTGTAAAAGCAGAAATGCTTTTCCACTAGCCCCTTCAAATGTTAGTTGCACACATTGCAACAAGTGATACATAGAATAGATCTGGTAACTCACAAACACTAGGCCTATTCACCATGCTGGGATCGTAGTAATATGCTTCAAAAACATTATTTTACTGAACATTATGTTTACCTTCATGTCCTGTTTCACTTTCTGTCGATGATCGTCCTTTAATCGTTGTATCGCTAGCTCTTTCATCTGACGACTGGCGTTTTCGTGGTGGCTTTCTGCCGATCTTCACTTTGCTGTGGTAACCAAGAAAAAGCTGGGGAGATGGATTTTGAATGGTGGGCTCTCGGTCAATAAAATGAAAGGAACAGACAAAAATTGTCTTCGGTGGACGTTTTAAATGTAGTTTTGACAGCCACTCTCTTATCTGGTCACTATTTGAAGGTGTGTGCAGTTTGTAGGGCTCCTGACACACGCAGTCTCCATGAACCATTGGGTAGTGATCAACGCACCTCCGAAGTCGCCACAAATACAGGCCTCTACCATTGTTTTTGCATCCTTTCACTGAGCATGTACACCCTCCACCGTTTTTATATTTATCCCACTCGTTTTCTGGCTCTAACAATCGTCGTTTTCGGTAATTTGCCATATTTAAAAGTCACGCATCAAGCTTTGAGAAAAGCAAAACAAACCCGACCGGAACTTGGTTTCATAGTAGCCTCGTTTTGATTATAATGGCGATACCCACGAGTTTTTATCAACCTAAAACTAAAAGTCTGAGGTAGGCAGGGTCTATTTTATCAACCTAAAACTAAAAGTCTGAGGTAGACAGGGTCTATTTTATCAACCTAAAACTAAAAGTCTGAAGTAGACAGGGTCTATTTTATCAACCTAAAACTAAAAGTCTGAGGTAGGCAGGGTCTATTTTATCAACCTAAAACTAAAAGCCTTTCGTTTATACAGGCTCTGTCTCTCACCGGCTTTTGTAGTTAGCTCCAAAACACAGGCGCTTGTATCTGGACACGCGAGCAGATACAAGCGCCTGTGCTCCAAAACGTTTGCTAGCCTATTAATAGGCACAAAACATACGGAATTTATTATTTTTTTAAAGACATATAAAACAAAATCTATACTTTATAAAGATTTTTTTTAAATGTAAGCTTCTTCTTCTTTTTTTTTTTCAGTGCTGCAACAACTTACTGAGAATGTTAAAAAGATCTGTCCAGAGGGTGTGGTCTCTTTAAATATAGACATAATGACAGAAGACTTTCGATCTTCAATGTTGCTCGACAATCAGGTGCTTTGTTACCTTTTGTGTGATTTGTATAAGCTTCTGCTTTGGACTAAATTTGAAATTGAAAGATAATATCCCGCTAATGAAGAAAGAAGTGTTGTAATTCTCTCTCTCTCTCTCTTTCTCTCTCTCTCTTTCTTCCTTTCTTTCTTGTGTGTGTGTGTGTGTGTGTGGGTGGATGGGGGAGGAGGGGAGTGTGAAGAGCATTTTTTTTCCCATGCAACGTACTGTGCCTAGATTTTATTTATTCGTTCTTATATAGCGCTTTTCCAGCTCAAGAGCTGCTCAAGGCGCTGGCCGATACAGGATCTAACTCAAGCCGCCCGAGACGCCCACCCGCAGCCTTTGGGCGCATGGTCTGACGCCCGGACAACTGAGCACAATCCTGGGCAGCCAGGGATGGGGGAGAATGACCTAGGTGCATGCTGGGTGTGTTCTTGTCACCGGCACTCACCCGTCTAGGACATGAGCGTCAGGATCTTTAAAGTCCGTTATGATGGAATGTATGCGACACAGACTAGACCTCGGTTTATACTCTCATCCGAAGGAGTAGGAAAACATTTATAACGTACAAATTTGCCGGGCAGCAATTTTACCTGCACAAAACCAGGCAGGGTGCAAAAATGTTTTAACCCACTGTACTGATGAACTCTACGCTGGCAAAGGTCAACATTACGCTCTAGGTCATCTGAGTGACTCCCACACTTGTTTAGTGTTACAGATTATACAGTGTTATGTCATTATTGCACATTATAAGTGACACGCCGAATTTTCACTGCGAGCATAAATATTTCTTGACTTGACTTTGCAGACTTGCCTACCGATAGTAGTTATGCAATTTTCTCGACAAGCCCTTTGATGAGCGGACATTCTAAGACAAAGAGCGTTCTCGAGATAATTAATAGCCTAGTCTTGGTGGCAGGCACGCGCGAGCGCTACGAAACTACAGTTGACACAAGAATCGACCTTTGCAAAGCCCGAAGTTTCGAATCCACGTTGCGTGCTCTTACTTCAGCACACCCTTCCCGCATCAGCAGCTCCATCATTGCCGGCCGCCTACAACATCAACTACCTTTCTCACCATAGTTAGTATCCCCACCCCCAGACCATGGGTTCACCACGTGCTCAGTGCTCGCCGCCCAATCACACCACTCGACGGAGTCTGTGGGTATCGGCGCAGACTGCGCGTACAACTGTGAGCGCGTGTTTTGTGTGTACGCCGGCTGTGTATGTCGGCTCTGTCTGAACAATTCAAAACGACTTGCCTCTTTATTTTCGACTTGCCGTCTGATTCATAACTGAAACGGAAAGCGTGCATTTCTTCGCTGATTCCAGTCGGCATTTTTTTTTTCTTTCATTTTACCGGCAGAACAGACAAAGCTAGGCTAGAACCAGCGAAGGAGATTTTCGGAATCAGCTGACTGTTTCCTTGTGTTTGATGTCTGCAAACTTCCTTATGTGAATATTCACGCTACTTGGATGGTTTAAAATCCGTCAGTAGCAACATTTCATTTGTGTCGATTGGTGGCGAAAAAGAAAAAATGGCATCTGCCTCTTTTGTGTTGCTGTGCCGGTTGGGGAAGGAGACAGCTGCAGTGACCGTATCCACTGTGAGTAATACGATATAGATCTAATCGATCAATTCAAAGTAAATATGCACGCTTTGGCCTTAGGTGACAATCAGTTTTCTCTTAAGGGAGATGGTACTTAACAGCAAAGCGGATCCTCTTTGTTGTCTTGGGAGGAGTGGAGTAGGGAGGGTCTCAGCCTTGGTTTGGGCAGATTTTCATTATGATTAGGCCTATTCTTAACCTTAGAAAGTTACGAATACGAATATGATCACTTTATTATCTCAATCACAGAGAAATTCACACGTGGTGCCACATATAACTGTTACAAGACGACAAAGTCAAAGGGCAGTATAAAGTTAAAGGGTAAGCGTCAAGTTTAGTCCCCCGAAAGTTATACATATAAATTAACTTTATGCTGCGCAGAATAATTCATTCTATCGCCTTAAAATTTGATTTCGGTTTGCAGTTGTGAATGCATGATTCGTAAATGTGCTAACCTTATCCAAGGACCGTAGTTTCAATTTTACAAACAGACTTTGAGGATAAAATCTGGGGTTGAAGTCTGTACTCGACGTGTAATACTTAAATTTAGCTCAGTGGACACGAAAACTTAACCAGGTTATATGTGTATAGGTTCAGTCTTTGGGATAATGCACTTTTACTGTCAGAAAAGAAATCTTCGCTATGTCTGTGTTGATCCTGTTACAGTAGGTCAGTTCAGGTAGGTCTGGATCTAAGTATTAACTATTATGTTAGAATTAGTATTTATTTATATGAGAGGGGTTGGATGTGAGGACACCTTATTAACTTTTAGATGTAGATCTTTGTCGTTATATTTTAGATTTAGAATCTATTTAAGATTTGTAGAATCAGTTTACTTAACATTTTTTGGGGAAGAGGAGTGGAAGTAGGTGACTCGTCTAAATGTTTCTGGGATATTGTAGCTCTATAGTGCATCAACTTGAGCCTCTGATATTTCCGTTCACAAAAGCCCGTTCACAAGAGCTATTAATCTTTCATACTTACTGTGTAAGTCGTGTTTGTCCATTTTGCATCATATTGACTAAAACCATACGTTAAAATATTCCGTTGTGTGGGTGTGGGTGGGTGCGTGTGTGTGGGTGTGTGTGTGTAGGTGTGTGTGTGTGTGTGTTTTAACCTTAACATTTTCACCACCGTCGTTCAATCATTCACGATATTTGAGTTTGATCAAAAGAATTAAATAATATTGGACCGAAATTGCGCAATTTTCTGTAGCCTAATGTATACTTAAAATAGACTTTACAGTGCGTCGTTTAGAACATGGCTAGCTAAGTTAGTACAGGTTATTCCAATGATTAGAAAGACGTGGCATTATGTGAAGTACAGCATGAATAGATCTATCTTTAGGCGTAAAGTTTTACACCAAAGACATATATGATAAATAGCCTGCATACCTGCCTGAATCAAAAGTCTTTAATTCCACAAATATATCCACAGCATTTAGCATTAACGAGTATTTTTTTACTGAAATTCGGAGTTCCTCATTTCTTCGTTGCCTTGGAATTGTGATATGGTTCATATCGATTTTTCCGGACTGTTATTCAATTCGGACAGGAACTGAAGTCTCGCTCAACGAAAGATCAGGCAGCCCACCGTATCACGTTACCATTAGCGTTGTTTCAGCAGATCTTTTATACGGATCGGGGGTGAGTCCTCTTTCAACCAGGTTGTTATCCTGATTCGACTCTTTGCAGTCCGCTGGATCCTATAAACAATGACTAAGTGCATAAGGACCAGTCGTTGCAGGGAGTAGGTTTCTCATTATAGCGCTTGGTGTGTTGTGTAAAGACTGTTAGCGGGAGGTTGTATGTCACTGGCGTCATCTGTGAGTGATAGTCTCTCACCAAGGTACGTGTTCAATGTTATCTCGATCATGTTTGCATTGACCGGTCTGAGATTCTGATTCAGACATTTATTCGTCTAATATTTATTTCATAGACTGTGCAGTTTGAAGCTGGCGATCGATGCCGCCCTTACTAAAACACATACCGTCGAAAAACATAAATCAATTAACACCTTTTGACTTGAGCATTGCTGGCGCGAACTTACTTTTCTACAGTGCATCTTATCAGCACTATACAATGTCCCCAATCAATAGCATTTCAGCGCAGCGAAGGCTGCGAACTCAAACTATCCTTTGTACTGTTTTGTATAGTCCTTAAAACAGTTAGATGTGCCTTTAAGATGTTCCCGTAACCTTTGGGTCGTGTTGAAAAGAGGCGTTTGAGATTTCTATTTTCTAAGGGCAGCCTAATGGGGGCGATGCTCATCTCTCCTTCGCTGCATTACCTTCCCCGTTTCTAAACGGAACCAGGTACTCATTCACAGCTGAGTGGACTGGTGTGTATTGTGTGCTTATTTCATTACGTTTTGTTGTTCGATGGTTGCCTTCCAAGCATGGCCACTTATCCAAGTACAAACCGGTCCCGACGTTGCTTCACCAAACATTATCTAGTGTGTGTTTAAAGGCCTGTACATACATGTAGCACCCGGCGAGACTTGTGTTACGCTTATGAATTTCTTATGTATTTTCTAGTGTACTGGCTAATGTAAAATTTCACAAGTTCAGTTCATTTATGTAGATTACCGTCCCCGGACACAGTAGCGTATAGGGGACTGTATTTTACAATTGATTGATTGATTGGGTAGATTAACGTCCCCGGACACATGGAGCGTATAGACTATAGAGGACAGGTATTTCACAAGGTTCAGTTCCTATCATACCTTTCAGTTCAGTAGTTAGATTAACGTCCCCGGACACGGTGCGTATAGCCTATAGGGGACAATCTTCTTCTTCTTTATTAAATTAACGTCCCCGGACACATGGAGCGTATAGGGGACTTAGGGGACAATGTTGTTTGTAGATTATAGTCACACGACACTTTCGCATATAGGTGACTACTGGACCGATTTATACCGACACCAGCGGGCCAGTTGTTGGTAAAGGGGAAAATAATATGATCACACGTTGACCAATCCGGGATTCGAACCAGCGACCTTTCGGTTACTAGCAAGACGCTCTTACCAACTGAGCTACCCGGCCCCACTAACTTAGGGGACAAGTTTAGTTTAGTTAGCTATATTTAACGTCCCCGGACACCGAAGCTTATAGGAGACGTGATGTCTGATGCCACGATGATATAAGAAGTCGTAGATGTTGTTATAAAGCCGAAGTTGTAGTCATTCGTTGCATAGTTGACGTCATAACACAATGGTGTGCGCAAGGAGGAAGGTTCGCCGATGTCGCAGCGCGGGGGAGCGAAGAGGTGTGGCCATGGAGCCATGCGAAGAGTGAAGTGAAGGCAGGCACTGGGAGATGCTGGCGTTGCAAGCAACTGTAGTCCGGAGGACGCCACCCTCCACAGAAGTCCCAGTGTCGCCCAGCCATAGTAAAAGAGTGAAGAGCAGCCAGGGAAAGTGCGACGGTTGCAAAACGACGAGGCGCCTTTCGCAGCGATGCTTCCGCCACCCCAGTAGAAAATGAAGTTTGAAGGTTTAAGTGGAGTATCGTGTCGGGATCTCCAGCCAGGTGCAAGCCGCTCCGTCTTCAGACATCCTTGAAACTTCTCGACCACAGTGCCCCTTTGGCAAGAAAAAGTGGAAGTCGTCCAACGAAGTAGACAGCGCACCCAACTGGTCTGAACGCCTCCTAGAGCGGGACTGCCACCCCCACTCGGGCCGAATTGCGCTGACTACAGTCCTGAGTGCAGTGTGCTCTGGCGTGCGTAGTAGCGATCTGGCTGCTGCCTCGCCCTCTTGCAAGTCCGCGTGCCCTGGAGGGGACAAGTTTGTTTGTAGATTATAGTCACACGACACTTTCGTATTCGCCGTTGAATAGAACTACTGTTTTGTTTGACAAGCTATAATCAGTGTTAATTTAACCCATTACAAGATGGCAAGCCAATCAAAAGTATTTCCAGACACTACTCACACACACTGCCGAGAAATAAGATTAAAATTTATTTATTTATTTTTTTTCTTTTGGGCGATGTTATGACTTGGCTTCATCCTAACGAAACAAAAGGAAAACACGGAATGATAGTCATATCTAAAGTATCTGCAAGCCAAGAAGGATCGAAATGGGCTAAGCCAATGTTTATATACAGCGCAAAACATGTTGAGAAATTGGTGAAGCACTATGACCTGGACTTTTGAGAAAGTACACATACGAATGATCCAACATGCTTAGCAGTAGTTAAAGAATACACAAACTACAAGTGATGAATTTCAGTTGGGTTATTCTGGAGATAAGGCAACAAGCGTGTTTTGAACGAAACAGTGAAATTCGGGGCGTCGGACCGACTGAAGGATGGGTCTTGATTTGAAGTAGTTGTGTACCAAAACTCAACACAATAGCTGTAACCGTTTTTGAGATATATTGAATAAAACGAATTTAGCAACACAATGACTCCAATGACCCTGACCTTTGCGGTACAGCAAATATGATGCACGGGAGGTAATGTTCCTGTGACGTTTGGTCACAGCGTTTCTTGAGATATGGCTTCCCAACGGACAGACCGACATTTCGCTAGTTCTGATTCCTCCTATTTAAAGTATTTCCAGAGAAGTCTGGAAATTCATACAGGAGACACTTGCACCACAGACCGGTAATATACGCGGCATTAGCTTATTCGCGGTATTTGCTAGTACTACCGCCTTCGGACTTGTCACTTAACAATTAATTTTTCCTAGCGACATCACTGACCGCAAAAGTGACCGGCACACATATAAATAGGACCAGTTCTTTATTATGGAGTGGCCAAGGATTGACACCAAATGACTGTCAGTGATCTGTCAAATCTTGCGAAAATTTATCAGGAGTCTCGCGTACTCTTGTGTGGGTTTGACCAATAATACATACTACTAGAAATGCCTTTGGACATGCCACTTGATTTTTTCTCCAAAGAGTGGCCTTCACAGAAATGAACTCACCCGAAAACGACCTGGTTTCTTATGACATGCTTTAAAAAGTGTTAAATAGTGATGGAAAGAGCGCAATTTCACTGTAAATATATACAGAAATTTCTCTACAACATAGCGCTCTTTACCTCTCAAAACCCCATTTGCCTTCTTGGATTCTTCAATTGTTTGAAACGAAGTGAGGACACTATCGGGTGTCAAAAGACGATTCAAAAACATTCTCAAACACAGTGGACTTAGAAACAATTACAGTTTGACTTAATTCGTCCCCTAAAGGAGCATGTTTGCGAGTGTGTGTGTGTGTGTGAGAGAGAGAGAGAGATAGAGAGAGAGAGAGTAGGTGTGTGTGTGTGTGTCTCTCCCCTCTATTTCAACCCTTTCTTTTTGCTGAGATTTTCGATTTCCCACAAGGGGTAGTATATCTGACCTCCTGCTATTTGCACATACAGGGTGCACGATGCTCTGCAATATATATATATATATATATATAATCTTTGTTTTAAGGATATCCACGCAATACGTATGAGTGCACCAGTTAGAATACAAACGCAAGACTTGTGAGGTGGCAGTGCCAATGTGTATTTTCCTGTGTGCATGGTATTTGCCGAGAGGAAACTGCCTTGTTGACTTCGTTGCTAGTTATTGACATTCGGATGACTGTAAAATGAACTGGCTATTGCTGTACAAATAGAGAAAATCACATGTGGTGGAATGTTGAGAATATTTCTTTGGAAGAGGACAATGATAATGATGATCATGATGCTGGTGACCAAAGGAAAATGATATTACATTATATTACATGATTATTGCTTTAGGTCCAGCGGACTTTTCTGAGCCAAATCAGGACCAGAGAAGATGATATAATGACAACGGTGCTTGATCGATTAGCACCAACCTCAGAATGGTCCTTTGCTGGACATGAAATTTTTGAATATTATGGAATAATAGGGAAACCATCTTCTCATACTGCATGAAATGGGGAATAGTAGGCATATCGCGTAATTAAATTCATTACTACACCGAGTCAGAGGGGATGTTTGTGCATGCGTACTGGAAGGACGTTCTTTCTTCGGGTCCACAGTTACCTCAATGTTTTTGGCCTTTTCAAAGATTTTACCTTTCCTATTCCATCTCCTACCATTCCAGTTTCATTGAAGAACATCTCCCTGCCCCTCTCAGCGACTTTTCAGTGGCTGTCATCAACTACTTTGCCCACCAGCTGCACTCTGAGTGAAATCCAAAATGGCGATGTTCATGTGCTTTCTTTCACTGTAGACCTCTCCACTGTGTTTATCAAAGCCCAAGTGTCACCTTGTGTAAGACTAGACTCTTGGCTCCAAAATCAATCAACCTTGGGTAGAATACGCCACACTACTCCTTACTAGAAAAAGGGACAGACTATACAAAAAATAGAAGAAGACTGGATGCGCTGATATACGTTCAAAAGTCTGCAGGCTCCAAAGCAAAGTGCAGAGATGTCTCCGAAGTACCTACTGGACCTATACAGAGAAGCTAATTGAGGACGATTTTAGAATCTCCACGAGCAAAGAACACATTTTTGACTTTTTTTCAAGGTCAAACGCACTGAAGCTGCTCCTCTGAAAGTTGAAAGCAAGCTGCATACAGATGCCAAAGACAGCGTGGAAGCACTCAATAGACAGTTTCAGTCAGCCTTCAGCTCCAAAATCAGCTGCTCCCTCAAAGAGTTCCAGGTGAAAACTAACATGTACCCTAGCCCAAGTGCTCCAACTCTCAGCTCCATTGAAATACAAGAGGACGCCGTCAGAAAACTTCTGAAAACCATTGATCCCAACAAAGCCCTAGGTCCAGATGGCATCAGCCCCAGAAACATGAGGGAGTTGGCATCTGCCCTCACTGTATTGTATAGGTCATCCATCAACATTGATCATGTTCCTCTAGATTGGCGATCCTCAAATATCACGCCAGTCTTCAAGAAAGGTGAAAGTGACAGAATCAGAAAACTTCCGCCCAATCGGGATTACATGCATCCTCTGCAAGCTTCTTGAACACATCATCTTAAGTGCTGTCATAACCTTCGCGAAGGAGCACAACATAATCTGCCAAAAACAACATGATATCAGAAAGCTTCGATCGTGTGAGAGTCAGCTGCTAGGCCTTGTTGACGAGCTGACAGATGAAATCGAGCATGGTAAACAGAGCGACGTCCTGGTCATGGAGTTCTCTAAAGCCTTTGACAAGGTCTGCCAAGAACTGCTTATCCACAAATTGCACTGCTACGGCACTACGGGCCGGGGGAATGACTGGATCAGAGGGTTTCTGAGCAACCGTCAACAGGCAGTTGTGTTTGAGGGTGCAAGATCCGGATTCGTTCCTGTGGAATCTCCCAGGGTTCTGTATTTGGGCCTTACTATTTGTACTCTACATTAACCACCTGACCTATTTGTACTCTACATTAACGACCTTCCGGTGGTCCTGATTCGGCTCTTTGCAGTCCGCTGGACCATGTAAGCAATGAATAACTAACGTCCACGACAAGCCTCTTCGCCAACGACACCATGTGCCACAAGACTGTCTCTTCCAATGGTGCCCTGAATTTCCTAGCCTAAGTGTCAGACGGTTCACTTTAGAAGGAAGAGAAAAACACTTAAGAAATAATACTAGTTTCGCGCGGCCATACTCTCCAGGCAGCAACCAAGGTAGGCACCTAGGGATGACCTTGACCAACGATCTCCGGTGGGATACGCACATTACGAACATCGCTAACAAGGCCAGCAGATCCTTAGGTTTCCTCAGACGTAACCTGGAAGTTAGTTCGCAGACTACTAAACAACGAGCCTACACTGCACTTGTCCTCCCCATCCTTGAATATGCCAGTACAGTGTGGGACCCTTACGCCCCAAAGAATATCAACAAACTTGAGGCAGTCCATAGATGAGCTGCCGCCATCGTCAGACTTCCAGCGTCGAAGACATGATGTCCCACCTGAACTGGCCTTCCCTGCAAGAACGCCGCCGAAAATCCCGCCTTGCCATGATTTACAAGTACTTCAACGGCATTAATATTATCAACACCAGAAAGAAGCCCACCCTAACCCCTCAAAGAAGATCTACCAGACAGTGCCATCCCATCATCTTTCAGCTCCCATCCTGCCGGACAGATTATCGTCAATAGTCCTTTTCCCCTTGCACCATCAGGAAATTGAACTGCCTTCCAGCTGAAGTGGTTTTGAACTCCACACTGAAAGGTTTTAAATCCCAGGTCTAAAACTTCCATCCCTTCAACCCCTCATCCCCCACCCCCTCGTCCATGGCCCTGCTCGCTGATCATCTGGGCTCCAAAGTCTTGTTCTGTTTTCCTTTCCACAAATACATATTTACTTTTGTCGCAAACCTCTCACAATTGGCTGCAGAATCTTGAAGATGCTGGAGGCGGCGGCCCAAATGAAAAGAAGAAGAGGGCCTAACCTGTGATTTATCGCTTTTGGCTTAGATGGAAGTCGTTTCCGCTGATCGGGACTGCATCTCCATCGTATTTGTGTTTATTGTTTATTTACGATACGATGGGTATTGAACAAAAAGGCAAAGGGGATAGTCCGTGTCAGCCGGCAATGGTTAAGAACGAAGGAAAATTCGAAACGGCGATGAACCGCCTGTTACTGTTGGTCATGTAATGTTTGTGTAAGTACGCGCGAATCATTTAGTAATAAGCTTACTGCTAGTATTATTATTACAACAACATAACTTTATTTGTTTTATTTCTCCCCCCACCCACCACTCCAGCCTTCTGTTCTCGTCTTTCTGGGGCCCCCCCCCCCCCATCCCCCGTCCTTCCCCCTGATATTGAAACAAGAAAAAAAGTGCAGAACCCTAACGGATAAAGAGTTCCATCACGGGCTCTCTCTCTCTCTCTCTCTCTCTCTCTCTCTCTCTCTGACCCACACACAGAACACACACACCCACACCCACACCCACAACTACAAACGAAGTTTCAAATAAATCCGTCCTTTAGTTTTCAAAGAAAAATGCGCAAAATAAATAACGAACTGAACATTTAAAAAATATTACCTTACCACGATGACGTCATTCCATATACATTAGTTTGGACTAGAGCTCAAGGCATCTCTATACTCTCATTACTTACGAAATTTTAAGGAAAGGTAAAAAAAATTATCAAATAGGTGACGTCATCATGATTACGTCACTCGATTTGCATAAGTTTGGTTTTACGTTGGAGGCATAGGACGGTACAGTCTAAGAATAGTACCAAACTTGAACCAAATCCTTCCAGTAGTTTGGGAGAAAATAATATAGAAAAAAAAACAATGTACGACGTCATGATTACGTCACTCGATTGGCATAAGTTTGGTTTTACCTTGGAGGCACATGTAAAGTCTAAGTACACACCAAACTTGAATCAATTCCCTTCAGTAGTTTGGGAAAAAATAGGATGAGAAAAAACACGACAAATTATGATATCACCGTGATAACGTCACCCAACATCTGTAAAACAAATTTTCCATCTGGTAGGGTTCATTATTTCCTAACTAAATTGTCAAGTTTCAAAGAAATCCGTTCATTAGTTTCAGAGAAAAGTGCGAAAATGTCACCTCTGGACGCCAGACGGACGGACGCCCAAAATCAAAAAAGCTGTAATTTCTGCTGTAAAGCTCGTGAACTAAAAAGCTTTTAAAAAATCCTTGTTTTGTTCATTTTACAGAGACATACGCCGGTGTTCCAGTTCGCAGCTCAAAAATGGCTGTGGACGCAGCCTGGACAGCAGCAGAAGCAGCAACTGAAACCCAAAGAACAAATAGAGCCGGAGAAGTTGCAGATCATCAGACAGCCTCCCCCGAAGCTGCAGCTCCAGAAGCCTCTGTCGCTGCCGAATCCTGACATCATCACCCACGACATTGAAGGATTCCCTCTCTGCTCCCTGGCCACAGATCCGGGAGTCAGCACCGACTCCAGGCCTGTGGTGGTGCTGATAGGCTGGCTGAACGCCAAGAGGAAGCACCTGTTGAAATACCAGGAGATGTACTGGCGAAGAGGCTTCGACGTCCTGACCATGGATGTTGCTCCGATCCACGTGGTCAGGCCAGCAGCAGGCATCAAGTACACCTCTAAGCTGTTGAAGGTTTTGCAGGTCAGTATAGTCAGCGGGTGGCGCGGCGGTGTAGTGGTTAGGGACTGGTAACTCACCCGTCTCAGGGTAAAGAATGAATAGGGCATTGAGAAACCGGGAGGCCCGCCACCTATTTGTTCACCCACGACAGAAAGGTTACATGAGAACCCTTATCGTGTGTTTTTTATTGAGGAAAAAAAACATCTACATCTTCGTGTTTTGTATTAAACCATTGATTTGTGAAAACGGGTTTTATGCCACCTTTCATAATCATCTTTTAAAGGCAAATGTGGGTTTTGTAATGGACAATAAAATTGTATAACCTTTTATTGAATTATATTGTGGTGTATTTTATATTAATTATTATTGCAAAATGCGTGTTCAGACGGCCTATGTGTAGATTTAAATTAAATCCTTAAAAAAAAAAAGAAGAATAAACTCTTTCGGAAAGTGTTCTAGATTCAAGATTTCAAAAGCAGATTTTGTTTTCTGTTCCCAGGAGAACGAAATCCTTTGCAACCGTAAAGTGATGTTTCATGGCTTCTCCATCGGCGCCTTCATGTACACACAGCTGCAGAAAATGCTTCAGGAGCAACCTGCACATGACGTCTCCATGGAAACAAGCGGCAAGTTCCGAGACCTGAGTGACCGTATCATAGGGCTGGTGCTGGACAGCCCGGCCTACATGGATCACATGTGTGCGGGCATCGCCAATTCCGTGACCACAATCCCAGCCCTTCGCTCGCTCATTAACAACAGCCTGCTCCTCTACCTCGCTGCCTTCCCCAAGTCAGTCACCTTCCATTACCAAGAGTCGCACCGCATTTTCCACGACAACCAGGTCCCAACGCTCCTGCTCTACTCCCCGCTCGACCAGATTTCGTCCGCGACTGTGTCCGAGCGCTACGCGGAGGAATGGAAGGGGAAAGGTGCCCAGGTGTTCGCTCACAAGTTCATGGACACGTCTCATGTTTCCCACTTCAGGCACTACCCAGAACAGTACAACCAGGCCGTTGATGACTTCATCGATCAGCTAGATCTATCACCATCAGGGAACGAGGCAGTGGAGTTGGTGTCACCAGCATCTACTGCCGCCAATGCTGCAGAAGTGTAATAAGAAGCCGATTTTATAGGTTTTGCCCAGGCAATTCTATGTATGAAGTATTTTGAATGGACAATTTATTTATCACAATTATTTTCTCTGCAATTTTGAGCTATATTTCACTCAGTTAACAGAAAGTTCAACATAATTTATGTTGGTATGATGCTTATCTAAGGGTGCAATCAAATATTTTGTTATTGCAGACTCGGCTTGCTCAATAAATGCACACAATGTACAGATTTGAATTTTCAGCAAACTGTGACCAGGCCTAAGAGCACAGACACAGGCACACAGTCTGATTTGCTGGAAGGTTAACTACTAATGACGCTTTATTTGCCGATCTGTGTGTTAAGCGAAAATGACGACTGCTAGTGCCACATAGTTGAATTTGCAGTAAACTGTGACTAGGCCAAGTGCACAGAAGCATAAAAACAGTCTGAATGGACAGTTTATTACAACACTTTATTTGCGCCAAACAGTGTGTGAACCAAGAAGGACGACTGTTCCACAAACACGTCTTCAATTTATTATCAAGATGAAATAACATGTAATGATATAAAACCTACTTGCATTTCTAACTTTTATTTATGAGAAGAAAAAAACAAACTTTTTTTAATGTTGTTCAGAACATCACTACTTCTGGTTACGTCTTTAATATGTTTTGCAAAGAAATAAACAGAGGTTATCCTCCTGAGTCTGCTGGGGTTTGCATGTGAAGTATGCGAAAATGCACACGCAATTTTACGACCATCTAGTAGTTGACTGGTCGAAAACTTCCACGCCAAAACTGCGCAAGCGCAATTGCACACGCAATTGCACGTGCAATTACCTACGAGACACATCAAAACTAGGAATGGGAAATGTCCGGAAATACGTTCTATGTACCAAAATAATTTTATTATAAATTGACAAATAAATTTACAATGTAACCCTCGCCACTCCTTCTCCAATCTCCAAATTAAATATAATAATAATTTGTATTTACTATTCTTTCTTTATTTTGAATCCATTAGAACAACAACAAATGTACAGATAGTAATGACCTTTAGATCGACCAGCGAAACTTGGTCAGTAGTGATCCCTTTCGTTCCGGTTTAGCAATCGGGAAATCCTTACAAATCTTTCTTCGTGCCTGCGGTTCTGCAGCGGCAGTGCCTTTAGTTGTATTGTTCAGTCTGAAATTCAAACAGGTGTCTATGATATTTTAGCTTGGATGAACAGTAATAAGCTCATGCTCAACACGAACAAAACAGAGACAATGGCAGTCGGTACTTCCGCGCGCCTCAGACTAGTAGAGGGTGACTCGATCCCTGGACATTGATGGTAGCACCATTCAGCTCCAATGCTCGGTGAAATATCTTGGAGTCAAAATTGACCAAACTTTGTCGATGCAAAATTAGATTGGAAGCATTTGCCGTGGTGCTTTCCTTGAATTGAGACGTATTGTAACTGTAGATTATAGTCACACGACACCGAAGCGTATAGGCGACTACTGGTCACATTATTCTGACACCAGCGAACCAGTTACATTGGCCAATCTGGGATTCGAACCAGGTACCTTTCGGTTACTAGTAAGACTCTCTACCAACTGAGCTACCCGGCCCCTAGACGTATTGCTTCCATTCGGCCTTTTTTATCCGAGACTGCGTGCGCGAAATTGGTTAACGCTTTTAACACATCACGTCTGGATTTTTGTAATTCGGTATTGCTGGGTCTACCAACAGAACAAATAAATCGTCTCCAATACGTACAAAACAGCGCAGCACGGCTCATTATGAAAAAGAGAAAGAGAGACCATATCACGCCGTTGCTACAGAAACTTCACTGGCTGCCCGTAAAATTCCGCCTCCAGTGTAAGATCTGTGTTTTTGCCATTCGTTTCTTTGATCGAAGGAACTCTCCCAGCGTATCTTTCTAACTCACTTGTAGCCTACCCGACAGCCCACATTCTCCGATCTTCCGCAGAAAAGCTGTTAAAAGTTCCGCGTCGAAACCTGAAAACTGTTGGCGAGCGCGGTTTCAGTTTCACTGCTCCATCTCTCTGGAACGCACTTCCTATCGGTCTGAGGAGCTTGGAAGATATTTATACATTTAAAGCCCAACTGAAAACATACCTTTTTCGCTTAGATTTTGATTAACTTACTCGCATCCCCCCTCCCCATCCTACCCCTCTTTCATCTTATAGGAAGTCTTATGTGTAACATAACAATATTTGTGTTTCGTTGTTGGTAGATGTACCTCCATATATACATGTAATCCTTTTGTATATTGTGAACCCCCGTTGGGGTGCCGGGGGTTTCATTATAAATAGTATCCCCACTTTCTGGAAATTTAGTGCTTTAAATTCCCACTGTCGCTGTCTTTCTTATTCTCTTTCTCTTTCCTGCTCTGTTCTATCAATCTGCTATACTATCTTCTTCTTCGCTAGACCAGTCACCTACCTTTTTTTCTTGAAAACTCTTCCGGGACAAGATTCCTTGTTTGTGTATGAGGTCTGTTGGATCAGCTTGGGAATATTGGACGCTTCTGCCAGGTGGTCATTATGGCTTCCTATGATGTTATTATTTAGCAATGTAGGCATTTTTTATGTATGTGTTTTGTTGATATTTTATAATGATGTTTGTATTCTATTTTGTTTTTGTAAACGTGGGTTCGATAAATTAGAGTACAGCCTCAGCGTCCACTGCGTGGGACGTCTTTATTGTAAAGTGACTGGCTGGTGGAGAGCTTTTAGTTTTCCCACTAGGATTGTTTCAGCAGATCTTTTATGCGGATTGGGGGTTGTCCGGTCCTGATTTGGCTCGGAAGAGTCCGCTGGACCTAAAGCAATAATCATGTAAAGTAATGTTATTGTATATTGTGAGTGAATGCGTGTGTATGCGCAATGAGTCTCTGTGAGTTTTGCGCTATATAAATGTAATTCATTATTATACGAAATTTTGTTCGTCCTTATCCATTCCTGAAGGTTACCCTTTTTGGGAAGAGTGATTACAAGCGACTGGGTCCATGGTGTAGGCCACTTTCCACTCTGCGCCAGATCTTGTTACAAATAATGGTGAGGGTTGTTTGAAGCAACTCCGAGGGTATGTTGTCCACGCCTGCTGACTTCACCTTCTTCAGCGATTGCACCGGTTTTTGGAGAATTGGGAGGATTTCTTCCTCTTCTCTCTTCTGGGGACATGCTAGAACTGATGGGTTTCCGTTTGGTGTGTGGTGTAAAGGTCAGATCAGTACTACTCTGTCCATCTATCCAAGACTTCTTGTTCTTCTGTAACAGTGTAAGGCATATGCCAGACTTGCTTTGAATCATGGAGACCTTGGGTTGTTTAACACTTGTCAGCCGCTTCAGTCTGGTAGGTCTTCTTGCTGTTGTTCTTGTTCAGACTGTTCTCCATTTCCTGGCATTGATCTTCTATCCAGGTATCCTTTCGCGTGATCATGCCTTTTTCGGTAGGCATCAGCTCCTTTTTCATCTCTCTTTGTTTATCACACAGATCCAAAAGTTCAGGTGTGATTCATGGTTTTTTCTTTGGGCTGTGCTTGCCAAGGTTCTCAGTGGTGGGATCTGTCACAGCTGAGTTGTAGATAGTATAGTAGATTGATCGAGTAGGAATGAGAAAGACAGCTACAGTGGGAATTTATGCACCAAATTTCCAGAAAGTGGGGATACTATTTATACAGAAAATCCTGACACCTCCACGAGGGGAGAGAGCTAGAGAGTGAGGGAGAGAGAGAGAGAGAGAGATAGAGAGAGAAAGAGAGATTGATTGATTGATTGTTGCTTTAGGTCCAGTGGACTCTTCCGAGCCAAATCAGGACCGGACAACCCCCGATCCGCATAAAAGATCTGCTGAAACAACCCTAGTGGGAAAATTGAATGCCCTCCACCGGCCAGTCACTTTACAATAAAGACATCCCAAGCAGGGGACGGCTGAGGCTTTACCCCAACTACTCGAACCCCCGGTTACAAAAACAAAATAGAATACAAACATCATTATAAATTATCAACAAAACAATTACATATAAAATGCCTATATTGCTAAATAATAACATCATATATAGGAAGCCCTAGTGACCACCCGGCAGAAAGCGTCCAACACTCTCAAGCTGATCCAACAGACCTCATACACAAACAAGGAGTCTTGTCCAGGAAGAGTTTTCAAGAAAAAAGGTAGGTCATTGATCTAGCGAAGAAGAAGATAGTATAGCAGAGTGATAGGACAGAGCAGGAATGGGAAAGAGTAAATGAGGAAGACAGCGACAGTGGGAATTTAAAGCACTAAATTTCCAGAAAGTGGGGATACTATTTATACTGAAACCCCCGGCACCCCAACGGGGGTACTGTTGCCGCAGTGAATTGGTCATGCCTACAAAGAAAGAGAGAGAGAGAGAGAGGATTGATTGTTGCTTTAGGTCCAGCGGACTCTTCCGAGCCAAATCAGGACCGGACAACCCCCGATCCGCATAAAAGATCTGCTGAAACAACCCTAGTGGGAAAATTGAATGCCCTCCACCAGCCAGTCACTTTACAATAAAGACATCCCACGCAGGGGACGGCTGAGGCTTTACCCCAAAGAGAATTGATTGATTGATTGTTGCTTTAGGTCCAGCGGACAAGAGAGAGAGGAAGACAGGGAGATAGAGAGAGAAGGAATCAAAGAATAGTTTTAAAAAATTGCAAAAGTGATCAGACATTAAGCACTGCATTAATTTAATCATTCAAAAGCAAGTTAGTGCACAAAAAAATAATAACAAAAAACTAAGATTTTTCGAAACACAGCATTGTGTTAACATGTTTCTTAAATCTGAAAAACTGAAAATAAAAATTTCCAAATATTTTGTATAGTTCTGTTTGCTTTGTTATAAAATTAAGAGTGTTCACTTTGTATGACTATGTTGGGTTACCTGACCATGGGATATACATTGTATTGTCAATAAACATTGTATTGTCAATGTTAATACATTACATTACATGATTATTACCCCCGTTGGGGTGCCGGGGGTTTCAGTATAAATAGTTTCCCCACTTTCTGGAAATTTAGTGCTTTAAATTCCCACTGTCGCTGTCTTTCTCATTCCTGCTCTTTTCTATCAATCTGCTATACTATCGTCTTTTTCGCTAGACCAGTCTCCTACCTTTTTTCTTGAAAACTCTTCCGGGACAAGACTCCTTGTTTGTGTATGAGGTCTGTTGGATTAGCTTGGGAATATTGGACGCTTTCTGCCAGGTGGTCACTAGGGCTTCCTATGATGTTATTATTTAGCAATGTAGGCATTTTATATGTATGTGTTTTGTTGTTTTAGTGCTTTCTCATTTGCTCTTTCTCATTACTGATCTGTTCTATCAATCTGCTATACTATCTTCTTCTTTGCTAGACCAGTCACCTACCTTTTTTCTTGAAAACTCTTCCGGGACAAGACTCCTTAATTGTGTATGGGGTCTGTTGGATCAGCTTTACAATAAAGACATCCCACGCAGGGGACGCTGAGGCTGTACTCTAATTTATCGAACGCCCGTTTACAAAAACAAAATAGAATACAAACATCATTATAAATTATGAACAAAACACATACATAAAAAATGTCTACATTGCTAAATAATAACATCATAGGAAGCCCTAGTGACCACTTGGCAGAAAGCATACAATATTCCCAAGCTGATCCAACAGACCCCATACACAATTAAGGAGTCTTGTCCCGGAAGAGTTTTCAAGAAAAAAGGTAGGTAACTGGTCTAGTGAAGAAGAAGATAGTATAGCAGATTGATAGAACAGATCAGGAATGAGAAAGAGCAAATGAGAAAGACAGCGACAGTGGGAATTTAAAGCACTAAATTTCCAGAAAGTGGGGATACTATTTATACTGAAACCCCCAGCACCCCAACGGGGGAAATGTTAATCATCATAGTCATTATAAATTCACAATAATAATAATACTAATATAATAATAATAACAATAATAATACACACAATTATTTGACACTCAAATGTAAAGATGACTAGACAAAAGTGAACAGAAGTAAGCATTATTTTTTTAAGTGTTCCATTTTCAAATAGCAATTCCATTTCTCAAAGAGATAAAAAGATTGCCTATAATATAGATCATGAATGTAATACATCTAAGTTACTGTAGTAAAGATTTCTTAGGGATAAATTCATAAAAATCCCTTGACAATGCGTCTACACTAATACCTGTGAAATTGTAACATCTACATTAACATAACAGATGTAGATTTTTCAATCAATCTTTTACTTTTTTTTTAAAGAGTGTAAAATACTCAGAATATGGATCTTCACTATATGGTAGTTCTTTAAAGGTCACATACATATTAATACATTTGTTCCTGTTTGTCAAACAAGACAGTGCAAAATGTCACAAAGTACAACGATGAACGATGGAATGTTTGATATTATTACATTATATAATACAATAGACTTAATTAAAAGCCAAAGATGTAATCACAGATATTTCAAAGATTTAAACAAATAAAAATAAACGTAACAAAACATTGAAATACTTTCACAACACTTACCGCTTCCATATGTAAAAATACACATATAACAATGTTTCCACTATTCGAGTACTGAGTGAAGTCAAAGTATGCAAACATTTAAATATTCCCATTATATACAAATAAATGTAACAATAGAATAAAACAAACCTCTTGCATACATATCAAAAAGAAAAGGGGAAAATAAAATGTTACTATGATACCATGAATTGATAAATGAAAGTAAGCAAACATGTAACAACATAGATTTTTAACATTACAATAATTGAACAAGAAAGCTTAAAATAATATATAATGCATGTAACCAAATTTATTTTAACATAAATTATAACAGTCAGAATGTGACAGCATGTTGTTCAATTTTATATTTCATAAGAAAGCCGTGAGAAATAAGACAAATCAGTAATATAGACAGCGAGATGCAAAAGTAAGAGTGGCATTATGCTAGTAAAATATTAAGCCTTGCACCTCAACTGTTGACCAAAATTATATTTGAATAAAATTTAAAAAAAACAAGACTCTTCATCCTCACTCACACAGCATACGCACTTACTTCCCCAATACAAATTCAGTCAAACAATCAACTGTCAGGAAATCTGGCATTTACTCCACCACAAATAAGGGAACAAATATTATGTACAGCAAGCTTCAAATGTTACAGGGTAAAACTGCTTGGATTTCAAAAAATAATATGAGCGTGTATGCTTTTCTTCTTGAAACAAATTAACCACAACATTAAACTTTAAAACTAAAAATATTAGATCTAATCAAAACTTTAGATAAAATTCTGCAAATAACATAAGCACAAAAAGACTCAAATTAATCATACCCAAGATAATGTTCGATCAGCACTTTATTTTTTATTTGCGTGGTAATTTTCACAAGACCACAGTAATTTCAAATGTGATAAGCCCTTTTCATTTGTTAGTAAAATTCTTAAGACAATTAAATAGTATAGTTCCAAAATGCAGCATATATTATATTTCCAAAATGCAGCACAACACAACAAGTTTTATATTATTTTCCTTTGGTATATATGCTGGTATTTAATATAATAATCTTTTACTTCCACGAAAAATACAATACATTCAATATACTTTTCCTAGCTTTGTGTTTAGGAACATTTTTCTTAGGAGATGTCAATTATCAATCCAAGAAAGGATAACTTTGAACAAAACGTGTTTTTTTTGCAAGTTCAATTTAACTAGTATCACAATGGTACCCCAAACCTCCCCTTTCATGCTAAACAACATGTCATTTGCAAGGGCAATAACCACAAATAAATATTCAGGGCTCATGTTAGTACTTTCAGTTTTGAGTCACTGAACATAAGCAGACATGAAGTAACATTACTCTGACCACCATGAACAACTGTCTTGTTGGTCGAAACATGTTTTTCTTTGTGCAAACATGTTTAACAATAAATGCAATCCCTGCGTATTTCTGTGTAGTTGTTGCAACTGTTGTAGTTCCTCAGGCTTCATCCCCTGGTTTGGAGTCTTCAAAGAACTCTCTGAGATCAAAGATGATGATACTGCTAATAATTCTCTCTGCTGGACACATTGATTACGTCGCCAGGTCTGCACGCACAAACACAATTAAACAATGTTAACATGCTATCGAATGTGCACAAGTCTTATTGTTGTACGCTTCACAGTCAATTCTGGTTATAGCACTGATGATGTTGAACATTTTGTATGGCGCTGGTTTGTCAATACTAATATGAGCATTTTAATAAATAAACGGCACACACATACACATTATTTTTCCATTCCTTGTTGACTCACCATTTTGAATTATATCTCTTTTATTTAGTTTATGTAGCATGTCGATTGGTACATGTTCCTGCATTCTGGCCTCTTGCCCATATACTATACATATTTTAATGTCTACAAAAGGAAAATAAAATTATCAAACTACAGCAATAACTCTATTAGTAAGATAAATTACTTAGAAAATTAAAATCTGAGAAAAAGATTAGAACTCTCCAGTTTATAACTGTTTTGATAAAAAAAAAAAAACAACAACAATATCTACTGCACAAATTATGTTTAATAGTTAGTCATTGTTTATATGATCCGCCAGACTGCAAAGATACAAATCAGGACCACAACTTGATTGAAAGTGTACTCATTCCCAATCTGCATAAAATATCTGCTGAATAAAAGATCTGCTGAAACAACTATAACAGTAACACTGAAGGCACTCCACCAGCCGGACACTTTACAATAAAGGCATCTCCTGCAGGGGACGCTGAGGATTTACTCTAATTTATTAAGCCCGTTTACAAAACAAAATAAAGTATAAACATCACTATAAAATATCAACAAAACAAATACCTAGAAATCCCTATATTGCTAAATAATAATACCACAAAAAAGCCCTAGTGACCATTTGGCAGAAAGCGTCCAATATTCCCAAACTGACCCAAGAGACCCCTTACACAAATGAGGAGTTTTGGGAGAGTTAAGAAAAAAGATAGGTGACTGGTCTAGCAAAGAAGATAGTGGAGTAGATTGATAGAACAGAATAGGAACAAGAAAGAACAAATGAGAATGATAGAAACAGTATACTATTTATACAAAAACCCCTTGGCATACGAATGGATGAAAACTATGTCTAGTAATACTAATAATAACAATAATAATACATGTTATTTATAATAATATATGAAAAGTTTATAGATTTATATATATATATATATATATATATATATATATATATATATATATATATATATATATATATATATATATATATTATCTGCTTAAATAAAGTAAACCATTTATGCAAAAAAGCCAACTGTGGAAAAAAAAAAGCCTGGAAATCACCACAGCCATCAAATAAGAGGTGTAAAGCTAAGAAGGGGACAGCTTCTGAATAATGAATGCACAAAGCAATCTCTCTCAACAAAACGTACACTGCCAAATGTTCATTCCCACCACCTCCACCTCTCACAACCTCACCCTCCGCCAACAACAATCTCTCACTGCTCCACTGGGAATAAACAAAGCATAAATATTGGACAAAAAAATAAAAAGAAAACAGAATTGGTATTCCAAAGCTGAAGTAGATGAAGATAAAGACAGGGTCCGTGAGGAGGCCAAGCAGGATGAAAGTAGAAACAGTGTTGCAGTTTTGTTCTCTCAACTTTTAACACTTCAACACCTGTGCCATCATTCACTATGAAACTTTAAAAAAAAATGCTATCAACAATGACAACTCTAACATGCACATGTGAGAGGGGAAAACAATCCACTATTCATTTAATGATGTTATTAATTATTTTCACACTGGAAGTGCTGCTAACATTTTTAATTCACCTGTTGTATAAACTACAGAAGAACTTCGTAACCATTGGTTTGTTTTGGTTTTTTACTTAATACTTTTTACCAAATTAGGTATAAGAGACGTTTGGATAACTCAAGCAATTTTGGGTCTTTGGGTCAGTTTGAATAAATTATTATATCTGATCTTTGAATGTAACCGATTCTTTTTTCAAAATGTCAAAGAACTTATTCCACAGAAAGGTTTGACAATAAACAGGATTTTAATGTTAAATGAGACTTGAATTCATGTTATCGTTACTGTATTTTACTTAATGGTACTATGAGTGAATTTACTTTAAACTCATTTGTTTTATTCTCTTATTAATACAGTAATTCATTTTATCGATACTATTTTGAAGAGGAAAGAGGCAGTGCTTGGGCACACAATACATGATAGTAGGAAACGAAAATGTCATTTTAGAAATCACAGCAATCGTCAAATCCGTCATCGGCATGTTCTTACACTCAAAATGCTGTCTTGACGGTGCCTGGTGCGACTGAGACTGTAAAAAACAATAAGAAATCAGATATTGTATCCCATTTTTAAGCTGAAGGTATTAAGACCACAAAAATAACATGAACTGCTCAGGGACAATATAAAATTTCTCTGTCACTTGTCGGTCTTGAAAACGAAATTCCTTTACTATAATTTGAAATTTGTATGAATACCAAATAAATAAACAAAGAAGGGTAAGATAAAATAAAATGCATGGTAAGAGTTAAGTAGAAGGGTATGATTAAAAATGGAATCTGAGTTTCTAATTAAACAAACTAAGTGAAATATAAACCTGTGGGTTCGGGCACTGAATAGAATAGACCCAACATTCCCGGCGTGTCATAAGTGGCGACTAACAGCGGTGATGTCAGCACAGCAAACCTGGGCGAAAATCTTCTACACAGAAGTCACCGGCTAGGATGGAGGAACCTCATGTAACTATATGTTCAATGACCACATACACAGGGCCAAGGTGAGCAAAACTGTACTCGTGGATTTAGGCTGTGGCCAACAACCTGGAGAGGATTGGGTCCTGCCAGGTCTTTCTTGCCCAAAACACACAGCATGATGAAAATAACCACTCACTCCATACCGGATCGGTCGCCGCCTAGGTCACCAACGACCACGCCTTCTGTTGGCTACCAGGATGGAGGTGATAAGTTTGCTACAGATTCATAACTTTGTAAGATCCGCACGAGAGACAACATTGTCAACTGGAATGTCAGGACCCTAACTGCGAAGGAAAATTAGAAAAACTTGCCCACGAGCTGGACCACTATGGACGGAACATTTTAAGTATCAGTGAATTGTGCTGGAAAGGCCTAGGTGAAACAACGACCAACAAAAGCCACACGCTTTATTTCAAAGGGAGAGCTGACAGGCATGAACATAGCATTTGATTCTTGGTCCACAAAGGCATTCTAGCCACTCTCATGGGTTGCCGCCCAGTTTTCAGTAGACTCATTACCATCCGTCTGAGAGCAGCCCCTTTCAACATAACCATCATCCAGGCCTATGCACAACATCAGACAATGAAGACAGTGAAGTTGAGGATTTCTATGAAAATCTACAGGCTGTCAGATAAGGCGACTGGAATGCCAATGTTGGGCAAGATGCGTACCACAATTGGGGAGAAACATGTGGACACCACTGCAACAATGAGACAAATGACAGAATTATGAGACACTTGGAGTTTGCAAGATACATCACAACAGGATTAACTACATCATGGTCAAGAAACGCTTCAGATCAAGTGTCAACATTGGCAGGACACGCACTTTTTCAGGAGCAGACATCGGAAGTGACCACGATCTCATGATTATGTCTTTCCGGCTCCACTTGAAGAGATGTTGTTGTTTGTTTTAATGTCTTTTTCACCGAAATGATAAGACAAAAACCAAAAACAAATGAAAACAAAACAAAAAAAAACAAAAAAAAACAAAAAAAAAAACAAAAAAAAAAACAACACCCGTAATTATGATCAAATAACATCGACGATCGAGTCTCATATATACTTACTAACTAAAGAACCAATGAACGTCTTCGCTAAACTAATGCATACACCAAAACTAATATTGCCCAAAGACGTAACATTATTAGGCAAACTATTACGCAGTTGATTGCATTGAAATAAAACATGTTTCAAAGAAAACATTTCATTACATATACATTTGACGTTCGTACAATATTTAGTTCTGATGGAATTTAGATATATTCTATAAGCCATCGTCACAACAGTTCTGGGAATGCCAATATGTTGGTCAAAGAATTGATTAAAATGACATTTAGTTTTAACTTCCTTTTCAGTTAAAACATGCATCTCTTTAACTGACAGGGGTATATTTAATTTTAATGCATTATTATTTTCGGCACCACTTTTTGCAGCTCGGTCCGCCCAGTCATTAAAGAGAAAACCACAATGAGAAGGAACCCAACAAAAGTTAACTTCTGTTCCATTAATTATAATACTATGAATCAAGTTCTTAATTTCAAAAATAATTTCTTTTCTTTCTTTACTGTTATTAGATTTTAGAGCTTCTAAAACTGATTTTGAATCAACACAGATGACTACACTAGAAACATGTAATGGGAGATTTATAATTCTATTTAAAGACATCAGTATTGCTATCAATTCTGCAGTGAAAATGGAATATCCTTTTCCTAAATAAAATGATTCTGTAATTTTAAAGTCAGGAATAACAAAACCTGCTCCCGCATTACCATTTTCTAAGACCGATCCGTCAGTGTATATCTTAAGTTGTGCTGAATACTTTTCATACAAATGATTACGAACATCAATTATCATTAAATCTGGGTTATTATACTTAGTTTCATTTGTTAAAAGAATGTCAAAGTTAGCATTTTCAAGTTCCCATACAGGTATTGGTGACACTATGTTTTGATTACATACAAAATCTGTTTTTTCAAGTTGTTTCGGAATTATGTCATATGTATAAGTTGCTATCGTTTGAAAACATTTAATTTTTTGTGAATGTTTAGAATAAGATATATCTGATCTTAAATATAGTTCCTCATGCGTACTATTATCTACTGCATTTGCTCTTAGAACATACTTAGCGCATGATAATTTTCTCCAATCGTCCAAAGGCATAACTCCAGCTGTTTCATACGCTCGCATTGTGTTAGTGTGTACAGGAACTCCAAGAGCCAATTTGATAGCCTTACTGTCTAAACTCTGTATTTTTTTAATATAGCATATAGGGGCAGAAAAATAAGCCTCTTGGCCGTACGTTAATTTAGATCTAACAAGCGCACATGCTAAATGTACTAGAGATTTAGGGTCCTGTCCCCAAGGTTGTTTGATGATAATTTTTAATAAATTATAACTTTTGACAGCTTGTTGAATTAAATATTCAATATGTTTTTTCCAATGTAATTTGTGGGTAAAATATACACCTAGGAATTTAACTTCTTTTACATATTTTAATTCCTCATGTTCAATGTAAATTTTAGGCAGTTGTCTAGGTTCATGACCATTAGTAAATAAAATCATACTAGTTTTTTCTTTAGATAGTTCCAATCCATTTTGATTCATAAAATAAGTAATATTATTTATTTCTAGTTGGTATAATTTTGCAACATGTTTAATTTCATAAAGAGATGTTTTCCGTCTCAAAGATACATTCATCCAAAGGGCAATATCATCAGCGTATTGAACAATCGATATTCGTTTGCTTATAACTCTTGGTAAATCATACAATAAGATATTAAAAAGAAGCGGTGAAATTACTGAACCTTGTGGAATTCCCATATCTATAGTGCGATGAGTAGAATATGAATTTCCAACCTTCACACTCATTTTACGACCTTTAAGAAAGGTTCTGATGTAATTATAAATATATCCAGATAATCCTATCTGTTTCAACTTGTACAATAGACGAGCGTGCCAGACCCTGTCATACGCTTTTTTTATATCAAAAAATGTAGCCAAAATGCTTTTTCTTTTAGCAAATTGTCTCTTGATGTGAGTGCTTAATTTTACTAAATGATCTACTGTTGATCTGCCTTTTTGAAATCCTGCCTGGTTATTTGGGATGACATTATATTTACAACAAAAATAAGTCAGTCTTTCCAATATAATCTTCTCCATTAATTTACTTACATGAGATGTTAAAGAGATAGGTCTGTAGCTAGATGTTTCAGCTCGAGGTTTACCAGCCTTTAAAATGGGTATTACTAGAGAAGATTTCCATATATCAGGCAAAACTCCTCTTTTCCAGCATGTTTGAATAATTATAAGCAGAATACGAATCCATTCATCAGGAAGATGATTTAATAACGTATACGACATGCCGTCAAGTCCTACAGCAGACTTTTTAGAACCAAAAGAAAATAAAGCATCTTTAAGTTCTGCTAGAGATATGTTTGAATTAATAAAAATAGAATTGTCTGGACAAGGATCTTCATACTGCTTTGTAATTTCCATAATTTTTCTAGTTTGTAAAATATTACATGACAGACTTGTAGAATTACTTTCATTTGAAAAAACATTTACAAATTCTTCGGCTTTCTCCTTGGGAGAAGGAAAAGTATTATTAACTAATTTAATAGGACACTGTGGTAAGTTAAAACCATTTCTCATTTCAGCAACCTTTTTCCAAGTCTTAAAAGAATCTTGTGAACTAGAAATTTCATTGAAACAAAACGTGGACCAAAACTGTCTTTTTTCAGCAGCTATTATTTTGTTACATGTTATTTTTGCTTTTTTCATATCATTAAAATGTTGGTCTGATCGTGATTTTAACCATTTTTTATACGCATGTTTTTTCTGTTTTACTGCTGCTTCACAAACCTCATTCCACCATACATTACCATTGCGAGATTTTTTCTTTGCTGATCGTTTTTGAGGAATAGAACTACTAGCAGCTAAATGAATTTTTTGAATAAAAGTTGAATACATATTATTTATGTCATCATCATGCACAAAATCTGTATTATAAGACATTAATAAACTTTGAAATAACTCCCAGTTTGCACGATTATAAACGTACTTTGGAATAACATCAGCATCTGTTTGAGTGTCAATATTATTATTCAACGTTGTAACGATAGGCAGATGATCGCTGCCCAGAGAATCAGTCTGAATATCCCACTCACAGTCAATGGCTAAAGTAGATGAAACAAATGTCAAGTCAATAGCTGATGGTCGATGAGAAGAAACGTCAGGTATACGGGTGACTTGACCATCATTTAGCAAGATAAGGCTGGAATTTAAAACAGTTTCAACAAATGACATATTTGTTGTATGTAGACAGTCTGTGTCCCATATCGGCGAATGTGAATTAAAATCACCGTTAATTATCCAGTTTTCGGTGTCTGGAATAGCTTGAATCCAGTCAAAACTGTTGTTAATAGGACCTCTTGGAAAATATACTGTCAAAATATTCAAACATAAATCCTTGTTGACCTTGAGTTCAATACACGCTGAAAAAACGTCACTCGCATCTTTAGGTACTGGAGAGCTTTTCACATTATAGTCCAAGTCGTTCCTAATATAAATAGCAGTTTGAATTTTATTCCTACCGAAGTTAGTAACTGGCGGATAATAAAAACCTTGAAGCTTGGGTAACTTATTCCTGTTGATGTTTAAAGATTGCAATGTTAATACGTGATGATCCTTATTGGATAAATAGTTACATAAATACTGTACATTTGTAGAAATGGATCGACAGTTCCATTGGAAAACTGATAGTCGCTCTGTTTTCATAAATAAAAAATTAATAATACAAACACCAAAATTAGTCAATGAAATAATAACAATAGTTACCAAAAGTTTGCTTAGTCACAGAGCCAAAACAAAAATAAAATTTAAATATTGTTAATCCAGATCACAGCAATATAACCTCCAGTTACCGATAATCAGTCAGTCAGTACCACTTGACGGGAAACACTGGCTTGGGTGCTGGATGCCACCTGCCTCTTATGTCATAAAACCCGAGACAGTCACTTGCCTGGTAGGACCGGGCAAGTTTCCTACGGCTTGGTTTCTTCCACAGAAGACCATGGATGAATCTACCAATGTTTCCAGCCAGGATACTAGATCCCTTTCTGTTTGGGTGAAGAGCATCTCTGAGGGTGTATGTCGGCATGTTATCGTGGCTAATGAATGCTACGTTTGGTTCTTCCATCAACTCAGAGAACGTTAACGCGTTGAAGACATCTTTCTTAGAACGAAGGACCTTGTCCTGGATAGCCGCTACTTTGCTGACAACGATCTTGGCCTGAGGATGAAGAGAAGCCACCGTCTTGACAGTGTCCACAAATTCCTTGCTGGCAGATTTAGGATCTTTTCTCTTCAAGTCGTTCACACCCACATGAATCACGACCGCTTTTAGATGAGTGTTAGAACTTTCCGTAAGTTGTTGAAGAGCCCCAATCACATCACCGGTCGTAGATGCTTTGGTTTTAACAACGTCAAAACCATAGGAATCGCCAAGTCGAAGTGCCTGGACCCCGTTCAATACTGAATCGTGCACTATCGCAACCACATCTTCGAACTCTTGTTTTCGTCCTGTTTTCAGTCTTACGTCATGTGTGTGTTTACTGACGTCATTTACTTCTTGGTTATTTTTGACGTAAGATTCGTTCTGCTTTTGTTCTTTTTTCTTTTGCTGATTGTTTTTGCCGACATCATTGGATTTTGGGCGATGAGTCAAAATTTCCGTGGACTTCGGGCGATTGATACTCGATGTTGATGCCACTGATTTTACTGCAGCCGAATAAGAATCGCGTGAAAGGGGTAATTCGCGTACTTGCCTCGTCTGCTCCTCAGCTCGGTCCGAATTCCAAGCTCGTTGATCATGCAATTCCTTGATCATTTTAGCCTGATCAAGTACAGCCAGGTGCAGTGAGGCAATCTTTTCATGCATTTTTTCTATGAAATGTTTTAACTCACTCACAGAATCTTTGCAGTGGCATTGGCAACTCTTGCAGTCAATGTCATCGTCAGTGTTGACCCCAGTCTCTGCAGTCACAGTCGCCAGACCCACTTGCACATTCTGCTGATTCTCGTCGTCCGAAGGCACCTCTTTCTCCATTTTTCCTGTCTGCCTTCTCCTTCTTGCTGCCCTTCTTGCAGTCATATTTTTATTACTGCTGATTACTTCGGGAACCAGATTAAAAATCGACACCTACTTTTTAGTCGTTGTTGCCATGCTGGAAACCGGAAGTGACCTTCACTTGAAGAGAGTACGCACAACAAAGTGCAACAGACTGAAGTTCGCCCAGGACAAACTACAAAACCCGGAGGTGACAGAAATATTCCAAGCCACAACTGGAGGGAAATTTGCACCTCTGCTCATTTTGGCAGCTGGTGAAGTAGAGGTCAACACCATGACCACCACCTTCAATTCAGCTGTGACAGATGCTGCCAGATGGACAGAGTACTGCTCTTTACAACCATACATGAAATGGAGACCCATCAGTTCTAGCATTCCTCAGAACAGATAAGAAAAATAAATCCTCCCAATTCTCCAATAAGAAGTTGAGACAGCATTCAGTGCAATCGCTGAAGAAGTGGAAGAGAAGCTATGATTTACGCCCTCACCATTATCTGTAATAAGATCTGGCAGAGTGAGGAGTGGCCTACACCATGGACCGAGTCACTTGTCGTCACTCTTCCCCAGAAGGGTAACTTTCAAGAGTGTGAAAATTACCGCTCCGTCAGCCTAATCAGCCACCCCAGCAAGGACTTCCTGAAAATAATACTCAACAGGTTGAAACACCAAACTGAATAAATCATAGCTGAAGAACAAGCAGGATTCAGGGCAGGGACCACTGAACAGATTTTCAACTTCAGAATAATCTGTAAGAAATACCTATAGCACCAACAACATCTATATCATGTGTCTGTAAACTTAAAGCATTTGACCGAGTCTGGCATGCAGCCAGCTCTGTGGGCAACCATGAGAGTGTACAACATCAGCCCTAACATTATTGAAGTCACCAAAAGCCTGTATGACAAGGCTACCAGTGCAGTCCCCCACAGAACAACAATCGGCGTGCGCCAAGGATGCCTACTCTCTCCAACACTCTTCAACATCTTCCTAGAGCGCATCATGTCAGATGCCCTTGCAGATCATGAAGGCACAGTTAGCATAGGGGGAAGAGGAATCTCCAACCTCCGTTTTGTGGATGACATTGACTGATTGGCTGGAAAGAACTTGAACAGCTGGTACAGAGGCTTGACACCACCTCCAGAGCCTTTGGAATGGAAATAAGTGCAGAGAAGACCAAAATGATGATCAACACCACCAATGGCATCAACACATTTACATCAAAGTCCAAGGTCAATCCATCCACAGTGCATAGCTTCAAATATTTAGAAGACATTGGTCTCGACAGGAAGTTCTCACCAGGACCGCACAAACAAATGCTGCCCTGACAAGGTTGAAGCCCATTTAGAAAGACAGCACCCCCAGTCTACACTCCAAGGTAAGACTGCTGCGCTCCTTTGTCATCTCCATCTTCCTAAACGCTTGCGAAACATGGACCCTCAGAACGAAGAATACACAGCATGGAGATGAGATGCTACAGAAGACTTCTGGGCATCTCCTACAACCAACACATCACCAAATATGAAGTCCGACAGACCATCATACAAGCTATTGGACAACACGATGACATGCTCACAGTAGTGAAGAAACAGAAACTCCAGTGGTATAGCCACGTCACCAGAGCATCAGGCCTTGCAAAGACCATCCTGCAAAGCACTGTGCAATGAGGCAGAAGAAGAGGGAGACAGTAAAAAAAAAGTGGGAGGACAACATTCGAGAATGGACTGGTTTGACACTGAGTGAAGGCATGAGGGTTTCTGAGGATAGAAAAAGATGGTTAAATGATCATCTTTGGTACCCCAACAACTTTCGAGTTACGGGATAGAATAGGATAGAAAATGTAAACTGTGGAAGAAAATGGTGCAGTACAATGTATAATAAATAATAATATCGCAATTTTGCACATTTGCAGTTCACAGTTTCTGATCGATAGTTACATTTGTCATATTTATGTGCCAACTTTTGCAGTTGATGAGAGAAAGATTCACCAACTAAAAACGGAAAACAAAGACCTGTCAATGCTTTAACCTTTACTCAAAGTTGTTTAATGGTCAACTTTTTTTCCTCATACAGAAATATAATTTCTTGCTTTTATACAAGTGCAATACTTTAGTACAGCCAGTCATTTTCAACAGTTCATGATTAGACAGATATTCAGAATAATGAAAAGCATGAAAAGCATTGGTAGCCGTGCTCAAGTAAGAATCACACCAGAATCTTCCAGAATTGATATTAAGTCAGAGAGCAAAGTCGCTACATGCAATTTCAACCCGAACTAGCGACCAGCATAGCTAGCAGCAATTCCAAATTCACAACCAACAATAAATTCAAATGAAAACCAGGGTTAATATGGAAAGTTAGCTGAGGACATTCCAAAAAGCAAATAGAAAATAGAGGCTCAACAGTACAAGTTGAGAGCACAGGATTTTTTTTTTAATCAGCTTCAAGAAAGCCTTAATCACAAAGCTCCCAAAGATACCAAATATATATGTGGAAGCTCATATACAGATATGGCAGCATGAGACATGAATATGACTAGCATAGAATTTCAAACTAATTACAATGAAAGTTAGAGCATAATACAAGTGACCAGTTGAAGTTGGGGTAACGCTAGCATATGTTTTTATTTAAACAAAAACAAAATCATACCAGTTGGTGTGGGTCCTGTGACACTACCGAGTGTCTTGTCTACAATCCCAAAACACAAACAAAACGTAAAAAAAAAAAAAGAAATAAAAAAGGAATCTTGCTTCATGAACTAATAAGGTGTAGAATATTGACGTACAGATTCAAAACCATCTGCAGACAATGTCAAACATGCCCAAGGTCAAACAATTGGCTGCAATTCTTTATTTAATATATATATTGGAGAAATCAATGTTAGTATCAATAGCAACACCAAAGATTATGGCAATCATAAAAAGTTGTTTGCTGATCAAAGAATTCGACTGCAAAAAATGTAAGAGTTGGTGATCATATTTGACCTTTGGCATAAATGTATGTAACAAAATGCATGCACTCAAACAAACTCATAGCTAACTCAAAAAAAAACACCTAATAAATTAAAAAGAAAAGGTAGTGAATAAATTTTAATAATGATGCATGCACTCACTGTCGTCAAGAGCTGCAAATTCATAAAACTTACAGGTAAAAGTGCGTAGAACACTTAAAAGAAAATTAAAATATGTTGAAAACATGACACAAGCAATACTGATAGAATATTGCTGGTAAAATAAAAACCAACAACTAACAAACATATTAAATAAAGTAAAAAATAAATACATATATACATAAACACACAAAGCATGTTTGTGCTGTTGCATAACAGAAAGCGGAGAGGGTGTCATGAAATGTGTTAGTTTTGAACAGATCAGATGACAAAAAACCAACATCATAAACATTATTATTCATTCAAATTGCAATACCAACATTTTATTGCACGGGATGGAGAATGGAGAAATATGAACACAATAAAACTCCAAGCTAAAAATCTCAAAGGGAATAATTATGCCATTCTGCAAAAAAAAAAAAAAAAACACTGAAATTGACGTATTTAAAATTAAAACTAGAAGCACAAAGCCCACAGGACTCACATGCTCCTTATGGAACTGGCCATATTTGACATGAAAATGAGAGCCCAGAAGAAAACACACGTAAAGATGGCATTAAAATGCAAAGTAATTCTGACTTTGATCCTTCAATGCTCTTGACCTTGAGATGACTTTGAACTCCAGCTCCAAATACAATCGTGTATGGTAACAAACTACAGCAACAGTTGTATTATACCAAAAAATTAGTGACCTTGGGATGACCTTGATCTTGGGATGACATTGACCTGCATGTGACATCTGATGCTCATATATGATCAAATAACCCAAAGCGGTTTGAGTTTCATGCTATGGGTCAAATATAAAGACATCCCATTCTATTATGAGAGTTTTAAAAAATGTTTTTGTAAGGCTTAAAATGACCTTTACCTTCAAAATCAATGCAAAAACGGCACAAACATGAAAAATCAATCTATCATTTCTAAATACAAGTTTGGACCTTATATCTCTCATAGTTTAGGGTCAAGGTCACTTCAAAATACCTATACTAACTGACTTTGGACAGCTCCAGTGACCTTGACGCAAGGTTGACAAAATTTGCACAGTATGTGTGTCTCACTGTTATCTATTATGTATCGAACAATAATAAGTTCAATATTAATAACTTAGGGAAAAGGGACATTTTTTGAAATTTAAAAAAAAAAAAAAACATTAGTTGACCCATTGACCTTGACCATGAAGTGAAGTTAGTTTGTTATTCATTGCTTACAGGGTCCAGCAGAATGCAAAGAGCCAAATCAGGACAACAAAATCAAGACCACAACTTCGCTGAAAGAGGACTCGCACTGATCCGCATAAAAGATCTGCTGAAACAACCCTAGTGGTATTGAAGTGAAGTAATTTACTCACTGATCATTTTCAAGGTCTCATGGATACACACCACCTTAAAAAGTTTGGTTGTGATACATAGATGAAATAGGTTCGGAGAAATTAATCCACTCGCAAGTTTAGCACAAACCAATGGAAACAGCGGAAGGACATTTTTTTGTTACTATTTAGGACTCATCTCATGCAGATTTTGCAAAAAATTAAAAAAAGGAAAAAAAAAGTTTGGGGGGTGAATACATATACTTGCATTGTTGCACACATGAGCATCAATAAAAGTAAATAAAATAAGAGGGAAAGATATACAGGAAATAATGAAGGAAGGTGATAAAAAAAAACAAAGGCAAAAGAAAACTATTAATTGAAAATGAACATAGAGTGCCAGACTGTCTTTCAAAACACTAAATCATAAAATTAAAATATAAAATGGTTACCCATATCTGTACATTCCTGCATACTAACTACAGCCACTACATTTTAGCCAGTAACTAAACGCTGCACACAATTCTGTGTTACTGAGAAAGCCAAGATGCTGGGAGGCAGTATTTTCCCTGCATGCTTCTCAAGCAGGAAAATTACAAACTAATAACTTACATTGCTCCATACGTTTCGCTAGCTTTCACTTCAATTTGTTCATTTTCCACTGCAACAGTTGCACTGTATGTTATTCTACTTGCTGCAAGCTTGAAGAAAGTTATACCAACACACAAAATATGTTGCAAATGTGGTTAGTGTTTTTACTTTAGGTACAGTTCAGAAAGCACCGTTCTGCAATATATCCAACAGCATCGCACTGGAAGCTACGTACAGAAAGAATTACATTCCGAATGGGCATAAATTTCCCAAATGAATACCATTGCACAGATGCCTATCTCCCAGCAGTGGATTTATTTCAGTTTTCAGGACCTTACGTGCCTCATCTGCACAGAGCAACAATATCTGTGAGAACTCTATTTGCGCATCACAAAGAATGGTACATTAGCTACTCTAATTACAACTGCCTATTCTTAAAATTAAGATTTCTTGCTTATAGGAGGGTCAAAGGAAAGTCATGCAGGGCCACTGTCTAGCTGTTAGAGCAGCACCAAAGCACTGCACCGATGAAAACTGTTTACCATCTAAACCTCTGGCTTCACAGCCTGTTTTTACTCTGGTTGGTGGTGTAAATCCAAATTAAGTTTGGCAGGTTTTAAAATATATTTGGCAGGTTTTAAAGTATGTTGCTACCACTATCATGAGATAATTGAAATTAAGATGTGTTCTGTGTAATTTACAGAGATATTGGTAGTCAACAGTGTTAATAAATAATTATCAGTATTTGCCACGCCTTCCTAGTGCCAAAACCTGATAATTACAAATATCATAGGAAAATTATTCAAAACATTAAGGGATAATTACAATTATCATTGGAAAATTACAAATATCTTCGCCTGTTCATGTTTACTTTTCTATTTTGGCTACAACAATCCGTCTGGAAATGGGCCAAAACTAAAAATAGTAATTTTCACTTGATAACTACAATTTTTATGTGTTAATTGTAAATATGTTGTTGATATTTGTAATTATCATATAATATTTGTAATATCAGGTTTTGGCGTTAACAGGCAGTCACAGTGTTTGACAGTTAGTTAGTTATTCATTGCTTACAGTGTCCAGTGGACTGCAAAGAGCCGAATCAGGACCACAAAATCAGGGTCACAACTTGGTTGAAAGAAGACTCACCCCTGATCTGTATAAAAGATCTGCTGAAACAACCCTAGTGGTAACACTGAAGGCTATCCACCAGCCAGTCACTTTACAATAAAGGCATCCCATGCAGGGGACGCTGAGGCTATACTCTAATTTATCAAACCCCAGTTTACAAAAACAAATAGAATATAAACATCATTATAAAATATCAACAATACATATAAATACAAAATGCCTACATTGCTAAATAATAATACCATAGGAAGCCCTAATGGCCATTTGGCAGAAAGCATCCAATATTCCCATGCTGACCCAACAGACCTCATACACAAATGAGGAGTTTTGGAAGAAAAAAGGAAAGTGACTGGTCTAGTGAAGAAGATAGTATAGTAGGTTGATAGAACAGAGTAGGAATAAGAAAGAACAAAGGAGAAAGACAGCGAGCAACAGTGGGAATTTAAAGCACTAAATTTCCAGAAAGTGGGAATACTATTTATACAGAAACCTGCGGCACCTTTACAGAGACAGCGAGCGACAGTGGGAATTTAAAGCACTATATTTCCAGAAAGTGGGAATACTATTTATACAGAAAACTGCGGCACCTTTACAGGGGAGGGGAAGGGGGGGGGGACTTATCATAATGTGAATTACACAGAACACGTGTTAATTACTACTATCATTGATGCCTGTAAATGCACGTTTTGATAGATATTCAGTGTTTATAGGGTCCAGCGCACTGGCAAGAGCCAAAGCAGGACCACACAAAATTAAGTAAAATCAAATGCACGTTTTTGGCGCTAGTAAACCGCCTTAGAATTATGCATAACCATGTAAAAAAAAAAAAAATTATGAAGAGAAAATGGTAATTATTATGTGATAATTAAAATTTTGTCAGTTTTGGCACATTTGCAGGCGGGTTGCTAGAGCCAAAACTGAAAATTAAATATGCAAAAATATTTATAATTTTTCAATGATAATTAATGTTAATTATCCCTTGATATTTGTAATTATCGCATGATATTTGTAATATTTGTAATTATCAGGTTTTGGAGCTAGTAGGCCGTCATATGTTGCTATAATTTTTTTAATTTTTATTATGTGTGTGTGTATTTGCATCTAAATTTCCTTTCCATGACAAACACTGTGGCATGCGGAGTGATTAAAAAGAGTAGTTGACCATTAGTACTTTTGACTGTGTGTTTAAAATCAACACATTTTACAACAAATATTTTAAAACTACCTACACTGTGGCATGCAATATAGCTATTAAAAAGAGTTTATATTTTAATAGTACATTTTATTTTAATTAACGAATCATACAACATAACAAAGCCAAATAAAACCAAACGCAAAATGAACATAATGAATTAGTAATCAGATTTTACTGGGGTCAGTTTTTGTAACCATTTTCATCCAACCTTTTAGACAGCTGTACTTGTGTCATTAAAACAGGTTATAACCTAAAACTGTACTTCTTAATTATTTTGAATGAATGCAGTAATAATTTGTAAAGCGCATAAATATCTCCACATTGACAGCATGATCGCAGCGCTGGTGGGAAGAAGGTGGTTTCACACACACACACACACATACACACGCAGACATAGGCAGGGTAGGGACCTAAAACCTAACTTAACACTTTTACTTCTTCACTATCACTCAACTCATTTTAACAAGCAGTCCAGAAAAGACGTATGCCACCGTTTTACACAGTGACTTATGAAAATGAGATGTGAGACCAGGTAGTTAAATATACATCTTAGCAAGAAGAAAAGAAATGGGTTTTCGGGGTTTCTGCGAAATTCATACACAGAGTTTGCCACCTTTATGACTTTTAGAAGACCATTCCACCAGACCGCTGTACTCTTTAACTGCTCCATAGGCAACTGAAAGCACTTTGTGTTTAATAATAAAAGCATAAATCTGAATAATAGAGTAAACTACAACACCCTTTTATTGCATAAAAACTAATCAAAACCATCCCGCTATTTTATTTACTTTGGCAGTTAACAATTATCTTGTTCCAAACCAAACTATGTTACTAGCTTTAGCCAAAGAATAATGACGCGACAAACAACAATGATCCAAAGAAAATAAATATAATTAAAAAATACTGATCCCCAGCAGAAAGCAACCTAGGGCTTTGTTATAAGTACAATAACAACAAAACAAACCCCAACAGTACTGCAACAGCTGATTACAAATATATAAAATGTTTAGTGGAATAAACAGGGTGGAGAACAACTGAATAAAGAAATCTCTGAAATCCAGCCGGGGCCCAGGGGCCAAGCACCGGTATTCGCCCCCTGGAAGAAAATGAATTTATGCAATTTTGAAAGTAATTTAGGGCCTCTCCTGAAAGCAAAAAGCAAAAAGTAAACATGAATAGAAACAAAAATCAACAAAAAAGAATGTTTTATGCACATGTCTTTCAAAAACGTTAAGAATCTTGATTTGTAGGCCTAACAAAGTTTGAGGTCCACCACTGTTACACACAAACTTCACATTTCCAATTTTACTGGGCACACGTTTGTCTATTTTTTAGCTGTAAACAGGCAAGAATTTTTATAATTTTAGAGATATTTAGGGGTACGTTAGTAAAAACACCACATCTTAGGTATTAGTGTCTAGTGTATAGATTTAAATGAAATAAAATGCAAAATGAACAGAAATAAATTCTATTTTGATTATCTACCTTTTTATACTTCTCTTGTCATATCTTGTTTTTTATTACTCCATGTGTATACAAAAAAAAGTTTTAAAAAGTCCCCAAAAGCCCCCTCTTCTTCACTTTCATGCCAGTCTGAAAGATCGTATGCATGCACACTACTGACACTAATTGTCTAATGTCAGTACCGATCTCTTCCTCCGACTCAAAGTCCATTTCTCTCACTTTAATGTCTGATAAATGGAAGCCTGTAAACTCCCCTTCATCAGTCGAAGAATCCAAACCATCCCTTTTAGGCACACACACAAGAAATTTTGAAAAAAAAAATCGAAAAAATGAACGCATCACAGAGAAAACTTGTGGAAATGCAGTCGAATGTTTTCACAACATAATAAACCGGAAGTCAATTGCCGGAAGTCTCGCAATCTTTCAAACAACGCGAGAATATAACCACATGGTTGATACGGACGCTTTTGGACGTTTTGCCTGTTTAGACCTTCGGCCGCTTTTGGCCGTTATTCCCAGTAAAGGGTAGCCCCTCAGCTTCTCACACTCGGAACTCAATATTTTTTTCTCGGAAATGCAAATGCTTTCCGCGGAAATCCGCGGATTCGCGGAGAGTTCTCCACCCTGAATAAAAGAAATAACCACACACAATGAACACAATCACACATGTATACAAAAGAAAGCATACACCAAAAACAAGAAACAAAGAAAATAACCAAACAAAACTAAACCAAAACAATAAGCAAACAAAACCATAACCAAAACAATGAATAACATTTGCCAACAATTAGCACCAAAAAAGGACTGCACCAATTATTTCTAGAGTTTCCTTTTGTCCAAACAAAAAGACCTCCCCTCTCCACCACCTCCCTCCCCCAACAAAAAAAAAAAAGTACAGCCATTTCTGCATCTTTGCAACCAAGCGCATTGACAAATGTACACTCAATTTAACAATGGTAATTTATTCCTACTTTGTTATTAGACTTACTACATATTTGAATGGAGGACCACTTTAATTTTTAAAAAATGCAAAGAGAGGGAATGCAACGATGATGAAATTTATGAAAACATCATAACATGATTCTCTTTCGTCTGCAACTTCTCAAGAGAAGTTACAAAAGATTACACCGGATACTTCAATAAGAATAAATATATTAATAATATAAACATTTTGTTGTTTGCGCTAGGAGGTTGTTCTCGGTTTATGACTTGCGGCTTAAGCATGAGGAAAACACTGCAATCAGAAACCCTAGAACATTGGTGCATCTTTAACAAGGTACCACTGTTTACGTTTTTCAATCTTCATTTTAATCTGCAATTACGCCAGCAAATATGAGGAAAACATGCAATCAGAAACGCTATAATATTAGTGCATCTTCAATAGGGCACCAATGTTTACGTTTTTCAATCTTCAATTTATTCTGCAATCACACAAGCAAATATGCTAGGATATTTTTTTTTAATGCATAAACAAATAGTATTTCAATTACATATAGTATGGACCTCTCCCAAGAGTGCTAAAACATTTCAGAGTTCATAAAAAAAAAAAAAAAAAAAAAAAAGCGTCTCAGTTCTAATCAAACATTTATTTTATTTTAGTCTTGACTAAACAAATACCAGAATTACGCTAAATAACTACATTATAATTAATGTTCAGATACTATTTTAGATAGCTACATTATATAAAGGAGAAAAAAAAAACTAAAGAAAAGCTGTTAGTATTGAAAAGAATGCTACCATCAGTTTAAAAAAAAAAAAGCAGAGTACATGAATACACAACATAACATTTTTGTACTGCTATAATTATTTAATTTTTTTTTAAAAAATGAAAAAAATAAAATAAGAAGGTACTATACTGTAAAATGAAATGGTGTTAAACAAGGCCATAAGATAATCATTACAGCATCACCAACAGAAAATAATTTCACCCACCTGATTCGAGGTGCCTAAAGTAAAGGAATCAACAACACAATACTGTATGAACAAAAAGAAAATAATGCGCAAGCCAACAACACAAAACAAAGAATAAAACAAAGAATAATTTCATAAAGAAACATAGCAGTAACAAAATCATGGCATCAAAATCAGTAACTCCCTGGTGTTATATAACACATATCTACTGACGACAAAAGCTGCAAGTACATTGCAAATAGAAGACTCAAACAGAAAAATTCACGCCAGAATCTAAAATGAACAATAATTTATTTTTTAAAATTGTTTTCATGTTGCACATTTTACTGCCTTCACAAGTTTACATTTTGAAGTATTTCATAATAAATTTTGTAATATTTTGAAATAAAATTCAGAATGTGGGGCATTTTGTGATAGTATTATCGCCAGCTGCAGGATGGGGTAATGGAGTAATGTAATACAACAAGCTAACATCTCCTAAGTGTGTGTCAGGGGGAACTGTGTGGGCTGGGTTAGGAGGAATGCAGTGCAATACATTTAAAAATATTATTATTTATGAACATTAAAATGATTTGTCTACTTATAATTTGCTTATCAGTCTTTTTTTTCCTTTTTTTTAACATTACCGAATAATCTTTATTTTACATTTGTTACCTTTTTTGGCATGTTTAGAAACCCTATAGTAAGTGTGAGACAAATCATTGGTATTTGATTCAAAGTAGCATTTTGCAACCCCCAACAGCCATATTTCTGATTGAATATATTGGATTCATATCATATTCAATATCATATCTATTCAAATCATACATAATATATTACATATTAGTCAATTTGCAAATGAATTGCAAATTCCAATGTTTATAGACAGTGTTTATAGACATTTCTATTTCAATGAAAGGACATTCTGCTTCATTTGGTTTTGAATTCTTTTTCTGTATACACTGAGATAGACACACATAACATGGAAAGCCCAGATAGACTGCAAAAGGACATAAAGTCTTAGGACAATATGCACTGTCAATCTGGGTTGACCAAAGCTGGCTAATATATATGTCTTTCACCTGTTACTCATGAATACTTCAAGTAACATAGGCAAGACTGCAAAATGTAGTTTTTCTTATCTGTCTTTCCTTCTCTCTCTTTCTGTTTTCTTTATGAATCTATTTGTGTATTCAAATATTGATATCAAGTCAAAAAAATACTTTAAAATATGACAAGGTGCAGATTTTCAAACATGGTCAAAAGCAGGAAGCACTTGAGGTAAAAATCAAGATAACAAATTTAATTCATTTGTCAACAAGTGGAAAGCAACCGATCTTTTTCCCAACTAATTGTACGTTTTTGATTGTTCTCTGAAAAGCAGGAAAGCAGGGTATATCTGCAGGATCAACGTTCAGTGTTGTCACCTTTACTTGGCTTCAAAACTTTTCAGATGTCCTTACTTAACTGCAGCTCTGAAGGGTCACCTTCCATATTCCTTATATAATCTGTTACACTGTACACAGAGGAATCACAGCATTCTAAGCTCATGATTACAACTAAACTGTGCAAGTGCTATGAACATGGTTATAACAATAAGTGTGTTGGTTCTGTAACGCACAATTTTCTGGCTGCTTGAAGATAAACGCTGCAAATATAAAAACAATATTCACACTAGCACTTCTTTTGGACAAAGCACTTCACGAATGTGTACAATAAATATTCCACTTGATTTCCTTTTTAAAAAAAAATTCTTTGTGAGTTGATAATTGCTATGTGTTAACCGATAGATACTGAATATTGCTGAAAGATATTATAAGATTTAAGTTTAATGCAAAATGAGGTAATCTTGAATATTTCAAGCACCTTACAGTTTCATCAAACTGTTCATTGAAAGCCCAAGACCGAAAAATTGCTAACATGAAACACTGAAAATCTCTGTTTAGTAAAAGAAATCACTAACACTGGGCAGCAACTCAAAACTGAATAAAAATAACTTCTATTTAATGCACAACAAATGACAACATTCAACACCACTCTACAACAAAACTTACATGCATACTGCCGTAATTCAAAGCAAAATAGGAAAATAGGAAAATCCACAAAAAAATAAGCACTTACTTTTTTCCCCACTTGAGGTGGATGACGAGAAAGACGACACCGAGAACAATGCAAAGACTGCCCACAACAATGTAAGCAATGCCCAAGAAAGGATTCTTGCCACCCAGCCAGCTGGTGGTGGTCAGGATGATGCTCTTGGTCCCCTCAAATGCAGTCACAGGGTAGCCTGCAAATCGTGAGAAGGAAATTAAAACTAGAAGGGCAAAGCCCATATGACTCATTAGCTCCTTATGAAACTTGAAAATTTAACATGAAAATGTGTGCCCAGAAGAAGAAAAAAAACAAAATAAAACGGTGGCATTAAAATGCAAAGTAATACCGACTTTGACCTTTCTATTCTCAAATCTACCATGCATCAAAGCATCATAAGTTCATTATTAGTAACTAAGATAAAAAAGTGATTTTTTAAAAATGGCATTTGTTGAACCTGTGACCTTGACCTTGAAGTGAAATCATTCATTCACTGATCATTTAATTTTATTAGATCTCATGGATATACACCACCTCACCAGTTTGGTTATGATTGCCAAAATAGGTTCTGAGATATTTTTGTAGTGACTGAAGAAACTAAAAGCCAACTGAGTAAGAGCATATTCAGTAAACACTGAAAACTCTAATCCTCACAATGAGCAATATAATATGTATAATAGCAACATTTTCAATACTAAGGCATCAAAATGCGATGTCAGATATAGGTCAAGATATAAAAAAGGATGGGTGAAGATAGGTGCAATGGAATGATGCAGACTCAGAGTGAAACTCTGAGATTTTAATGATAATGATAATAATGAAGATAACGATGCAAATGCTTTGGGTCATGACAGTGTTGATTTGAAGATTTAAATGTTAATAAATCTATATACAGAAGGCTTGATGATGATGAAGAAAACCAGGTAGATAAAGATGAAGAAAATAGAAGACTTAGAGACCATGGAGATAGTGGTTCATTTAGCATATTCAAATACCATTACAAGGCATATATGTTTGTAGTGCAGGTGCAGGCAACTCTACCATGTCTACTCAATGTTGGCAACTAAGTGACGTGATTGGTCAACAGAGACGATTTTACCAGAAAGTTCGTAGCATGTACATATTCCTCACCTAGCCTTGGTATTAATTATAATTAACAAAATATTGACTAAATGCCAGAGAAAAATGTAAATGAATGAACAATTACCATCTCCCGAACTGACTGTGACAATATAATTTCAAGCGGTAGATCTGATGTTAACAAAAAAAAGACAAAGGGGCTTTTTATTCTGAAGTAAAGATCTGTTGTGCCGCTGCAAGCAAATAGAAGATAGCAAGATACTCACGGTACAAAATGGTGACCTGGTAGTCGCCCTTCGGCAGGCCTGATTTGAATGGTGCAACACTGTGGTCGATTCGTCGGTACAGCTTGCGGAACGTGGGCAATGCGGCGGTACGCATCCACACAATGAGGTCCTCATTCTTGTAGCCAGTGTTGCTAGCATCCGTGGATAGATTCCACACATCAATGTCCCAGTTCGGGGGTCGGGTGTACAGATGCTCTTGCCAGTCTACGTTTTATAGGAAAATGCCAAGTTTACTTTGAGTTGTAAGAATTCTTCGCGTCACTGTATGATAATATCCTACATTATATGCCCAATTAACAATACATAGTACAACAACAACAATAATACTACTACTAATAACAATAATAATAACAAGAATTAAAATAAATAGTACAAATTCTACTACTACAGCTAGAAGTGCTACTACTAATAATAATGACAAATAGATAATTTTATAAAAAAATAAAATAATAATTTTACGTTACAAACAAACAAAAACTAAATATGAACATGGAATAACAATAGCTGTTTACATGACAAAACACATGGAGCTATGGGTTCTGTATGATCCTATAACCTGTGACTGCCAATGATTTAGATATTTCTTCTGCAGCAAACGTCAGAAGATGGGTTGGAGGGGTGATGGGAAGGACTGGCTGAGACCACTCACCAGATGGGTTGCCAAACTTGACATTTTTGTCAGAGACCCAAGCAATGCCAGTGCTGAGAAGACCGACAGTATGATTTCCGTCTGAATCATTGTACGTCAGGGAGAAGGAATCTGTAAAAAGTACACGGTAGGGCAATCACACAACAGCAAGTTAAAACAGAAATTACACCTGTAACAAAATCTTGAATGATAATAAGAAACAGTATGCCTGCATTTTCTAATTTACCACCCAAACTGACAAATACAAGTTTAAAATTATGGATTAAATTACATTTGGTTTACAAGAAAAATAAATCAGAAATGTTAAGTATGTTTCCAATTTTTTTCTCTCCCTAATTTAAATTAAATTATTAACTGTCAATCAATGTTTCCCCATTATTACAAAAAGTTGTATGGAAGTGAAACTCTATAATATTTGCATACTTATATTATATACTATAGAGGAAAGTATTCATATTTCAATATTATATGCATATTTAACACTTACCTACAACTATAAACTAGAAGGGCAAAACCCATATGACTCACATGCTCCTTATGGAACTCGCAATATTTAACATGAAAATGAGTAAAAAGTGAAATTTTGTGAAAACAGTTCTTGACCCTGTGACCTCGACCTTGAAGTGAAGTCATTCATTCACTGATCATTTATGAGATCTCACCATCTTACCAAGTTTAGTTGAAATAGGTTCTGAGATATTAATCCACTTGCAAGTTTTTTCAAATCCAGGCGGCTGACTGCAGGCAGACAGATGCATGGACGGACAAAAAAAAATAATTTTTAATGTCATCTTTGGACTATCAGAACTCATCTTGCACAGATTTGCAAAAATCTGGAACATATTTTGGGGGGGGGGGGGGGGGGGGGGGGGGAGGTTGAGAATACAGACTCACACTGCTATGTATGCGCATCAAAAAAGGATATAACCTGCAATATGACTTTGAAAAACAACTGTGAACTCAACAGAAATAATACTGGCAACTGCCGCGTAATCAAAGATGTCATGCTCAGAAGCGAATGCAGAAAAATCAAAAGCTTCAAAGGTTCAACAAGAATCGGAACAGTAACATTTGCAGTTCAGCAACCCACTGCCATAGTTACCATTGAAAACACTGTTAGCAATAGCGCCACATGGGGCGTAGCCTTTGGAATAAGGATTATACTCGTTGACCAGTCGCATTGGTATGCAATGCTCACTCAGTTTACTTGGGGAAATTATCTTGCCAAACAACTGATTGTCATCGCGAGACCTCAAATACTGCCGGTGGTTTTGATGAAATCTTGTCAGTCCATACAGGAAGAACACCTGTCCCTGTTGCATATACAGACAAAACACACAATTCTGACAAGTATTCTTCAAGCAGCTCATCATATTGATGTCATGAATGCTCTAAAACTCACCATTAAACCGACTGTTAGCTATAGCACCGCATGGCGCAAAGCCTTTGGATGTTCCATTGTCATTTCCTGTTTTGTAAGGATCGCAGTCATTGTTTAGTGAACTTGGGGACAAAACGCCACCGTGCAGCTGAGCGTCATCACGAGAACGCACATAGCGACGATGATTTTGGTAAAAATTGGTCAGCCCATAGTACATGTACACTGTCCCCTGTCACAAAAAATAATGTCAGTAAACAATGACTAATAATATAGTAAACCAAAGTAATATATATGCGCACAGTAACAGTTCTTCCAAACAAAATATTTTTTTGTATCAAGCCAACAAACAGCAAAAGAATAGCAATGTTTAATTAAAGAAAACATAACTCAATCTTGAATTCTTATAATAATAACTTGTCTTCGTCCTTCTTTATTCAGCTCAAGTTGACCTTCAAGAAACAATGCAGCGGAAGAATCGGGGAGTTTTAAAAACAACCATAATTAATTATATTATGTTTTTTTTAATGTAATATAACCACCTGCTTTCATAGATTTATTCACAATTGTGAGTAACAACCCTTAGGAAGAAATCTGTGTAAAGGCTACAGCCAAATCTCAACACTAACCAACAACAATTGTATCCACACCCAGACACAAACAAATAACTTACATATTATATAATATAATCATTACATGCAACATTAAATATAAATAAAACTGTGTAAAAATCAATTACAATATTCTTTATTAATTCTCAGAGGCGAAAGAAACGATAAACACAACTGTTTGGAATAAAATAAAAACTTCAAAAATAACAAAACTAGTGGAACACAAATTTCAACTTAGTTTATTACAAAACAGTCTAGCATGCATCACCCTAGGAAAAAGTTACAGTTAGAGTAGAAAAGGTTTGCTTTTCTGAACACCGAACGATCACGTAAAACAGCAAAAACTACTATAGTGCTACTATTACATTTACAACTACTACTACTCAGTCTTGTCAATTAACCTTTAGGCTGCGCTGTAAACGTACGTAGCACGGGGTGTTTAACGCAAGCCTAATGCGATGTATCCGTACTTTGTACTGCGATAGTATAAGGGAGGTAAAAGCGTTTATAAAATAAATCCTTGGTCATGATTATGAAACTAAAGTTGTTTCCCTTCAACTGTAATGTTTTGGAAAGAAAAATCTTTTGGTTTAGAGGTAATTTTCAAACAAAAAGCACGTGTCAAAGCACTTGTTGCTGGCGAAAATTTCCGCCTCGTTCGTCGCCATCATGGCACGCAGAACATACACGGCAGAAGAGGTGGCGCAAATGTTTCAGGAAGAAAACTTGAATGATGATAGTGGGGATGAAGATTTTGATGCGGGTGATGATGTTTATTTGGCGGAGGCTGAAGGGAGTGATTACGATTCAGACAAAGAAGAAGATCGCCGCCTACAATCTTTAGCAGACGACGGTAGGTGAAAAGAAAACTTTGTTATTTTCACTAGATCTATAATAATATTATTTGCCTTTTACACAGACTATTTCTGTATTTATCAGGCTTTGATTACAGTCCATCATCTTGGTTCACATAATTTTTGGTAATAAATCTTATTTTTATTTTGCAATTTTTTGCGTATGACTTCAAGAATGGGTGTGCAGTTGAGTGAGAGTGAATTTGTTTGCTCATGCCCCTAACTTTTTATCCCATAATTGTACTAACCAACAATCTTACACTTTTTTGTGTCTGTTCTTTGGAATCTTTATTCAATTTCCTTTTATTTGATACTTGTATATGGGTTAGTCTCCAAAAACCTGCCCTTGGGGGGTACTTCACTTTGAGAACAAATAAAATATATAAGAAACCAATTATCTGTGTCTGTTTTGTTGTTATTGTGTTGAGTATATATTAATGTTATATTATTTAAAAGGATTTCCATTTAAAACTAAAGTGATTCTCTTTAATTTGTGTTTTTCTGCTAAAATTTATGAAATTCCACAGCGCCATTTTGTGACATGCTGACGGTCAGAATTTTTTTTATCAGATTATTTGTTTATCTCGCTCAGTTTTATGGCTGAAAGTGGTACAAACTTTGAAAATGCCTATTAAGGTTTGCCGATACACACTTCAGCGTCATGCTGAGGTGCCACTTGATAATCTATTGCGTCACCAAAACTAGTTGGACGGACGCAACGCTTCGTTACTTCACATATCACAGACACCAACAGCCTCCTCTCACTAAAGTTGTTCAAAATAATCGGGAATGAATGCTTTCTATTTTTAGCACTGCACTATTTTTTTGTTATTAAAAGATAAGTAATCTTGATAGACCCCAATTATGAATAGAATTTGGTGTTCTTTGATTGCTGGTATCCTTCGTTACTAATATCTTGAGTTGCGTCCGTCCACCTTTAAAATAGAATAACTTAGGTTTAAAAGTAAATGGAACTATATTTTAGGTATAAAAATAGTCACGGAAGTAGCGGATTAAATTTTGTTATAATTAGATGCTGTATTGATGCGCGGTATCGTCGAAATTTGAAAAAGTGTTTTCGTTGCTTTGAATCCACACGAAGTTGCGTCCGTCAATATTCTGATTACCAAAGTAAAAGAATCAAACTTTAATCTTTATTTTTACAATTATTATAATGTTTCCAGTTTTAAGAATATTATTGATGTGAATATTTATTATTTGTGATTGTCGGGAGAGGGTTAGTTTTAAAAAGTAGGTCGGACGCAACGAAGTAGCCACAGCCGATAGTTACTTAGTTGCGATCGGCCTTCGGAAAATGTATTTATTTTATGACTTCTCAGAAGCACTAAAATTCTTGTTAATGTATTTTTTAAAATGTTATCTTCTTGAAATAGATACTTTTTTATAAAATGATTTTAAAATTTACATAACTAGGAGTTTTGGACACCTTTTAGCAGTTCCTTTGGTTACTATGTTGCATCCGTCCATATGCTTCTACCTATACCTGTAAGGTGTTGGTACTCGGTAACTAAAAGAACAATTTTAAAAAAAATTATAAAGGGAGAAAGGACAAATATATACTTAAATATTGTGCATGTAACAACTTTCTCTTCAAAAGTTTTTTTTTTTTACATCTATGTCACACTTTCAGCATGTTTCCAGAGAACGACCCATATATTTAGGTGTAATACTTTAGCAACAATGGCATATATAATAAGGCATGTGTGTTTTTAATCGTAAGTCAAAATTTTCTTTAGCACAGAGGAGGAAAAACATGTCAGCAGGCTAAGGGTTAAGATTTCCTGTCAATTATTAACTCTGACGGGAAGTCTTCACTGGGAACAATGAGTTATAGTTATACTATTACTACAGTTTATTTTTTTTCAACATGGCAGTAAGAGGAATGAAAGTAAATCACACTGATATGTATACTATATCAGTATATAAATTTATCTCCAGATAAAGTAACCAAAAACATAAAAAGAAGCAAACCTCAAAGTCCTCCTCCAGGTTGATTGTGACAAGACAGGTACAGGTTTGGAAGGGATCAGTGTTGTTCTCAAAGAACTCGGCGCATGTGCGGCTAGCATTGTTGACATCCGTGCAGTCTGTATAGTCATACACCTTTTCCTTAATCTGAAAAGATCATAGTAGTAGTAGTAGTAGTAGTAGTAGTAGTAGTAGTAGTAGTAGTAGTAGTAGTAGTAGTAGTTGTTGTAGCAGCAATAATAATACTGAATAAATAATGAAATAAATACAAAGTTCTTGTAACGTAAGTCCAGAAAATAATGTCCTATCCTATCCTATCCCGTAACTCAAAGGTCGTAGGGGCACCACAGACGATCGTTTCACCAACGTACTCCATCTTTCCCGGTCCTCACCAACCCTGATGGTTTTGCTCAGTGTCAAACCAGTCCATTCCCGAATGTTGTCTTCCCACCTCTTTTTCGGTTTCCCTCTTCTTCTACCTCATTGCACTGTGCCTTGTAGGATGGTCTTTGCAAGACCTGATGATCTGGTGACGTGGTCATACCATCGGAGTTTCCGTTTCTTCACCACTGTGAGCAGGTAATCGTGTTGTCCAATGGCTTGTGTGATGGTCTGTTGGACTGCGTCATTGGTGATGTGCTGGGTATAGGAAATGCCCAGAAGTCTTCGTTAGCACCTCATCTCCATGCTTTGTATTCTTCGTTGTAGATCTGCTGTGAGGGTCCATGTTTCGCAAGCATATAGGACGATGGAGATGACAAGGGAGGGCAGCAGTCTTTTCTTGGAATGTAGACTGATGGTCCTGTCTTTCCAAATGGGCTTCAACCTCGCCAGGGCAGCAGTTGTTTGTGCGATCCAGGAGAGGACTTCCTATTGGGACCCATTGTCTGATACAATGGCTCCTAAATATATGAACAGAGCTGCCAACTGCTATTGTTGGTCGGGAGTAACAAAAAGGCAACTTGGGAGTAACAAAATGGCGTTTGGAAGTAGCATTTCAACAAAATGTTAACCCTGAACAAGGTCATCCGCTTATTTACTTTTGCACTTTAATACAATAACACATACACAGTGACACACCAACCAACCAACTGGCAAAATAGTGTTTGGATGCACACAAGTCATTCAGTCAGACATGGCTGCCTTCTTGCACTTCCACAAGATAGCACTGTCCAATTGAGTATCATATTGATACTGATCTGGTTGCTGCTTTAGCCTTGTCTTCGTGTGTTTTGGATGTGACGTGCTTTTCTACAGCATGCATTCCACCATGGCTTATTTTAATGTCCATGTAGCAAATGCTACAAAACACGTGCTGGGCACTGACTTTTGAAGAAGTGATGCACGGATGTGTTTCACTGTATTTCGTTCGGTATTTCTGACAAGCATGACGCATTTTGGACTTGGGCGGTTCATTCGTTGTACTCGCTCCAGCAGGTCGCTTCGACATATTGAAATGAAAATGGTAAAAATCTGCACACTCTGACACAGTCTAAAACCATGAAGAACTAAGATGGCGGTTAAGCGTTTCCGGTAATTTTGTACTGCGCTTTCCGATTGGCTAACACAGACGCAGTGTGCGTGCCTACGGCAGATACAAAACCGTCACACGGCGACTTGCTGTTGCTGTGCGAGTTTTACACAGCCACTTTCTTGTCAAAAAGTGGTACGCTAGACAAAATTTGACCGGGCGTAGCAAATCGAGACTGGGCGTAACAGTGTAGCCAAGTCAACTCTAGCGTTGCAAACTATGCCCAAAGCGTAGCGCTTGGCAGCTCTGTATGAAGCTATGCGCTGTGTTGAGGGATTGGCCTTAGACTTTGATGTCAGTGTTGATGCCATTGGTGTTGTTGGTCATCATTTTGGTCTTCTCTGCACTTATTTTGTTATTTCCTTTCCATAGGCTCTGGAGGTGGTGTCAAGCCTCTGTATCAGCTGTTCAAGTTCTTGTTCCTCTCCAGCCAATCCATCAATGTCATCCGCAAAACAAAGATTGGAAATTGCTCTTCCCCCTATGCTGACTGTGCCTTCGTGATCTGCAAGGGCATCTGACATGATGCGCTCTAGGAAGATGTTGAAGAGTGTTGGAGAAAGTAGGCATCCCTGACGCACACCGATTGTTGTTCTGAACCAGTTTCCAATGGCGCTGTTGTGGAAATAATGTGCTGTAAGTAAAGAGATTGGGGAGTGGGAACTAAACCAAGCTATTGTTGTGAAAACACAATAAATTGAATAATAATTTAACAAAAACATCCAAGTACAACAAATTAAATAAAAAATAAAACCAAGGACGGATCTGAGGAAGGAGGTAGAGGGGTGGGAGGGGAGGTGGAAAGGGAGAAAGAGAAAGACCCTCCTCCACTCCAGCCCCTCCCCCCCCCAAAAAAAAAAAAAAGTAATAAAGTAAAATAAATAGAAATGAAAAAAATATTTTGTTCTTTCTCTTGGTGCGATGTCTACCACAAACATCCAAAGTCTATAGATGTTTTCAGTTCAAAGGTGTATTTTATAACTACGGCATGGTTACATCCCTTGGGGTTGCTTCCTTTTTTTGTTTACCAGTGCAAAGTGTACTTTTTTTTTTTTTAATTGTTTTAATTTTTTTTTAAAATTAAAAAAATGAAGAAGTGGCTACAGACAGGACGCTGAAGGCAACGATAAAGCGACCTTCTTTTTAATCCGTCGATGCAGCAGGCACTAAGAAACTGAAGACTTTCTTCTCACCACTCTCAAAACTAGCATCCCTGTTTGCAGTCTAATGCCAAAGCTGGATAAATGTGCAATTTCAAATAATTTTGGTAAGCTTTTGCTGCTTTGCACACAATTTTAGTTTCCTAATATTTCTGCCTCTAAAAACGATTCAGAAATGAGTTTAGTATCATTGGAATCAGCCAAAGCAGACCTGATAAAATACTGCATTGTCATTTTACATACAGAACCAAAAGGTACAGTCAGACCTTTCATTTATTCTTTTATTTTCTATATAAGCTATGCAGAAACACATACTGATACTTGTGTACTTAACCCAAAATTGTTCAAAATTTTACTATTTGGTTTGACGGATTCATTAATTGATCTCTCTTCAATCTTTGTTATATAATATACAATATTTGTACGAGTGTATACTGTGCACCAGAACATCTTTTTTGTAGTCTTCTTTCTTCTTGGTGTAGGTTTTCAGATATATAATAAATATTAATACAGTGATGTTCCGAGGCCTCGGACATCGGTCATGGTCCGATTCGTTTGGAAAATGACCGAATGCAAACACCTTTGTCCCGTCAAATGTCCGATTCTATTGCGAAATTAGCGGTCATTGTCCGATAGTAATATGACTAGAGCGGTCACTGCAAGAAACATCTGTACAAACTGGGGTGTCAAAGCCGTTAAAACGAGTTTGAATAGTGGACAATGCTAGACTATTATCACTCTTTAGTATATTCCGTCGAACAACAAAAGGGCCGCAACTCTCGACACTTTTGAAAGGGAAATAACCGACACCATACTTCCTCTGCAACGATCTTACTACGCTCAAAATGCAGCCGAAGAAAAAGCTTTGTGTTGCTAAAGGGCAGTCTGTTTTGAGCTCGTTTTTGAAGAAAAAAGAAGCACCATTAATCGGTTCGCTTCATAATCTGAATGTCCTATTGCTTTTATGTAGTCAGGACATGATGTCCGATTAGTTTTATAATTTAGGACATTTTGTCCTATTGCCCTCTAATCCTAGGAACACCACTGTTAATATCAAAAGAATGCCTACAAATTCTATTGTGAAGCAGTGAGTTTAAAGCTGATCAGATCTAAGCTCAACTGACACATTTAAAAAAAAAAGTGATGTAATTCTACAGTTTCTTACATAAGCTGATGTAATAAAAATAAAGTACTTGTTGAGAGGACAGAACAAAGTTTATGCAGAACTAAATGTTATTCCTGAACAGCCGACAAATAACAAAATGCAATCATTTGAAAATCATGCAAAATAAATCAAGGCGTGGGAAAAAGAGTTTTATCACACAAATAACCCCAATTTGGAGTACTTACTGATAGTAGGCATCTGACAAAATAGTGCAATAGTAATATTCACTTTATTTGTTCCTCAGTAATGTTGCATTATGATTGTGCGTGTAGTTTTTGAAATAGTGTCAGTGTCACACTTAATAGAAATAGATTTACACTAGTGATTACCCATATTATTTTCCAGGAGAGACTTACAATGGACCTCATAAAGTTTCTCTACTAGTACTAGTACTACTAACATTGTTTGATGTCACTAGCAAAGCAACTCCAAGTGGAATAAAAGCGATGCCAATGGCAAAGAATGCTGGCAGCACAGTGTTGGCAGTAAGGATTGGCTGCCAGGCTGGCAACTTCTGCTGTTTGAATTTTGTATCTGCAACAGAAACAATGCAACATCATGAACTACTTCAAGACTATTTTTAGGGTGAACCAGGAACCACCCCCCTCCCTTCCCCTCCTAAAATAATAATAATAATAATAAATTCATGTACACACTACTCACTAGTTGCGTACACTGATGCAAAATTGAAAATACTATTACTGTATTACTGGCATGATTTCTGTTATAGTATAATTTATACTTAGAAATATAAATCAGATAGCCTTTTAAATCAACTGATTATGTTGTGAAAACATTGGAAATGAAAACTCTTGCTTCACACACAGCGATCATTTATTACATTTGATTTAGTGTTTTTCACCAAATTAACAAGTTCGTTGATGGTGGTAGCGGGACTGACGTCAACTGCCTTTTCTACCGATGTCAACAACAAAAAACGTCGTTCGGGTGATGGTCAAAACAAATACAGAAAAGTACAGAATACTGATAATTGTAAAATAATTCAAGAAGTTCTACCACTAACGAAACAGTCACACAATATCCCGCCCAAAAACAAATATATATTTAAGTATCACGAACCTTTAGGTTTTCTGCTTTTTTTCTCCTCAATTCCATCCACAACAGTCGCTCCTTGTGACGCCATTTTGCTACACTTCCGCAATAAGCCAAGGGACCTAATAATATTTCGCAATAATTCACTCACAAAGTTACTTCCCTTTGTGCAGTCTATTCTCCTTTTTTTTTCTTTTTTTTTTCCTCAAGAAATTGTGGGGTTGGATTACTGAGCTCAGACATCATTAGGATCACTGACCTATGATTAGTATGCTCTTGGGCTTTGTACTAAATTTATGAGCAGCGTCTTCTGCGCAGTTTTGTGCCTATAATATAATGTCAAGCAGAAGAAGAAAGAGGAGGAGAGGGATGGGAATAGTCATCATCATCATCATCATCATCATCATCATCATCATCATCATCATCATCATCATCATCATCATCATCAGAAGAAGAAGAAGAAGAAGAAGAAGAAGAAGAAAAAGAAGAAAATGACGAGTTCACATTTCACAGGTCTTATAATTTTGAATTTCACAGGGAGTGTTGTCCCATAAGAATACATTGGGAAAAAAATCTTATACATAAAATTCATTTGTTTATGTGGCTATATTATAGTAGCATCAATATCAATTTTAAAAGAATTTCCCCTCCAGCGAAATTGTGTATAGATCTAGTAGGCGAAGTTAATTTAATGTTCGTTTATAAAATAAGGAAGAGACACCTACGGATTCAAAGAGTAGCGGTCGGGTTGAGCATAATAACCCTTTATACTACTACTACTTGAGGTCTGTTGGATCAGCTTGGGAGTGTTGGACGCTTTCTGCCGGGTGGTCACTAGGGCTTCCTATGATGTTATTATTTGGCACTATAGGCATTTTATATGTATGTGTTTTGTTGATGATTTATAATGATGTTTGTATTCTATTTTGTTTTTGTAACCGGGGGTTCGAGTAGTTGGGGTAAAGCCTCAGCCGTCCCCTGCGTGGGATGTCTTTATTGTAAAGTGACTGGCCGGTGGAGGGCATTCAATTTTCCCACTAGGGTTGTTTCAGCAGATCTTTTATGCGGATCGGGGGTTGTCCGGTCCTGATTTGGCTCGTAAGAGTCCGCTGGACCTAAAGCAACAATCGATCAATCAATCACTACTACTACTATACTAATGGATACGCGCTTTTCTCCAAATCACCAATCAGGCTCAAAGCGCGGCGATCTGTACCAACATCTTCCACACACACAACAAACACCCATCAATCACTCACCATGTGGTGTAAAGGCAGGGAGATCGCTATTAGAAGAGGGAAAAGAACTCGATTTTTTATTTTAGAAATTTTTATATTGACTACGTCCAATACCATTAATGAAGGGAGGGAGGAAACCGGAGTACCGGGAGAAAACCCTCAGTGACTTCAATAGTCTCGTATCTAAGTCACATATATGTTCGCCAGTTGCGGTAATCGAACCCGCGACCTTCGGCATGGGACACGGGCGCATTCTCCCGGCTTTGCTCCACAAGGCCACCACATATAGCATATTATATCAACGTCTAATGTGACAATAATGCAATTTCCAAGTAAACTCATTATCACAAAGTTGGGTATAACAAGAGCTGTGTAAGAACGAGTAAATATCCATCACAGCTGTGGAATTCCATTTGTAAAATTTTTTTTTTCACCCCTTTCAGCTAAATAATCTTTATTTAGAAGCATATTTTCGAAATAATCAGTTGTTTACAAACAATATAAGATTTGTATAAATAATATATTTTGTCGGCACATGTTAAATAACTTAATTATTATTTACCTTGTTTAGGTAAATAAATAATGACATAGGTAAATAAGGCACTGTTGCTACAGTTAAGTAGGACATTATTTACCTATATATAATGCATTATTTAGCAAGATTGTGTGAATTTTTTTTATTATTTATAAATGTTTCTAAATAATGAGTTGTTTACCTATATAATGCATTATTTAGCAGAATTTGCTCAATAATTATTATCTAGAAGATGTGGATAAATAATGCATTATTTATGTAAACAATTTAAAAGGAGGCAACTGTTTTATTTCACTTTATTTTGTTATTTGTTCGCAACAGCATTAATACACTAAACTCAATAGTAACGACCCTGGAAAAGAGGAATCCATAATTATTTCTGATTTGCGGGATTGCCTTCAGGGCAAATAAACATAGAGAACTCGCAAGTTAACGGCAATCTTGTGAGGAAAAAATATTTGCAAGAAGCGTTGATTCCAGTTTTTCAACAATTCAATACTCCTGCTACTGCCACTTTTTCTACCTAACTCTACGTTTTGGGGTAAGTAAAACCAAAAAGAAGGCATACATTGAACACGTTCAGTGTTTTCAGTTTCTCCGTCAAAAGAAAAAATGTATGCCTTCTTTTTGGTGTTGTTCAGTGTTTTCAGTTTCTCCGTCAAAAGAAAAAAATGTATGCCTTCCTTTTGGTGTTACTTACCCCAAAACAGAAAGAAAGAAAGAAAGAAAGAAAGAAAGAAAGAAAGAAAGAAAAGAAGAAGAAGATGATGATAATGAGAGGAGAAAGAGGAGGAGATGGAAGAGGAGGAGGATGTAGAAGAGGAGGAACTGGAGGAGGATGAAGTGGAGGAGGAGGAAGAGGATGATAATTATGATGTAATGTTTGACTCCTGCTGCTGCTGATGATTATGGTGATAATGATGATGATGATGATGATGATGATGATGATGATGATGATGATGATGATGATGATGATGATGATGATGATGATGATGATGATGATTTAAAAGAAGAAGAAGAAGAAGAAGAAGAAGAAGAAGAAGAAGAAGAAGAAGAAGAAGAAGAAGAAGAAGAAGGAAAAACAGAAACAGCTACAACGACGACGACAACAACAACAACAACAACAACAACAAAGGGTGACAAGAGGGTGCATGAGCTGGATCCTAAAGTGTGGGCAAAGTGACAAAAACAATTTTATTTTTTAATTACCTAACTGATCGCTTTCAATCTGTCTGCATCAACAACCACCTCTCTAGGACCTGTTCTTTTTACCCTTTACACATCTCCTCTGTCTCGCGTCATCCCAAACCACGACACTTTCCACCATTTCTACGCAGATGATACACAGCTAAAAAAAAAAACCAGTCACATTCCTCAAAACCTTCCATCCATTCTGACCAAAACTTCTGAATGCTTTGAAGACATTTCTAACTGGATGACATTCAACAAGCTCCAACTCAATGCAAACAAAACTGAAGTCATGCTCACACGTACCAAACACAAGCTGTCTTCTTCCTCTGTAGACACTGTCACTCTTGGCCAGACCACTCTTCCTATGTCATCTTCTGTCAAAAACCTTGGTGTCGTTCTTGACAACACCCTCTACATGTCAGAATTCATACGCAAAACCTGTCAAACATGCAACTTTCATCTCCGTAGAATAGGCCTGGTCCGCAAACATCTGACCACTGACGCTACTGTCAAACTCATTTCCTCTCTTGTTTTGTCACGCTTAGACTACTGTAACTCTCTCCTGGCTGGACTTCCTTCTTCTTCTATTTATCTGCTCCAACGTGTTCAGAACTCAGCTGCACGTCTGGTTCTCAAAAGGAAAAAATCTGATCATATCACTCCCCTTCCACATTCACTCCACTGGCTTCCAGTGTCTCATAGAATTACCTATAAAATCGCTATTTTTTGTTACAAGTGCGTCCATGGCTTAGCCCCTTCTTACCTCACCCAGAACATTCAATTCTATAAGTCTTCTAGAAATCTTCGTTCTTCCACTGACACCCTCATGCTCCACATACCCCGCTACAAACTCTCCTCTGCTGGCCGTCGATCTTTCTCAGTACTTGGCCCTTTAACTTGGAACTCCTCCCCTCTCTCTTCGCAGCTCTCCAAACATAGCTACTTTTAAATCCAACTTGAAAACTCATCTCTTCCTTAAATGTTTCTGATGTTGCCTCCCATCATCATCGTCAACCCACCCCTCACCCATTCTTAGCTCTCCCCTCCTCCCTCCCTCCTTCGTCTCTTATTCGTTAGCAAGTGTCTGATTTTATTTTGTATGAAGCCGGATGTTTAGAATGAATGCCTGAGTACTGCGCTTTGAACTGATATTGTTAATTGGGAAAAAGCGCTATATTAATATCCTTATTATTATTATTATTATTATTATTATTATTATTATTATTATTATTATTATTATTATTATTATTATTATTATTATTATTATTATTTGTCAGATATTTCTTATGATTTAAGTATTTAAGTATTATATTACAGTCATTATTGTAGGCCAAGCCTATCGATCATGGCCGAAAACTTCACAATCAATCAAAATCTTTAAAACGGGGGCATGCATGACTGACGTTACTTAGCTGTGCTCTTTTTGAAACCGGTTTTATTACCCCCAGGCCATGACGGTCAGTGGGTGTAGGGTCCTGAATAAAGCAAATGTTTATTCATTTTAGGCTCTTATGCTGCAGTATACCTGTGTGATTCTGCAATCTCACACAAAGCGAGGTCAACCATGAGAAAATGAGTTTAACAAGTCCTGTTGCCGTTTGCACAGTCATGAAAAAACCACAAATGCTAGCTTGTTAACGTCCGGATATTTATAATGAGTGTCGTATGTCATTTTCACTTATAAGCCGTCGCACTGAAAAGACCGCTTTTCGGGCAATGGGAGTTGTAAACTGTTGAGCTTGTTATGAATTAAGCGCTGCAAAAAGAAAGCTGGGTAATCTACAAAGAAAATTGAGAACGGAGTTTGGATTTTGTAGGGGTGGATTGACAAGACCATTGTGGGTGGTCGGTCTCTCAGCTAGCTATAGGTGGTCCCCTAGCTGCGAGTGGCGTGACAGAGGGCCGTGGTCAGTCAATCGCTGTTGCTGAATTTGTGTGCATCAGTAGATCGACTTACTCAGTGGTCCGGCTGCTCGCCAATCCTCTTCAATATCCACCAAGGCAAAATATGCCTTCCTTTTCTGATGCACATGATGTGAAATGAATGAACGTCGTTGTGGTTGTTTTTTATGGTTGTGCATGACCACTTCATCGTTTCAGTGGATTACTTGGGGATCAGCTTCTTTACAGCTGCTGTCGCTATGCTGCTGGTCTGCATTGTCTGTAAGTTTTAAAAAAAATCATTCTTGGATTAATTCACATATTTATTAATTCACTAATTAATATTTTGAATGAATGAATTGATTAATTCGTTATTCATGTTGTTCTTGTTGTCCTTGTTCGAACGTTCTTCTTCTTCTTCTGCTTCTTCTGTTCTTGTTGTTGTTGTTGTTGTTGTTGTTATTGTTGTTGTTGTTGTTCTTCTTCTTCTCTTCTTGTTGTTGTTGTAGTTGTTGTTGTTGTTGTTGTTGTTGTTGTTGTTGTTGTTGTTGTTGTTGTTCTTCTTCTTCTTCTTCTTCTTCTTCTTCTTCTTCTTCTTCTTCTTCTTCTTCTTCTTCTTCTTCTTCTTAACCGATTCATCATCGTCATTATTCTCATCCTCATCATCTCCTTCTCCTCCTACGGCTCCTTCTCCTCCTCCTCCTCCTCTTCTTCTTCTTCTTCTTCTTCTTCTTCTTCTTCTTCTTCTTCTTCTTCTTCTTCTTCTTCTTCTTCTTCTTCTTCGTCGTCGTCGTCGTCGTTTTTACCCCTATTCCTTTAAGAGAGAAAAAAAACAACATAGAAAAAAATGGGTAAGAACCCCTTACCCCCTCCCGCTCCTCCCCCTACCCTTCTCAAAAAAAAAGTTTGTTTACGGTATCCCGACCGACCTTGATTTTTGGTCCGACCTTAAACTTTCTTTGGAGATCGCCTGGATTTTGTTTTTTAAGGCTACCAAGTCTAAGTCAAAGAAATTTTTTTTTTTCAATGTTGCAAAGCATGTTTTTGTATAGAAAAATGGCTGAATTTTCACGTGCAATAATTTTTTTTCGTCAAAATTTAATAGTTTTCGAGATATTTTGGTTCAAAGATGTAGTAGCAGATTAAGTTTTTGCAATATTTTGCTCCAAAAGCGCTGATTTCTGGTAAATAAGCATTACTTTTCCAAATTTTTAGGGGTAGAAAAAATTGTCGAAAAATGCACGGTATTGAGGTTTTTGACAGCATAGGTCAAGAACTATTAAAGATTGGCTCTTCATATTTTGCACACAGTTACATAGCACAAATATCTGGATCCTTTCATAGCCATTTTTAGATTAGTTGATATTTGTAATTTTTACTAGGTCTGGATGACTGTAAATAAAAAATATTGTGCTTACAAATCATATCATATCTTTGAAAATCATGAAATAGTAAACAAATCAAAAAACCCATATGATAGGATCCAGTAAATTGATATTACTGCATTCTCAGAAGAAATAAAAGCAACTGGAGCATAAGTGTTCAAAATAAGTGTGCAAAACCAGATATGCTATTTTTAGTAACACAAAATCCTCGTTTTTTTAACAAATATTTTTTTTAAATTCTAAAATATTTAATATTTAGCACAAAAGATCATTTTCACACATTATTTACTTTCTGTTTGACATATTTGCAAAAGATGAAGTTTGTAGTGTATATACTTTTGTTACAATCACGATGCAAGTGGAGAGGTAGCGACTGGGTAGTATTACCGCCTTATTAAGCCAAAAAAATCGCACCCAATTAGAACTTTTTGCGCTCAGCCATTGAACACACGACAGAAGGGAGATAAGCTCAAAGTAAGAAGGAATAAAGGGTCGTCACGCATGTTAAACTTCCGTTTCGTTGCTGAAAATGGAAGGGGAAAAGTAAAAGCCTACATACTGACCCTATTTCTTTCTTTTTAAGTTACCGTAAACATACTTTTTTAAAATTTGGCCTAATCGATTTTTACAATATTTTCTATCTGCCCTCCACTGAGGACTCCGTTGTTATGATTTAGCCTGTATATTATTTAAAGATTATTGCAGAATCCACCCTAGCCCCAAAGAATCCATGGGCGGATTATTCGTAGTATCTAATTTCCCTTATTATTTGACATCATGAATAAGTATAGCATTTTAAATTTACTGTTTCTGATCGATGCTTTCTTCAGTGTCTGTGCCCTGCCATCATATTCCATAATTTTTGTTTCCGTCATTGTGGACATATTTTTGTCATCATCCTTATCATAATCATCATCCTCATCATAATGATAATCGCCATCATCATCAAAAACAACAACAAACAATAACAACATTATTATCATCATCATTGAGATACCTTCCATTTATAATTTGAGCTTGATTTTGTTTCTCATATGTATTTTGGGGGGGATTAAAATCCTTTTTATTTATTCATCTTCCTCATATTCCACCTTCTCTTCCTGCTCTCTTCTCTTCATCCTCCTCCTCGTTGTTGTTGTTGTTGTTGTTGTTGTTGTTGTTGTTGTTGTTGTTGTTGTTTTGCTCTTCTTCTTCTTCATCTTTTTCTTCTTCTTCTTCTTCTTCTTCTTCTTCTTCTTCTTCTTCTTCTTCTTCTTCTTCTTCTTCTTCTTCTTCTTCTTCTTCTTCTTCTTCTTCTTCTTCTTCTTCTTCTTCCTCCTCCTCCTCCTCCTCCTCACACCAAAACGGCAGAACAATGGACTCGATGACTGCAGGATTTCCATAGGAAGGTTGACTTACGGTTAATCCTTAAAATATCTTACATTTATTTAAAACATTTTTTTATCATTCCTTTTTTGTGTGTTTTTTTTACACATTTTTGTTCCTTTTTATCGGGAAATTATGGGCGTAGTCGTAGCCCAAATCCAACCTACCTAATGTTAGTTGTGTGTATGAGTTTGTGTGTGTGCTGTGTGTGTGTGTGTGTGTGTGTGTGTGTGTGTGTGTGTGTTGTAATTTTGCTTGGGGAGCAAACCGGAATACCCCAAGAAAGCATCTGAGACG